>OZ005648.1:263435304-264035304 GCA_963930645.1 Salticus scenicus
CAAATCCCAACAGAAAAACTCAAACTAAATCGAAATCCAGGGTAAAGAACAACCCAAGAAAAGGAAGGAGGCAAGCGGCAAGACTTGTGACTTGCCTGTGGGGGTTAAACTAGTTTTACGCCGGCAACCCTCCCCCAGCCTGCCAAGACCAGATTAGGAGACACATGGATGAGAAAAAAAAAGAAAAAAGCAATACCACATAGCAAATAAAGAACAATGAAACCATGAAATTTATTGATTGATTACGAACCCACATTAAAAATGAACCCCAAAATGAATCAAATGAAACAATGACAAATTATTTTCCAGAAAAACAAAAACACACCATGAACCTAAAAAGTAATAAAACCAAAACCTAATAAACCCGCATGAAAAAATCACCCCGAAATGAACGAGAGGCAATTTAGACACAATCCATCCTGATGTATTGAAACACCAACCAGAAAAAAAAAATAATAAAATCAAAACACGAGCCACAAAAACTGAATTCAAACACGAGCAAAACAGAGAACTTTACAGGAGAAAATGGCATTTAGAAGTTGAATTGTATCATTCCTTGATAACTTATTTAATAACCAATTTTCAACCAATTAATTTTTGGAATAAAATTAGATGCAGCAATCCTTCCTAACACATATGAGTGTTTTTTTTTTTTTGTATGTGTTTGACAGATACAATTATTGATATACCAGTGAATAAACAAAATTTTTTGGGAATCTCATATTTAAGGTTTCCTTAATAAGTTTACTAATGTTTTTATTTTTACATTTATCAGAACATAAATTATTGATTCGATATAAGTGATTAAAAATTATATTTCTGAAAACAGAGAGATGCAGGCATGATTTAAAATGAGTAAACAAATTTACTTTAAAGTTCTTGTAGACATCTTGTCTTTTGTCATAAATATCAATATGAATTTTATTATCATAGAAATAAATTTTAAGATCGAGAAAGTTTATGATTTTATCTTTATGCATAGTTTTAGTCAATTTTAAATTTGAAGGATAGTCTAAAGTAATTGAATCAGATGACTTATTATTAATGAATAAAATGATGACATCATCAATGTAACGGTATAGTAACAGATTATCAAAAGTAAATTTGTACTCATAATAACATAGATAAAGATCAGCCAATAAACTCGAGCTGCATCCCACTTGCGGGATGCCCACTTTTTGTAAATAAATGAGGTCATTGTGTAAAATATAGTTATTATAGATGATGAAATTAAGAAGATTTTTAAATTTTTCAGCATCAAAGTTATTAGGTAATTTAATCTGACCTTTGTATTTAATGAATAGATTATTGATAATTTGATACAGGTCAGATAAAATAATATTATTAAACAGATCCTGAAAATCATAAGTGATAATATTTTCTACATTATCAAGGTGTTTGATATGGTTAATGAGTTGGTAATTATTTTTAAGGCAGCGAAAGTTTTGATCTTTTACAAATGATGTTATAAACCTGTATCAGAATATCAAGAAGTAATTTATTGGCATTATTGTTGTATGTGTTACATCCAATAGTAACCAATCTGATTTTAATAGGAGATTTATGGAACTTAGGTATTAGTACAATATAAGGATAGTTGAAATTATTAAAAGGAAGCTTTAATAATTTATAATAGCTGTGAATTTTTCTATTGTTAATGATAACATTATTTTTAGTCAATGAAAATGTACAATTATTGGATATTGAGCTGCACAAAAGAGATTTGTAATACTGTTTACAAATAATAGCATAGTTATTAGGTGATTTATCGGTATAAGTTATGACAAAATTATTTTGTAATTCTTTTATTGTTGTGAATAAGTCAAGCTTGTTAAATTGTATTATATTACAGTACTTATGCTGTAATTCTTTAGTTAATTTTAATAAAACTGAACATTTCCAATTTGACTAAAAAATGCTAAAAGGTTTATTATATTTAATAGAAATTTTATAAATGAACAAATTCAGATCATAACTAAACTCATTGATAATTTGAGAAATATTGGTTTTAGAAGGAAGTTGAAATTTAGTTCCATATTCCATAAATTTTCGGAGTTTGCAATCATTAATTATTTGCAGGTTACAAGTAATTACATGACCATGTGCTCTGTCAACATCATATGAAGGATCGCTACATTTACATAATGTCAAATCATGACTATTAGCTGTGGACTTTGAAACATAATTGTAACTGAAGATTTTTCTACCAAGAGGAATAGGGTACTTAAAGGTACATGAGATATATACATCATTGAGCGGAAAGAGGCAATCTTTATCATTTATGATAGAAGTAATGGTAATGTTATTAAAAACGTGGTTTGAAAAATTGACAATAATTTGAGAATTTGTATGAACATTGTGAGGTTTTTTATTAGTTTTTAAATTAATTTTTTCTTTATTTTGAACATGATAATATCAGAAAAAATATCAGAAAAATGCTGATTGAGAGATTGACTAAGAAACACTTTTAAATACTTAAATTTTTTTTAACAGTAAAAATGAATTTTCGTACTTTTATCCAATCATACTTGACAAAATATTGAGACTGCACCTCTAAAATATGCTTGAGCATTGCTTTATGAGAAATTATATATTCAGTACATTTTGATCCACGTTTGTTTCTAGTAGTTTTATGATAAATTTTATGGTTAAGCTGTTCATAAATAGTTGTATAATCATGTATTGGATTAGTATTTGAATAAACTTTGACAATTTCGTTATAATGCCCGGTGTTAAGTCCAAAAGGGTAAATAGTATTAAAATATTGCATATATTTGGATTCAAGAAAAAGACGCTCATGTTTATTTTTGTGAATTTTAAGCATTTCTATGGTGCAGAAGTTAAAATTATGATAGTGAAAATGTTGTAATTCAATGGTGGATTTTGAGTGAGGTGCATGAGAAGAGAATTTTTTGGAATCTGAATGATATTGATTAATTCTAAGATGAAGGGGAGTGGATATATGTACATATTTTTTTAATTAAATGAAAAATAAAACATTTTAATATAATAAAAATATTCACTATGATCGAACATTAAAGGAGGGTTTTGATTCCTATCAACCTCCTCTTATGTACGTCACTGGTTACATGATGTGCTGAGAGGAGTTTTCATTTCGAAATTATAGTACAATGTTAAAATAAAGATTTTACATAATAACTATATGTGATTAGCCCATAAATTATAATGGCAGATTCAGCTTTGAATTCAGTGTTATTTCTAGCTGAAGAAAGGTTAAAATCTTAAAAAAAAAAAAAAAAGAAGTTTTATTTAAATATTTAATTCTATATGATTTTTTTTTTTTCTTAGGAAAACCTTTGTGAATCCTCACCAGTGATCTAAAATAAAATCTTAAATAATGCTTAGCTGATAACTAAATTAAATGATTTTTATATCAATGTTAACAAAAATGACGCAACTAAATAAAAAAAAAAAAAAAAAAATTAAATGACATTTTTGTAAACCTTTAATATTGCAAGCTTCAATAAAAAGTGAAACTGCAACAATAATATTAAAAGAAATAAATATTAACATAGAAATAATTGAAAGTAAAATCATACATTATTATAGAAAACATACATTTTTATTTATAGTATGTAATGATGAAACAGATATACTTTGCTGGATTACAAATCAATTATCCTCAAAAGCAGTGCAGTAATGAGATTTCAGAAGATCTTGATTATCAAAACTTGTTTTACAATATCTACATTTATAACGGCTACTATGGACAAGGAAATGCTTCCGAAGACTAATTTTCTGTGTAAATGATTTTGAGCACACAGTACATTTATAAGGTTTTTCTCCAGTATGAGTTCTTTTATGAGCCTGTAAGTTTGTTGCATACTTAGTAGCATATTGGCAATAAGGGCAGCGATACTTAGCTGATGCATCTTGAGAATTCTGATCATACATATTACTTGTAATACCTAAAAAAAAAAAAAAAAAAAAAAAAATCAACTAAAAATTTAAAAAAGTTTTATAAAAGTTAACTTAAAACATTTTCACAACATAGAAAAATAATTAATAATGTGGATAAAGGGATACTTTATTATCACTTTTAAAATAAAGTTAAAATGCAGACACAATTTATTAAACACTTTTTTTTTTTGTAAAAATAAACATTTTGTGTTCTAAACAAATCTCTCATCAGTATACAAGAACAATACTAAGCTGCAGATATTAGAAAGAAAGAAGAAAAAAAAAAATAAGTAGGATTGTATGTATATTCAGCAAGAATTCAGAGCACTTACTAAAACCCACTTAAATGAAAATATATCAAAACAAATTTTAATAACTTTGCAAATTATACCAAACATATGACATATGTAATGATATAGGGTCTTCAGAGATAGATGCAGAGTGACACTTTCTGCTGCGAAGAAGGGGAAAAGAAACAAAAATGATTGACCACTTTTCATGAAATAAGCTGCGTTAACTGCAGTGGTGTAGCGTGACATTTGAATCTGGGCATGCTCTGAAGCCAATTATGGAAAAAGCACTACTCCTCAAGACGATATTGTTTCATATAATAAATTGTAAGCATGAAAATTTCCAATTTCTCGAAAATATATATATATAATTTTATATACAAATTTTGTTGCACTTAACTTAAAAGCACATATGATTCACATATGATAGCACATATGATAGCACTAAATGATTCTTATATCAACTTATTGAAGGCTGTTTTGGTTCGCTTCGGTGATTATTGCATTTAAATGAATTTTCAAAGAAATTAAATCACAATATTTTATATCACTTTACAAACAAGAACTAAAAGAAAGAAAAAGAAAAGAAAGAAAGTGAAAAAAAAAAGTAAGAAAAGAAATGAAAAATACATTGTAATCACTTAAAACTTGCCTTCAAGTCCCCACTGCCTTCCCTAACTGCACTATATTGATCCGATACCCTACTGCTAGTGGCAGCGCCTTAACCAAGCACTTCAGTGTATGTGCATATCGGACCACAGACAAGAAGTTAATTGTTACGATTTTTAATAAAATTAAAAACTTAATTAGTTTAATTCCTTCTATTGTATTACCATTTGATTCCGATAGTAACAACACATTAAAAATTATAAACATTTCTCTTCAAAAGAGGTAGGTCTCCCCATAAACAAATGTTAAAATAACAACTATTAAAATAAAATACAAAATTTTTATTTCATTAAAAAAATAAATAAATAAAATTTCACTTAGGAATGTATATAACCAGATTGAGAAAGTTTTTCTAATTGGAAACGTACCGGTAAAAATAAAATAAAATAAATAAATAAAAATCGGAAGAAGCACTTCTATATTAAAATCATCATTATATGTAAACTATATTTGACTTAATGCGAAAGAATGAAAAATAAATAGTATAGTGATAATTGCAAAGCAATGCAGATGAAATGAAAAACATGGAATTTGAATAAAATTAAAAAAAGTAAAACAGGAAAATTAACGAGGGGAAAAAAAAAAAAAAAAATTTTGAAAATAGGTAAATAGAAAGAAAGAAGGAAAAACTCTATGCACACCAGCAAGATCTAAGTTACGCATCTGCCAATTCTTTGTAGCTCTGCGATCAGTAGCCTGATCTTCAGAGCGCATACAGGCACATACACAGTCAAAACACTTCTCTTTATTTGAGGAACAAACATTCAAACCATGTTTTCTCCTTCGAATACAATTTTTCAGAAAACACAAAAAACTGATAAATTAAAAAAATAACCCTTCTTAGACCCTAACTATCGTTTGTTTAGTCGTATTACTGGTTACTAGGAAGATCTGTAGGCATACTTTACCTAATAAACTTAGAGTTAATTAGAAAAATGCATTCGATTTTTGGAGAAAGCATATTTTGACCAAAACACAGAGGAGAAAACATGTTTTGAATGTTTCCAATGTGGACAAAACATTTTTTGAAAGAAAAAGTATGTAACTTGCATATTGATGAAGTAACTTTCTTAATGAAATAAAACTAATTAACAGAACAGACTTTGTTATGTAATTATAAAATTAAATTAAATATTTACACGTGAAAAATCATCCTGCAAATTGTAGGGAAGAACTAAAATTTTTAAGCCAATTTGAAATTTAAATTTTTAAACAAATATCTTCACATAAGCAATTGCGTGCTTCCTCTGTTTCTTCATATTCTACATGAAAGTTATTAGTAATGATATCTTTATACCATTTAAAATCAGGCTGATCTTTCCACTCTTCACCATACATCAATTTTAAAAGTTTGTCTACGTCATTTTTCTTTTCAAGTGATATTCCATGACTCAGAGGAAGACATTGTAAAACAACATTTCGTATAATAGCAGTATTAATCCCCTTCCTAAAACGTTTTACTCCAGATTGTTCTTTTATATCTTTGAATTTATAGTTTTTGAATCCTTTGACCATCACAATTTCTCTATTTTTTCTAAAACTATTCTTTTTAATTCTAATATGTATGGGAAATTTTTGAAAATAAGCATTAAGTGATTTCGTATTATAAAATTTCCAATCAATCCCCAATATTTTTACATCACCAACTTTCTGATACAGTTCATAGTATTGTTCTTTTGATGTTATTGTTACATTTTTTCTGAAGATCTTCTCAACACGACCGAATATACGATCTGCTGGAAGGAAACTATGTCCTCTGACAGGAAAGTACAATACTATATTTTCAATGTTTGACGTTGTAGTGTACAAAAAGTACAATAGCACTTGAATAATTATGTTATTCTTATTTTGGACAATACAACCATCACTAAAGAGCCGAAAAGATTTTTTACCTTCAAGGTCCATTTTGTTTAGGTGACAATATAAAGCCGACGATATTTCAATGCTGCCTTTGCCTGCTAACTCCTCAGACCAAGTATAAAATATTGTAATTAGACCATCCAAACTCATTATGCATAAGCTGTAAAAGTTGAATTGCCTTAAGTAATAGGCATCTCGAATATTTGTTTTTGGCAGATGTTAAATCTGTTGTAAATCAAAACATAAACTAACAACTGATTCATCTGTTTTTTCTTTTATAATGGAATAAAATGCACTGGCTCTTAGTATATGAATTCTTTTGTCAGTCATATGATCAACTTTTTCTGTAGACCTTGCAGGACAGGACTTTATTTTTTGGTCAAGTAAAGAATACATGCTGCAAACATCACTAGAAGGAGACTTAAAGCCTATATTAAATTCATTTATGATTATTCTCCTGAATATAGCGAAATTAACTTTGTCCAGGCCGTCGTTGCAGTTCTTGTTGTAAACTTCATGCAACTTCCTTATACTTAATGTACAGTGCAAGTACAATCGCTTCAATTTTTGTCTTCCATAATAACTTTCTGATGCCTTTAAGTTTGAGATGAATTCCCTTACCTTGGTTTTTTTTTATTAATGTTTAAGTGGCTTTTTCTATCGCCTCCTCTCTTTTCCTCAATAGGTTCACCAGCATGTACTTTAGTAACAATATTGGCTAGCCTTGTACAACCTATTTTAGTTATAGCCATGAAATTGTTTTTACACACAGGAATTCTCCTACTACTGCTACTAGTAATAAAATAAGAAGCAGAAAATGCATGCTGTGAGCCAGATTATTGCGATTTATTTTGGGTTGGGTTATTAGGTCTAACATCAGTGCATGAAAAAGTATTACTAAAATGTTTGCATGGAGCGTAAACGTTATCTGAAGATGCTGAATATCATTTCTTTTTTGCTTCTTTTCTTTTTCCATCAATTCTCTGTCTTTTTCTAGTTCCATAATTAGAAGTACTCACTAATACACCACCTATTAATTCTTCCATTTGAAATTAAAAAAACACACTCCTCTAAATTGAAGAAAACAAGATAGAACTAACGAAATAAACAAACATAAAAAGCTGGTACATGTACGAGTCACGCGACCAGAAAGAACAGTTCTGACTGGTCGGCTGGAGAAAACACAGTTTGACTGAAAACTGGCTCTGGAGGAAACACTGTTTGATTGAAACCCCAACTTTCTAAGAGCGTTTATAATGTGATAAAAAAATTTTTGGTTTAAAAGAATAGTATAATTTTGTTCTATTTAATGTTAAGTTCACAGAAAAATCACAAACTAATTTTTTTTTTTTTTTTTGGAGAAAACACGGTTTGAATGTTTGCTCCTCATTTATATAATATAACAAACAAAATTTGACAAATACTTTTATTTCTGGCAGAAGTCCTCGCTTAATATAAGTTATTCAGATTAAAAAAAAAAAAAAAAAAAAAAAAAAGAAAGAATTTTTCTGGCACGTAAAACCTTTTTCAGAAATTTATCCAAATTTTATTTTACAATTTAATCATCATTTATAAATAAATTAAACTTTTTTTCTTTTTAAAAATGTTTCATTACAACACTGTAAAAGGAAGGAGTAGATTTTACTTTATCAACTAGTTGAAGAAACCATCTCTCTTCACTATACGAACATTTCTACCTAAGGTAAGAAAATCCTTAATGCTTTAAAAATACCCAAAACTCCAGAACATGCTCTCTAAAGATAGCATGACTTGGATCCTTTAAACAGCGGAAACCCCCTTACACTTTATATGAGAGAAAATTTAAGGGACAATTAGTGCAATGAATATTCCCTCAAAAGGCAAAAGATCCCTATATCAGGGCAGGTTTTACAAAAGTAGCATAACCTAAGCAGTAACCGGTCAGCAGACATCTCCTATAAAAAGTGACAGGGAGTGAAGTAACGATGATAATAGTAGTAAAAAATAAAAATAAAAAGCACTCAAATTTATCCAGGAATAATGAAACAAAAGAAATTTCCTTTCATTATAGTTTTTGAAAATTGAATGATGGTTAATGTGTAGATGGAACAGAGTGAGAGAGTGATTAACAAAATTAGTTGAAATAACTTATTTTTAAATAAATTATGTTTAAAGTTTAGATAGTTTTTAGCAGGTATGTGGTGCATGCCTAGTATACCCAGAAAATATGCCACTGGTTAACTGAAAGTCCTAAATAGGTATTTAGTGAATTCTACTTTAGTGAGTTTTTAATTACTGTTTAGAATAAAAATAACTTCCATTCAAAATTAATTATACATGTTATGGAAACTGACCATATATCCCTAATTTTGACAAGACTAAAATTCGTAAATAAAATTGTCATAATTATTGAAAAAGAATTTTTTTTGGAAAGTGTCTTACAAAAATGCATTATTTTACCTTCAATGAAGTATATTCAATTCCTGCTGAATATGCCGTCCAAGTGCGACATGGATCTATTTTTGCTAAAATATGGAGCTCAGTTTTATTATTATAGACTGAGGAGAAGGGTTAGTTCTACATCCAAAAAGTTTCTATTTATTTATTTATTTATTTATTATTATTTTGTGATATATTGTCTGTATTTTAACTCTGTTAAATAATTTTAAATCAGATGCGAAAAACTTTTAGTTATTTTAAAATACTTGATTATGTTTTAACATAGACAGGCATTATTATTAAACTTTAAATTACACTATCACCATACTTCAGATCTGAAAAAAAGAAAAACTCAATCAAAATAACACATTTTAAATAATAAAAAGAAAAAAATTCAAATAAATTATTGAATAAGATTAAAAAGAAAATATAAAACTTTTGGGAATTAAAAAAAAAAAAAAAAAAAAAAAAAGACATTGAAATTTTAAACTGCATTTTATTAACAATCAATTGTAAAACAAATACTTTTACAATTTTACATTTGTACTTTCGAGTGTAATTCCATAAAATATTAGTCATTTAAGAAAAAGTATTGATGAAATGCTTCAATTTCACTTATTTCATTGAACAGATGTAAAATTGTCCATTTTAGTATGACAAAGCAAATGTCTCTTCAGATTTGCTTTCTGAGAAAAGGGTTTTGAACAAATACCACATTGAAATGGTTTCTCTCCTGTATGTCTTCTTTTATGACTTTTGAGATGACTTGAATAATTTGTTGAATATGGACAAAAAGGACAATAATATTTCTGATGTCGATCTTGAGTCATCCTTTCAAAACTCTTAAGGTGTTTTGCTGAAAAAAAATTATACGTTTCATACATAAAAATATTAATGAATAATTATTATTATATTAATGTATAATTATCATTAAGAATTTTTTGTTCCCCCCCCCCCAACCTGAGTATTTAAGGATAGATAATTTCATTGCATTATATTTATCTAAAAGTAACAGAATAAAAACTTAATTTTTCTTAAAGCATTGAGAAGTCCTTTATCAATCAATCAACATTATAATAAATAATAGTTAATAATCATAGGTAGTTTTTAGCAATGAAATATCATGCACACAGTTTTATTTAACAAAAAATCATACATATGAGACATACTTATGAAAACTTATGAGAAATGCAGTCTTAAAATAAAAATAAATAAATAAAATAAATAAGTAATTACACAAGTTAAAATTTTAAAATGATTTTGTAGTGTTTGTATATTTTCACAAGTTTAACACAATAATAAATGACAAGGTAAAATCGATATTTAAAAGAATTGCTATATTGTGAAACAAAATATAAGACATTTATCATTCCATGCTTTATAGGATTTATTAGGGGGGCTGGAAAGTAATGTTGTTTTTGCACATGTCGATATTCGTTGTCATTTACCAGCTAATGTGTACTTGAACCCACACCAAAGATCACTTCAAAGTAGAGTGACTTGTTAACTGTTAATTGATTAAAGTTTATTTATTTATTAATTTATTTTTTCAATTTACACTGAAATGGCCAGCCAAATACCAGAAGTATATATTCGACAGTGGCGTAGTGTGACATTTGAATCTGGGCATGCTCTGAAGCCAACTATGGAAAGAACACTACTCATCAAGGCGATATCATTTTATCAAATTTAAGCGTGGAATTTTCCAATTTCTTGGTTGGTTAGTTGGTTGATTGTGGGATTCAAATCTGATTGACTACACTTGGGTCCTAGGCCTATGAGTAAATGCCGTCCGTAAGGGTCTTTCTAAGGGGTCCTAGTCTGTATTTACGTGAGTTTCGGAGAAAACTATGGAAATCTTCGAACGGCTAGGTTGATGAGTGTGACCTTGCATCAAACCCGACACTTTCCATCTGCCAACTTTGAGCACAGAACCACTTGGCCGCCGATGGGCCTCCAATTTTTTGGAATCACATATAAAATTTTACATAAAATTTTTGTTGCTTTAACTTTAAAGCATATATATAAAGGACTCTTATATTAACTTACTGCAGGCCGATTTGGTCGCTTCGTTGATCACTGTATTTAAATGAATTTTCAAAGAAATTTAATCACAATTTTTTATATTATAACTTTAGAAACAAAAACTTAAAAAAAAAAAAGAATAGTGAGAATTGGAAAGAAAAAAATCCATTGAAACGGCTGAAAACTTGGCTTCAGGTTCCAGCTGCTTTCTGCTGTGTCTTCTACAACCACACTACGTCGGATTGAGAACCCCACTGCTAGTGGTAGCATCTTAACCGAGCGCTTCAATGTAGGTGCTTATCTGACCTCTGATAATTCTTATACAAGAAGTTAATTGTTACAATTTTTAATAAGTTTAATTCTTTCTATCATATTACCATTTGATTTCGATAGAAATAACACATTAAAAATAATAAACATTTCACTTCAAAAGGAGACATTACACCTTTACATAAACAATTATTTTTGAAAATGCTACTATTATGTGCATTAAAAAAAAAAAAAGTTTCGTGTAGGAAAAGATATTACCAGATTGAGTTTTTTTTTTATTTTTATTATTATTATTTTTTTTTTAATTCAAAACGTAACAAAAAAAAAAAAAAAAAAAAAAAATGGAAGCAGATTAAAATCTTTATTATATAAAAACTATTTGATCACATTACTTAATGCGAAAGAATGAAAAATAAATAGAATACCGATCTTTACTAGGAATGCAGATGGATGAAAAGAAAAACATGCAAATTAAATAAAATTTAAGAAAATAAAGTAGAAAAATTAATAGAGCATTAAAAAATATATAAATAAATATAATAATTAATTTAAGAAATTCAGATTTGAAAATTAAAAAAAGAAAAGAAAAGAAACAAGGAAAGAAAATCAACAAACAAACAAAAAAAAAAAAGGAAAAAGAAAGAAAGAAAAAATTCCATGCAAATCTACATGATCAAAGCTACACATCTGCCAGTTTTTTGTAGATCTGAGATCAGTGGCCTGACCTTCATAGCGCATACAGGCACACATGAAGAAGACATTTTGCTTTATTCATATTATAGATTAAACAAAATTTGTCGCAAGTCTTTATTTTTGGTGGTAGTCTTCGCTTGGAATAAGTTATTTTGATATATAAAAATAAATAAATAAATAAATAAAAAACTTTTCTGTCACATAAAACAATTTTTTGAAATTTATCCAAATTTTATTTTTAAATCAAATCATTTTATTTTCCCTTTTTAAGAAAGTTTTTTTATTACATCATTGTAAAATGAAGTATAAGTTTTAATTTATCTATCAGTTGGAGAAACCAGCTCTCCTCTATGCGAACATCTCTACCGAAGGTAACAAAATCCCTAAAGCGTTATAAATACCCAAAATTCCAGAATATGCTCTGCAAGGATAGCATGTCTTAGATTGTTTATGCAGCGGAACTCCCCATGTACTTTATATGAGTAAAAATTAGAGGGATGGTGAATATTCCCTATATCAGGGCAGGCTTTGAAAAGGTAGTATGACCAAGCAATAACCGGTCAGCAGGGAAAGAGGAAGATGATTCTCTGGACGATTCTAGTCAGCAGACGTCTCCTAAACAAAGCGGGAGGAAGGTAACGACAATAGTAAGAAAAAAAGCACTCGGATTTATCCAGGAATAATGCAACAAAAGAAATTTCCTTTCCCTATAATTTTTCAAAACTGAATGATAGATAATGTATAAATGGAAGCAAGTATTTAACAAAATTAATTGAAATAATTTATTTTTAAACAAATTCTGTTTAAAGTTTAGATAGTTATTAGTGGGTATGCAGCGCACGCCTAACATACCCAGAGAATACGCCACTGATATTTAACATTGCATGGTGTTTGAGTTTTGAATGGGTAGAAACACATACATGGTATTTGAGTTTTGAATGGGTAGAAACACAACAGTTGCTACAAAAGTCATTTGCAATGTTTATTCAAGTGCATTAAACATTCATATATGCTACAGGTAGTTTTTTTATAGTCAAATTCGGTAATTTAGATCTTTCTGACTCATATCGATCAGGAAGACAAATAACTTTAGACTATGACATGTTAAGGGCAGAAGTGGAAGCAAATCCATGTCAAACAATTGAGAAACTGTTAAACGCTCTTAACCAATAGTCTACCATCTAAGAATATTTGCAACAGATTCGTAAAGTATCAGAGCAGGTTTTTGGGTCTCTCATAATGTGTCCGAAGGAACCAAACTAACCGATTGAATACATGTAACTTATTGCTCCAGCGGCGCAATACAGAAGCATGTTTTGATCACTTGGTCACTGGAGATGAAAAATGGGTCCTTTATATAATCTGAAATGCAAAAGATAGGGGCTCTCTTCATATGAATTGCCACAAAGTACAGCTAAGCTACGAACAGGCACTTTTATGTCTTTGGTGGAGTATTTGTGGGGTAGTTCATTTTGAAGTGTTAAACCTGGATAAATTGTGAATGCAGACCTTCACTGTGAACAGTTGGATTGAGTATATCAATCTTTAATTGAAAATTGCTCAGCGATTGTCAAAAAAAAAAAAAGTCATTCTGCAAAACGAAAATGCAAGACTACACAGCGAAAGACGAATCCCTGAAAAAAATAATGAATTAAAGTAGGAAGTAAGGCCTCACCTACCATACTCACCAGATATTGACCATCGGATTTCCATTCATTTCCACTGCAACAGCATTTTCTAAGTAGCTGAAAATTTGAATATTTTGATAATGCCCAAAATGTGTTCTACAGAGATTTTGCTCAAAAACCAATTGATTTTTATCAATCTGGCATTGAAAACTTGCACACTAGATGCCAAAAGATTGTTGATAATAAGGGTGATTACATAATAGATTAAAAATGAAAACATGCTAAAAAATTATCTGTTTGAATTTATTGTAAAAAAACCCGACATTACTTTCCAGTCACCCTAACAGCTTGAGAAGCCTGATAATACTAGCTTATTATACTTTATAAATTCCTGTATTGCATATTGAAGTTATTTTAGTTTTTAAAGTTTATCTTTTTTTTTTATATATATATTATTAATATATGTAAATGTAAACTGATAAAGATACACACATACGCACAATTTTGTTTGTTTTTATTTCATTCATTGTGAATTTGATAGTATTTTCAAAATTACTAATTAAAAATTGTTATATTTGATTAGTCTACAGTTAGCAAAAGCAATGCATGATGAATCTCCCTTTACAAATATTATAAATTAAAGAATAAAACATTTGATAAGCTATGGAATATTACATTAAACTCAAAAACAGGAAATTATCAATTTTATACGAATGAATCAAATAATACAAACATAAATTACTCCTATAGTTAGGGCTGGATTATGATGCCTCGCAAAGAGTGACATAGACTGTACATTCTGTATTATTTAAGAAAAAAAAAAGTGCAACTTGTATTACAGTGTCTCTTTTTTTTTTTTAACACTTCAGACATATCTTACAAGAAAATGTAAGTGGATGCATGTATAATCACAACACAACATAGCTAAATCAACATCTCCAATTGGTTGTTCTCCTCGAAACTTATACCTGAGACACTGAATACCACGTTAAGATCATTTATTAACAAGTTCATTCTTACAACTGGACATTAAGATCAATTATTAAGATATTATTATTGATCAAGATTGAAATCAATTTTAAGACGAGGCGCTATTAATTGGAGCTTAAATTGTTTATATTAGAGAGGAAACATTATTACTAGAACAAATGTGCTTCTTTAATGATTCATTCTTACTGAATCTTTTCATGCAATAAAAACAATAAAATGGACGTTCTCCAGTATGTGAACGATAATGAGTTTTAAGATTAGCTTTTTGGGAAAAAGTTTTAAGACAGATATTACACACAAATGGTTTTTCTCCTGTATGTATTCTTTTGTGCTTCTGAAGATTAGAAGAAATGTTGGTTGAATAAGGACAACAAGAACAGCAATATCTTGAAGATGAGTCCTGATCTTCAGACCTTTGTTTAAAAGTTCCCATTTTAACTAAAATTCAAAGAGAAGTGTGTTTTAGAAACTCATGAAAGAAAGAGAAGATTATTGGGAAATGAAAAAGTTACATCAAATATGGTTGAAAAATAGCAAGCATATAAAGATCTGATATTTGAATTTGATTGCACATTTAAATGTTAAACCGTTAACACTAGTTTTTTTTTTTTTTTTTTTTTTTTTTTTTATGTAGTTTGTAAAAACAATTCGATTTCTATAAAATATTATGAATATTTGTACCGAGTACAAAAATGTACATAGCTTTGGTCAAATTTAGATAATTTTTCTGAAAAATAGAATAACATTTTCAAATTCAACCCTTTAAGTGTCTGAAGGGAAAAATTGTAATCACTCTAAGCTCTTTATAATGCACTAAAACAATGGATTTTTCACTATGCATATAACTATTATATATGACGTTCATACTTAAAGAAACAAGCTATAATTATGCACATTTTAAATATATATTTATCAGGGGACAAACAATTGCAAAAACGCTTCATGACCATTATAGAGTTAAATAATAATTTATAAATTTTCTCACTGTTTTCATGATCTTATTATTTTAATTAATATAAGAAAATTTAATTAATATTATTACAAAAAAGGCACAATTCTAACAAAATATGGTATTTAAAAGAAAGAATTTTAATCCCTTTGAATTAATGTTTCACTTCACAAGTATTTTATTTTAAAATATAGTTCTCAAGAAAAAGTGAAAGTTTTATCAATATGTCACCATGTTAATAATTTATTTTAGATAGAACACTTATCTCTCTAAATCTCCAATTATGAAATTCTACACTGCTGAAAAATGCTTAATTAATAAAATATGGGAATTTTAATTGACGAATACTTAAAGAGGAATAAATGCATGATTTTTTCCCCACTCTTTTCCAAAGTTCCAAAGTAGAAGTTACTTAAATTTGTTATTATTATTACTTCATTTATTTATTAAATTCTCTACGGGTATCAGGCTCTCTAAAAAAGTATATCACTCCTCTGAAAATTTTTATAAGTTCCAGTCGTAGATGACTACTAGGGTCCTGTGTCGTGTCAGGTAACCACTGTTATCTGCTTTGTGAGTTGGGTGTAAATCTGGTTTGCTTTATATTTTTTACCAGCGGGTTAATTTGTGCGTCTGCCTGAAAAAAAAAAAAAAAAAAAAAAAAATTGGGAAGATTTTTTTTATGCATATAACCCTTTGAATGCACATATTGAATGATATTTTCTTCTTTAATAGGATTAAGGCTGCTCACTCCCTCTCACGATTTCCCCGTCTCAAGTCACCAAATTACATGCAAGTCTATGGCAAAATTTGTTTATAGAATTGCTCATTTCCTAATTGTTATTTTCTAATTCCGTTTTTAAATTCTTAAAATACGCTACTGTTAAATAAGTACCCGTTTTCCAAAAATTGAATTTCTTAAATTTTAATATTTCATTTTGCAGCTCAAAAATGAGAAAAATGCATGAAGTGAAAATTCGCATTTTTAAACTCCAAATTGAAATTTAAAAAATGTAAAAAAATAAATTTTTGGAATACGGGTACTCATTTAACAGTAGCGTATTTTAAGAATGTAAAAACGGAATTAGAAAATAACAATTAGGTAATGTGTAATTCTATAAACAAATTTCGCCATAGAATAACATGGGCTTTGGATGACCTTGACGATCCGTGATGCACCCTCTTAAAGCAGCATAACTCATAACATGAATTTAATTCCTATTACATTAATATTAAACATTTAAAAATTTATATATAAATGATTAAATGTAAATGATAAATGTAATGATATAAATGTTTATATTTATATATAAACATTTAATAATTTATATATATATTACTTTATATTCTGGATACTGGGATATCCAGAAAATATCCAGTATCCAGCTAATTTTCCAATATCCAGAATATTGTTGGATGTTCAGATAAAAACTACCGGGTATCCGGTTAATATGCCGGATATCCGTCTTTTGAATATCTGTTTTTTTCTTTATTTCTTTCATTGAGATATGGCAGGAAATGCAAGAAACACCTTTTGCCTCTCCATTTGAGGGAAAACTTAAAAAAAAAAAAAAAAAAAATATAGCTTCTTAAATCACGTCATTAAAGAAATAATCTCATAAAATTCCACATCTGTATCTCCATTAGTTTGACTGGGCATAGCTGAGTGAGCAAGCAAGTCAGTCAGGAGATCTGCCTTTATAGATGTAGATTCCTGCAATTAATTTCTTTTAATTACAATACAATATATAATGACTAATCAGCAGTTTTCTTTTGCATAACTTTTTTCTTAAATTAAGTTTTGTTATTTATATGCATAGCAAGGCAGACAAAGCATGTAATTCAGACAACATGGCATACTATATTCTGCTAACCTAACTATCAAAAGTGACACATAAGCAAAAGAATAGATATTACACTAGTATGTTGCGGCCACCAGAAGATTTCATTCTATATTTTTCTATACAAATTAACTAAGTGCAATATTTATTAAATTTATTTAACACAATGAATGCAAATGATTTTCATCTTAGAGAAAACTAACACTAAATATCCAAAGAAAGACAGTTTTATTGTCTATAAAAAATCTTAAAAAATATTTTCTATAATGGTTATCGTTTCTATAATGGTTATTTCACATATCAAGTTTCGTACAGTTATAGGCTGTACGAAACATACTGACCATACTCGTACTGACCCTAGAAGTGAGTGGCAAGGCATCCAGTCATGACCGTTAAAAAAATGAAATAACATAAATCAATTTAAATCTGCATAATCATATTTTAAAATATCTTTTTTTTTTGAGTTTTTTCTAATCCCCTGCATATGACATAGTTATCTGGTGCTGCCATCTATCGGTTCTACAAAGAACCATTCAAAAACATTTCGAGTCCCTGTTTCTTGGAGTGAATCTGTTTTACATCTGTGCAATCTGTGCAAGCCTGCACACGCAAACATTTTTTGTCTGCAACGTATCAAATAGCTTAAAAATCGGGTGCTAGTCATCTATATTTTTGAGAATGAGATATAGCAATGACCTCGATGAAATCTCACGCTACATACACATGCTGTTTTTAGAGAGCCAGTATCTTGTTATTTTGGACAGATTGTATCTTTTGTGCCATATATACTGATTATTTTTCTTAAACAAGTGAGAAAATGTAAAAATTCTAGATGTTTCCCTGGATGATTTTAATAGTTTTATTTTGGCAATGAAATTAATATTTTTATTTTCAAAATTTCCATGAGTAATCGAAGGAAGGGAGGCCCAACTGGACTCCAAATAATTTCAAGGTGGGCACTGTCCACCTGTGCCCATGCCTTTGTGGAAAAGGTGACTGTTTAATAGTGACTTTTGTGATATGATATGAATAATAGCCTTATTGGACTGTTTCAAGAAGTTAAACTGAATAAAATACATTCATCGACTTGAACCTATTTCTTTACACAAGAAAGTCAATAATTTTCGTTATATTTATTTTCTTATGGAAAGAATAGGTCATTAATGTTACAGATCACAAAATTTTAGGATTAAATTGTAGAAAGTTTCCATAAAACAATTACTGCTTAATATATTTTTAAAAATTTCATTTTTGCCATCAGAAAATTTCATATAATTACTAAAATTAAGACTTTTACATACATTATTCAGAAAATTTTATATTTATTAAATCAACATATTTTTTTAATTTTTAACGAAGTAAAATTTACAACTTTAAAAACTTAGAAAAACACATTACATTGGCTCAAATACCAATTTTCTGGCAATGAGAACCAACTTTTGAATACTGTATTAGGTAATAGACAATTCTAACAAAATTTCTCATATGTTAACATGGGATTATGCAATATGTAAGGATTATTAACACTTTGCTTAACAATTATTTTTATTTATACATTTTACAAATTATATACCAGCATTATAATGTATGTGTGGAATGTATTATATATCTATGGAATGTATTATATGTATGGAATGTATTATATGTGTACAATTGAACCTCACTAATGTGAATCTCAAGGGGGATAAAAAATTTGTTCATGTCATCAGTAACTCAGAAACTTATCTTTCTTTAGACAGGGATTGTGGAAACAGTTCATGTTAAAAGTAATTCACATTAACGAGGTTTGAATGTACATTATATTGTTAAAGAATCTAAATAAGTTAATTATTTCAACAAAACAAATATAAATAAGTTTAAATCAAAAGAGTTACATTGAAACATGGTATTTAAAATAAAGTTTACTACAATGCAAGATAAAAATGCACAATAATAATACAAATACAGCTGCTTAATATGCAAATTGCAAGATAAATCAAGATTCAAATATTATGAATTTTAATATAACAAATGATTCTCATTTTTCAAACAGTATTCGAATACAAACACCTATGTATTTTTAAGGATACTTTTGTAGAAAACTTCTGGTTACAAGAGAGACAAAAAAATGGACGTACTCCAGTATGAGATAGGTAATGCCTTTTGAGATTTGGTTTTTGGTTGAAAGATCTTGAGCAAATATGACACACATATGGCTTTTCCCCTGTATGAATTCTTTTATGAATTTCAAGCTTACTACTGCTAATTGCCACATGTGAACAAAATGGACAATTATATTTTGATGATAAGTCTACAAAGTTTCTGTTAAAGCTTGAAGATACCACCACTGAAAAAGTTATCAGGAAAAAAATTAGTTTAATTGATAAAATTTATTTAAAAACAAAATAAACAAATAAATGAAAAAAAAAAAAATCCTATATTATTATTATTAATACAAACTATTTTATAGAAAAAACAAAGTACATATATTAGCTAAATAAATTAAAACATTAATACTCCATATACAGAGCAGAGAAAAAAAATAGGAAATGATAAAAAAAAATCAAAACTCGAAAATAATTTAATTTTTATTATTAAACAAGAAACAGATAAAAGAAATCACATTTCCATAGATAAAAAAGGAAAATATATGAAAAATAAATTGCCCGAGAACAGTCAAAACAAAGACATTAAAGAAAAAAAAAAAAAAAAAAAAAAAAATGAAAATTATTAAAAAAATTAATTTAAAACACTTATATTTTTCTATGTCATTAAAATAACATTTTCAAATAGTGAGTGATTGCAAAAGTTCCTGTTCAATTTCATACGTGGCCTACTCTGCTGTTTGATTAATTACATTTCATGAATTTCCACTAAAGAAATTACTGAGAGACTAAATATTGATAATTCTATTGTTTTTCACATACTATTAGAAAACCTATATATTGGTTCTGCACTTTTTGACAAAACAGAATAAACTGAACTGTGTTCCAATGATTTTCTCTCCTAGTTGGAAAACAAAATAAATCGCTAACCACCTGAGCACCAATGACAGATATATCCATTCACTAAGCTGTTTCTTCCCCCCCCCCCCCTTTTTCCCCACAATACACTTATAATTCAAAATTATATAATTATGAAATTTTAACTTGTTTTTCAAGTTTGAAGGTCTTAAATAATAGCCATAAGGATTATACTTATTTGAATGGTTACATTTGTTCAATATATTTTAATACGCTGAAAAACTATACAGTGAAAACAATATTACAATTTTGCTCTTTGCTTTTTTCTAAAAGGCAAAATTGTAAGAAAAAGGGTAAAATTGTACAAAAAAGCGGTCAGAGGGTTAGTGAAGTCATAATTGGAGATAAAATATAAGTTTGATATACGAACAGCAATGGAATAAATAATTAATAAAAACAGTTGAAAGAGTAGACTTTATGGCACAGGTTGAATAGCATCTAATGAAAGTGTGCCTAGAGAAATTGCAGAGAAATTGGGTTTTAAAGTGTATCAATATTTAGTTTCTCAGTAATCTTTTTAGTAAATTATCCATGGAGTTTAATTAACTAAATCACCGATAAAGTCAACTACAAAATTGGTCAGGTACTTTTCAGGCATGAGAGTGCTGAAAATTAAAAAAAAGTGGAAACACACGTGTTCATAAAATTAATTTCAAATGAAAAATAATGCATGCGGGGAAAACTACACAAATGTGTTCATAAAATTTATTTCAAATGAAAAATAATGCTCACAGGGAAAAACTATACAAAATATTTTGAAAGTGACAAATTAAACTAAAAGAATAATGCACATCAACACAATAAAACACGTGTTTAAAAAAAAAAAAAAAAAAAAAAAAAAAAAAAAACATTAGCTAGCAATCAACATTTAATCATTGACTGGCGGTGGAAAATGGCAAAGGGGGGGGGGGGTTAAAAAGTTCATGAGTGAGAAATATTAAACACAATTCTACTTCTTTATGGGTTCCAGAATATCAAAGTAAATTTAAGATTAATATCGACATTTTTGTTGTGGATGAATAAATATTAAAAAATAAAAGGCTTCTCACAGAATGTTTGATCGGAGATGGTTAGAGATGGAAAAAAAAAAAAAAAATTACATGAGCGAGAAATATTGAATAATTCTGTTCTTTTATATGTATAAAATCTGATAAAGCACATTTAAAATGAATATTAACATTTATATTTTAGATGGAGAAAGATTGAGAATCTAAAGTCTTTTGTGGCACATTTGAACACTGATTGTTAAAGGAGTTTGATTTGAAAAAACTGCGGAATTAACAGAAATCACAAAAAAGTGGAAAATTGCGGATCCGCAGAAAATTCTCATGCCTGGTACTTTTGCAATCATCCAATAATTTCAATTTTGCCAATTTAAAAACTAGTGATTAAGAAGTCAAATCTTAAAAATATGAAATGCTTTTTGCTAATGAAAATAAAACAATATTTAAAAGAATTTGTGCAACAACCATTATAAAACCAAAAAAATCATTTCCACAGCTGTGTCTAGATAATTTCATTTTTATTGGTTTTTGAATTCTACTAGCATTAAGAGAAACAAAAATTGATTTTTAAAACTTTAATCTCATTAGAATGAAATGAAAAATCTAATAAAAATTATGCCATTTTAATACAATAAAATGTTTTACTTTTAAAAATTATTATTATTATTTTTTTTTTTTCCCCATATGATCATAGAAATAATTCCAGCCTTCCAACATGTTAAGATTAGGCTTTTCTATTTCAAAGGATAAAATGCTTTCATCTATAAAAATTATATCACTTTCAATAGCAATTCCAAGAAAACATACATTTAATGCCAAAACTACAATGTATCAAAAATCATGTAATTTTTCCAGTCTTTTATTTCTTCAGCATCAACATTAGAATCAAAGAAATCAAATTTTTTCATTATTCTTTAAAAAATATAATTACAGAAAGATAAAATATTTCTAGCCATTAAAATGACATTACAACATAAAGAAAAGTTACATTTTAATTCATAGAATTTTTACATTACAATATAGTTGTAAAAAATAGCACAATTTTTAGTAATATTTTGTATCACTGGTCTGGTACTCAGATTAAGACCATTTTTTTAAAACAGCAAAATGCTTTAGCCTATTATATTGCTATTAATTATGTTTAAAAAGAAATGTATCTTGTCATTAATGATGGGGGAAAAAAAAAAGGACAATTTCGTAGAAATAATAGAATTTTTACTGACTTTTTCTTGGAATTAAATTGATTGAAGAAAGGCAAATTTTGAAAGTATTAATTTTATTCACCAAAATTAATTTTTATGATATATACAGTAGAAGATCTTTATAACGCAAAGCTAAAAACACAAGGTTTTGTGTTATATAGAATTTTGCATTATATAGATCACATTTCACACATCATCAAACTTACCTTGTAAACATGGCCAAATATGTCTGAAAAATATCAAAACAGAGTAGGACATTTGTTACATTTCTTGGAACATAAATTGGGTGGATAATAACTCTCATTCTAAAATTTACTTTATAAAGATAGTCCATATATGCCTGTAGAAAATCATTCATTATAATGTTCACTTAAAAAAAAAAATTAATGATAGCAATTTTTTCATTAAAAATCTCTGAATTAAGCAGATAAAGAAAAACAAATGTATCGCACTTACTTCTCAACAAAGTAACAGTTTTTTAGAAAGTATTTCTTAACTGCAAAATTCATTGTTTATATCCAAGAAATTCTGTGTTATATAGAGAATTGCATTATATAGAATTGTGTTATAAAGATCTTCTACTGTATTATTTATTTTAATTATTGTTGTTGGAATACAACTCACGTTTCCTTCTCTAAGTACACATGCATAAAATGTCAAATGAGACATAATATGACGTAATCCAGAGACATAATCAGACAATGGTCTAAAATATTGCAGTGAAGAGTGTTATTAAATATCACAAAGAATGTGGTATTAAGCCTAAACATTAATCTCCTATGACGCCCCATCAAAATTCTAGAATTAAAAGACAGAACTGTACTTTATGCAAAATGGCAAGATCCTTACTACTGCAATCTAACTTTCCAAATTCTGACTGGGCCAAAACCATCACTTGTGCCGCATACATATGAAATAGGTGTCCTACAAAAAGAGTATAAGAAAGTAAAATTCTATTTGAACCATTCTTTGGCTACAAGCCACCTGTTTCTTATTTAAAAGTTTTTTGGCAGAAATGTTTCATTCTTAATAAAAAATCAAAAGGGAAATTCGATCCTAGATCTTATTCTATCTTACAAACATAAATTCATAGATTATTCAAATGAGTTCCGAGCCTATAGCTGTTAGGTACAGCTAACAAAATTAAAACCGAAGCCGCTAAACTAAATATAAATGTACCAATAAAACCAAACAGAAATATTTTTCAAACAATCAGAAACGATAAAGATAAAATACATTTTTCCGAAACTGCAGGTATCTACAAAATAGATTTTATAAAAGAAGACCAAAAAACCGGATGTTATGTCGGAATGACAAAGCGGAAAATAAAAACACGAATAAAAGAGCACGAAAACGACATAAAACATAATCATATAAAAACAGCCTTAGCCAAAACAAATCAAGAAGAAAACATTAAAATAGACTTTAAAAATTATAGTAAATTAGCTAATTATAATAATTACTTTTATGCCGCGAAGCGCGAGGCTGTCGAAATTTTTGCGAATGGTAACTCATGCAACACTGACCAGATGGAAATCGACGCAAGGTGGCGCGATATGCTGGAGCGGAGTAGAAGAGGAGAACTGACAAAACCACCGGTCCCTAATGTTCACAAGAGCGTACCTACCTGAAGAAGGCTGCGTGGGCTGCAGCTGAAAGCGCTTGTAGAAGGTAATTTTAATGGGTTTTTAATGTTTTTAAAGCTTAATTATTTGTTTATAATTTTATTTCCATATTAACCTTACTCTCATTTTAAGTAATTTTTAGAAAAGAAAAATTACTTCTCCGTAATATTTTTTAAAATATGCATGTTTTATAAGTACATTTTTGTTAAGGAAACATTTGTTGAAAAAGGGGAAGTATTGGAATTCTCTTGTTTCCTCCTCTAAGTGCACATGCACAATATGTCTAACATGATATAATACAGAGAGTGCCACTTTCACTGTTTATCGATATTGGAGAGTTGCTAATTAAGCATGCAGTAAAACTCTGCCTCTGATGTTATGAATGGTGCTCTTCAGCATGTTGCACATTGGTGCTCTGATTCAGGCTTATCTGTTAATCCATCTAAGGTAAGCCTTGTTCCTTTTTCTAGGAGAAGATATCTAAATCTTGGTGATGTCTACTTCCTGGGTAATAGGCTGTTGCCTTCTAATAAGGTCAAGTTCTTGGGTGTATTCTTTGAAACTAAGTTGAAATGGAGTAAGCATATTGAGTATTCAAACCCGAATAAACTACTACGTCAGAAACGCCAAAAGAAAAATATTTGCGATGCATACAGCTGTTTCAGTAGCTTTAAGCACACCGTCTTCAGTGCAAAAAGAATTTTGAATTTGGAGAAGTGCTCGTATATATAGGAGAGGGACCGAATTTAGTTCAACCAATAGGATTACGGGAAAGGTGGAGTGTGTGGTCAATAGGAATTTAGGAATGTTAGCTGTGTAAACAGTAGAAAAATTAAGAAAATGTGGACTGAATGTAAAATTTCCAACAATCAGGCAAATAGGGAACAATGAAATCACAATTTGCAAGGTTTTTTAAAATTTTTATAAATATGAAAAGCTTCAAAGAAATCGAGTTCATGGATGGATTTAGGTCTGCAAATTATTTTAGCTGAATTAAATTTAAAATTATGATTTTCCTCCCAGCAATGTTTAGAAATAGCCGATTTATTGGTTTCTTGTTTGCGGATGTAATTCATATGTTCTTTTAGACGAAATTTAAGATTGCGTTTAGTTTGGCCAATATATGATAAACCACACTGACAGGAAATACTATAAATGCCCCAAGAATTATGCATATCAGTGGGATCTTTTAACTGAGAAAAGGTGAGTTTATTGGAAGGCGAAAATATTATTTTAAAATCATATTGTTTGAGAATTTTAGCTATGGTTCGACTGGATTTAGGAAAATAGGGTAAAACAATACTGATATTATTACATATTGAGTATTCTTTACATAAGGCCATAACGGTCTTCTGGACATGTAAGAGTTCCATTGAAAGAACCTGGGGTTTATGTACCAGGGCTGTCCACTGGATCTACTCCATGATTATCTGCTATCATCACCTATGCCTGTATTGTCTGGTGGTCTCGGACTAGGCTGACTACTGTTAGAACTAGCTTTAATAGGTTGCAAAGGATGGTCTGTGTTGCTCTTTCAGGCTGTATTAAGACTACTCCAACTGCTGCCCTTGAGTGTTTGCTTGGGCTTATTCCGCTTCATTTGTGTATTGAAGCTGAGACTTTAACCTGTATGAAGTGTTTCATGTGTCTGGGCTTGTGGAAGGATTATTCTAGACATCTGTCTTGGGGTTCTCTCATTTCATTTGTTGTTGATCTTCCTTCTTTCATTATGCTTAGTGACTACGTGGTTATGAAATATGCCTTTCATAAGCCTTTTAAGATCTTTTTCCCTTCCAGGGAGGATTGGCTTATGTCTCCTAGTTGGCTTAATGGCAACTGTTTGGTTTGGCATACTGATGGCTCTAAGCTTGGTTCTCATTCTGGGGCAGGTGTTTACTGTCCTGGGGATGAAACTCTGCTTTCTTTCCCTCTTGGAAAGTTTGCCACAATTTTTCAGGCTGAAATCTTTGCTATAATCTTATGCTGTAGGGTGTGCTTAGACAGGGGTTATCATAATTTAACCATCTGTATCTGTTCTGACAGCCAAGTGGCTCTCTTTCATTGGTGAGGTGTAAGTTCACTTCTCTTCTTGTATGGGAGTGCTACAAGGTACTTTGTGAGCTTTCTTCCTATAATAAGGTTAGTCTTCACTGGGTACCTGGTTATACGGGTATACCTGGTAATGAGTTGGCTAGGTCTGGTTCCAGCATATTCTTTTGTGGCCCTGAGCCTGTTCTGAGCATTTCTCACACTGCTTTTAGGGCTTCTATCTTCAAGCTCCTTGGTAAAGAGCACTATAGGCAATGGCGTAATTCTGATGGTCAAAGGCAAGCAAAAGAGCTTAATTGTGACTATCCTGGTCTTCGTCATAAGGAGCTTTTAAAGCTTCACAGGAATGGTTTGAGGAAGGTTACTGGCCACTGTACCCTTAAGAGACATCTGAACATTTATGGGTATCAGTTCTGATCCCATATGTCATGGTTGTTGTCTGGAAGAGGAGACTGCTCGGCACATTTTATACAACTGTGAGGTATTTTCTGCTCACAGGTTTCAGCATCTTGGTCGTCTTCTCATTGAGCCTTGGAAGCTGCAGGACATTCCTGTCAGATGTCTGCTAAACTTTGCTTCAGCTACGAGACTTTTCTCTTAAGAATGCATTTGGGTTGGGGTACAATAGACCTCTGGTCGACGTGCCTAGTTCTCAGGTCCTGCTGAGAGCTGCCCTCCATTTCAAGTCATAAGTCATAAGCAGGCAGTGAAATGCTGGCTTTAAGATATGATATGTAACCCTTTCTTTATTTTTGTTCTTACTAAATGTTTGAGAATGTTTCAATGATGTGTCTGTACTCTGCAGTCCTATTTAAACAAACAATTCTATATATAAAGGAAATTAACAAATGCATATAATAATAATAATAATAAAATAAATCAACAAACACATATAACAATAAAAAATAATTAATTACAAACATACATAATAAAGTTTCAGTCTGAAATTCAAAAATAAATCTTATAAGCACCTATATTAGTACATTTGAAATGATAGACTACTTGGCCGCAAAGCGTTGCCCAGGGTGCACCACGAGGAGGTGAGTCTATCTATGCACCCCACCCTATCCAAAAAAAAAAAAAAAAAACTATTCTATACATTTTTTCTCCAATTATTTTATTTTATTTATTTATTTTAATGTTCTTTTATGTATATATAGCATATATATACAGTATGTTTAGTAAACTGTAAGTTCAAAAAAAAAAAAAAAAAGAGTATAGAATTTTATAAAATAAATTAAAAATTTTGGGAATTTACTTTTAAGTATTAAAAATCTCAATTTTTATATGCCCCCCCCCCCCCTTACAAAATATTAATAATAATATTTCTAAATTTCTTATGCACTAATAAAATGATGTACAAAATTTCAGCATTCTATCATAAAATCTCCAGAGATATTCCAAAACAAAGAAACTGTTTTTAACTATATTATATCTTGGTATAAGTTCTCTGATTGAAAAATAATAATAATAATAATAATGAATAAATAAATAAATAAAATAAAGCCGCGAGACATTATATGTTAAATTTCTGAAGTTCTATACAAATTACAAGAGAAAAAAGTAATAGCAGATAAACATATTGGCATTTTAATATGTAACTAATTGCTCAGCAACTTTGTTTAATTATATCACTAAGACCTTTTTTATGATACAAACAATGTTGAAATTTTGTACATAGTCTTATTAAAGAAGAGAGCATAAATTATTTATTGAAAATCTTTTGCATAGGGATTTTTTAAAAATTTAAATTATGTAATTCTTGAAATTGAATCCCTTGAAGTTTTTAATTCTTTTTTTTTTTTTTAATTAATTAATTAATTTACATATTTTTGTAATATGTTACACCCATCCAAGATCAATACAATATTTAAGGAATATAAGCTAAAGTCAAGGGTTTTCAAACACTTTATATATGTGTGTGTGTTGTACCTGCATAAAAATTACAGTATTTCAAAATATAATTTTTCTTATGTGAAATGTACCACAATCTGTCTACAAAAGTGTAAAATAATAATTAAATTTAAATTATAAAACTTTCCTAATAAATAGTAATAATAAAGAAGCAGCATAAGTTTAAAAATATTATGAAAGTTTTCTGTTCTTTATTCAAATAAGTTTAAGAATAAATGAAACAAAATGATTTGTTTTCTTCTTTTATATAAAATTTTAACAAGTGGCATACCGAGTTTAATGCTAATATAGATTGTAAAGTGTTTGCATTTTAAAAAGAATATGTGAAATTAACTAAAATTTTTTTGTAATTTTATTTAGTGTCCAGATGCTAGCAAGTTAATTTAATCAGTAAAAAAAAAAAAAAATAAATAAAAAAAAGTAATTTTTTTCTTTTAAAATATATCTTTTCAAAATGGGTTGAATTTCAGATACTTAAAATTTAACTGAAAAGAAATTTTTCATAAGAATGTGTAGAAAACAATTTAATGACAATCTAGTATATTAATCAGAACAAATTAATTTTGAACTTTAGTATATTTATTTATCCAAAAAAAAAAAAAAAAAAAAAAAAAAAAAATATTGCATTTATCACTATAACGTATTACTAAACACTTTTTCAGCCATCAAATATTCTGCCCAACTGGGACATAACAAAAAATTAATGATTATTTTTCATTTTTCATTTTACTACTAATATTTCATTAACATTTCAATAATATTGTTGTTTAAATAAATAAAAATAAACACACACTGTTCAACCAGATATAATGTACTACTTTTAAGCATATAAAATAAATAATAACTAGTCTTCTTCAACTGATGTTCTTGAAAATTAACATGAATATAAACAAATCTTCTTAAACTATTGGAATGTTTATAAATAAATAAAATGTTAAATATTTTATTTCAAAAGACACAGCGTTGCCCTCAAGTACTTTTAGTGTTAACGAGACAACTACATTTACTCCTTTTTCTTAAAAAAATATTTATTTATTAATAATAATTACAGCAACATAAATTTGATGCTAGCTAGTGAAATTTCTATTATAAACACAATTAACGCACAAAGAGAGAGAGAGAAAGAGAGAGAATTGACAATAATATTTATTGATCATACATTAAAATCTATCATAATATTGAATTAATTTTAAGAAATGGAATTTAATTTCATAACACAACAAATTACAATGTTTGCACTAGAGTACAAGTAAGAGAGTGGAATGAGATAACAAAAATTGTTACTTATACTTGTAAATACCTGTTTTAATGATTTATTTTATATAAGTTTATAGATGACACTATAACATAAATCTAAATCCTGGTATTTATACTACACAAATAACTACAAACATTAGATAAAAAATGGAACTGTTGTAATTATTTATTCCCTAAATGTTTTTTGTTTTGTATGTACTAGTAGTAATACATTGTTTTGTTAAAAATAAATTATGTGCATTTCTAAATTTCTGAAAATACAACTGATACAGTACCATTCATTTTCTTTCTATGTATTTTGGTTCCTTTTAACTTAAAAAAAAAAAAACTATTTAAGGGAAACATCTTAAAATAAAGGTCAATACTTATTAAAATTAAAAAAGAAAGATAAAACAATAAAATGTACTCTAAAATGATTTATTTTTATTAGTGTGATACAAAATTTACCTATGAGAAATTGAAAATTTAATACTATTTTAAATAAATAAAATTGAATGTTTAAAAAAATGAAGTATATATATATATAGAAAGATACACATATGAAATTACTAAATCATTAAAATTAATCAGTGCTCATTAATAATAATAATAATAATAATAATAACAACAACAAATTTTTGATATTATATTTTTATGTTTAAAAAATAGAAAAATTAACTAAATGGCATTTTTCACATTTTTTAGCTACGAAATAAAATATTATAAATGTGAAAAATCAATTTTTCGAAAATGAGTACTAATTTAATAATTGTAATTTTTTAAAATATGAAAATGAAATTAAAAAGAAAAATACATTTTATAATGAATAATTATAGAAATAAATTTCCACATCTACCTAGATGGCCTGTGGTTGTTGGGAAAATTAGATATTGTAAGTTATGAAGTTGTGACATTTAAAATAATCTATTTTTAAAAAAAACTTTTAAAACCCAAATTCTTAATGTATCGTATCACATAAATCTTTTCAAAGTTAGAATAAAATTTAATTTGGGGAAAAAAAAAAGAAACTTTTTTGTTTATCAACCAAAAAAATTGATGAAATTTGAAATGCAAGTTGGTCTTGTTGGGTACAGGCTGTATACTATATATTTGTGTTTGTGAGAGAAAATTAAAAAAAAAAAATTGAAAACTGCTATTTTTAACCCCACTTCAAAAACATGTGACTTAATGTGAAGCAGATTTTTTTTTTTTTCTTTCTCCAAATGGTTTCCATACAATCTTCTGCTGTTGCTACCAATAATTCATACTTTAGTTAATTTTAAAAAATCTAATTGTCCGATCGATAAGCTGGTTAATCCATCGGATTCACAAAAATTTTCCCTTTCATTTGGTACCTTTATGTAACGATATGACTTATATTTCTAATTTTTCTATTTTATTTTCCTTTTTATTAGCTTGAGATTCACAAATATACCGTAGTGAATGACAGTAAGTACATAAGAATTTGGGGAAAAGAAAATAATTGCATATAAGTAAAAAGACTATTCCTAAATTATGGCATTTCCATGTCCATAACTCAAAGCAATAAATTTATTATAATTGTGACTTAATTACTTATACCAATCAAAAATGTTAAATAGAAGTTTAAAAAATAAGTTGATATATTTAATAACAGGCATGAGAGTGCAGAAAATTAAAAAAAGAGGAAATGCACGTGTTCATAAAATTAATTTCAAATGAAAAATAACGCATGCGGGGAAAACTATACAAATGTGTTCATAATATTTATTTCAAATGAAAAAATAATGCTCACAGGGAAAAACTATACAAGATACTTTAAAAGTGGCAAATTAAACTTAAAGAATAACACATCAACACAATAGAACATGTTTTTTTTTTTTTTTTTTTTTTTAAAGCATTAGCTTGCAATCAACATTTAATAACATTGACTGGTGGTGAAAAATGAGAAAGTGGAGGGGGCAGGGGGGTTAAAAAGTAGTTCATGAGTGAGAAATATTAAACACAATTCTTCTTCTTTATGGATTCTAGAATATCATAAAGTAAGTTTCAAATTAATACTGACATTTTTTTTTGTTGTGGATGGATAAATATTCAAAAATAAAAGGCTTCCCGCAGAATGTTTGAATGGCGATGGTTAGAGATGAAAAAGGGGGGGAGAGCAAAAAAAGTTACATGAGTGAGAAATAGTGAATAATTCTGTTCTTTTATATGTATGTTATAGAATACGATAAAGCCCGTTTAAAATGAATACAGTCAACTCTCAAAAATCCACAACCCTAAAATCCGCAATTCTCTAAAATCTGCAACCCTAAAATCCGCAATTCTCTAAAATCCGCATATCATTTGCAATGTAAACAAACATTGTCACAATTGATTTGTTGATTAGTAGATTGCAAAAATTCAGCTGTATTAAGAGACAAATCAGTTTTTAACTGATTTGTCTCTTACTGAGTGATACTGATGAATCACCAATCACTCAACATATAGCAGAGGAGGAAATGATAAGTGTAATTAATTATACATAATTATTAAAAAATAAATGATAATAATTTAGAGGAAAAGGAGAAAGACAGTTTTCATGAAAGATTTTCTCTCATGCAGATAAATACTCAAATTTTCTCATAGCACAAACTTATGTGATTGACCAAGAATTGATGACTTTTTTGCAGGTTATAGGAAAGTAAATATGTATGAATATTCTTACTTAAACTAGTATTGATCAGACTTTTCAAAAATCTAGATTTTTGAGTTATATGAATCTTGATTTATATTATATCTAGATTTATATTATATCTAATTATATTATATCTAGATTTTTGAAATATATTTGTAATTATAATGTGATGTATAAAAATTGTTCTTTAAATTAAAATTTCATGAAATATTTGTACTTCTATTAGACACACTTTATTTCAGCATTGTATATATAAACATATAAATTGTATCTTAAAGATTTGTTGCTCAAATGGGGTTCTAAGATGTAAATAAAAGAAATTACTCTAAAATCTGCAAAATTCAGAAATCCGCAAAACACTTCGTTTTAAGCTGTGCGGATTTTTGAGAGTGTACTGTATTGACATTTATATTTTGGATGGAAAAAAAATGCGAATCTAAAGTTTTTCATTGAGTGTTTGAACACTGATCGTTATTGGAGTTTGATTTTAACAAAATAAAAAATCGAAAAATTAACGAAAATCACAAAAAAGCAGAAAATCGCGGATCCGTGGAAAATTCTCATGCCTGTAATAAGATATAAAGTTTGAGTTTATTGAAATAATCATCATCATAAGAGCTTGGTATATAAAAGTAATACAATAACTAACTTAAGCAATATTTGCATTCTACTTTAAAATGTCACTTTAGTATTTAAAGCGAAGCACAAAATATTGAAACATTACAAATTTCAGCAGAATTTTGACTACTTATATATCAGGGTTCACATTACAAAAAAATACTGAGTGGGATTTTCCAACCTTAGGAAGAATTTTAAGTGGGAGTTTCTTAATTTAAGTAAGTAATTACTCTTTTTTTTTTCCCCCAGTTGTATAATTGTACTGTTTAGCTTTTAAATTGTGCTGCTACTTGTCAATAAAATATATACATTTTCATGCATTTTAACACATCTTACGAAATATTTTCAAAGAATTATTAGATAAGCTAAAAGCAGAGGATCATATGTTTATAAGCAACTATTACATTACTCAAAGCATCTGAAAAATGGATGAAATAATCAATGTATAATGTGAAAAAAATTGTGGGAAAAGCCCCTTTGTGACGTATTTTTGAGCGGGATTTTAAAAAATATAGTAGTATTCTCACAATCCCACCCTCTAATGTGAACCCTGATTGATATACAATATACATACAACAAAATGAGTAACTGAAAAAAAGTAGATTATTCACAAATATTAGAAAATGAAAATCTGACATTTGGAGTGGTTACATTAAATAAGTTTGGCTTTTAAAAGTAATTTCATTATATAATTTATTATTAATAAAGCTTATGCAACATCTTTTGATATGCATATATGTTTCTTTAAATCTTCTTTTTTAATAAAGTTATTTTTGCAATTTAGGCAGAAAAAAAGATTTTGTTCAGCATGAGTTGTTTGCAGATGTCGCTGTAAATGATATTTCTGGACAAAAGATCTTGTACATAAGCTGCACTTGAATGGTCTTTCTCCAGTATGTGTCCTTTGATGAGCCTGAAGATTTGATTTATAATAAGTTTTGTATGAGCAATATGAGCAACGATGCTTAGCATAATAGTCTGAAAGGCCTAAAAAAATAAAATAATAAATAAAAGGGAAAAATATAAACTAGAACATAAAATGGATTTGAAATGTTAGTAACAACAGAATGACTAAAATGCTGTGGCCACTGCAAAACATTCTATATAAAAGCATCATCTACAGATTGAGATGTATAAAAATGAAATCAAGATAACTTATTGCAATAAAGGTTTTACTCATGCAATTCGGTACAATTTTAATCAGTAGATGCTGAGATAAGAGTCATTTGGAAAATTGCAAAATGTGATCAGTAACATACCTTTCCATAATATCTATGTCACATGTCAAGTTTGGTGCATTTATATGTCATAAAATATAAGATATATGGAAAAATTGCAGAATAACAACTCCACCTGTCAGCTGATATTCACCGAAACTAACAGTACAGTTTTGTATTACAGCCATCTCCCACATCAAGTTTCATGTACTTATATTTTAAGGAAGCTGAGATATAGCCTTCCCATAAATGGATAAAATTGCAGCATAACACCACCATCTCTTGTCTAATATGCACCTGAATTGAATAATTATAGTTTATAATAATTGCCTTCTTACACATAAAATTTTGTGTGCTTATATACTATAGAAGCTCATACCTTTTCTGTAAATGGAAACAAGGTTCCCACTCAATTTCAAAAATCAAATTCCCTGACTTTTCCAGGTTTTCCAGGTCTATTTTTAAAAAATTCCAGTCACAAAGTTTGGTTTGCGACATATAAAATAGCTCATGATATAAAACAGAACATAGCTTGCGAAATAAAAGACAACATAGTAATGTGACCTGCGATATAAATTGAATGTTCAAAAAGCATTTTCCAGGTTTATATCATAATTTTTTCAGGTTTTTGAGCAATATTTACAAATATTCCTGATATTTCATTGACTTTTTTCAAAAATTTCAAATTTCCTGACTTTTCCAGGTTTTCCCTGTTCAACCTGATCTGTGGAAATTGTGGGCATAGCATTACTACCCATTGGAGGCAATATATGCAAAAATCTAATCAACACCAATTTATATCAAGGTCCAATCAAGTTTTGCAGAATTCCATCCATTGTTTTGTGAGACATAGCATTCGTAAAATTTTAGTAACACACAAGCATTCACACAAACAGACATTTTCTAAAAATGGTCAAATTATTTTTATGACATCTTAAAAGATGTAAGCCAATCAAAAACCAGAAGTAAAAAACTTTCATATGTCCAGTACATTATTTTTATGTATATAGAAGAAAGTAAAAATAATAAAGTTTCACAACATTAAGCATACATTATGAATTTAACCTTAGAAAACAATGAATTCATGTTAGACATTTTCAAATGTTATAATTTGCATAAATGTAATCAAAATAAAACAAATAGACCCGAGTGAACTCAAACATTAAAAAAAAAAAAAAAAAAAAAATGCTTATCACTTGTTTAAAATAAATTTCAAAATACCTGAATAACAAGGGATAAGGAAAAAAAGAGAGAGAGAAAAAGAGAGAGAATAGGTACGGTACCTGATATTAAACAATACCAGCCAAAACTTTGGTACATCATTTGTTTTAAATAAAGAAGGTTTCAAAATATTTCAAAGAGTACAGTCTAGGGGACCAGCACTTCTAATATGGAAGAGATGAGCTCTCAGACAGTTATGTTTTGTTAACAGTCTAAAGCATGCAATAGCAGCTTTTCTTGGGACATTAGGAACACAAATGGGATTCTCATTAAGAATTGCACACACAAATTTATTATAAGAAACGTGTATTTAAAAATAAAAATAGCATAATTTATTTTATATGCACTGAAGTCTTAGTAAAATGTACAGTAAAAGAAAAAACTTGGTTATGTAGAAAAAAAAGTGTTTCAAAGAAAAAGACTAGTTGTGTAAAAGTTCTATACAATTATATTTCTCACAGTTTAAAGATATTTTCTTGAAAATTTAGTTTCGACTAAAAATTTATAATTATCATTATTGAAAAAAGGGAAAAGAAAAAGAAAAAAGAAATTTAAAATTTAAAGAATTACATCATATTCAATTTTAATGCAAAATTAATTGTTTATATAAAACAGTTACATACAGAACAGTGTTGTCATACCATACAGACAGACATTTTCCAAAAATAGTCAAATCATATTCTGATCCTTTCAAAGCATGTAAACAAACTGAAAACCAGAAGTCAAATTTTTTTATGAATCTAATTCTTTCTTCTATTGAATATAAAAGAAAGTTTAAAAAAGAAGGACTATATATATTCGCCTTCATTTAAAAAACATCATTTCACATACTTGCCAACCAATTTTAATAAAAAAAGGGAAGATTTTTGTTGAAAAACCAGAAGATTTCATAAAAAAAAGGAAGATTTTTTTTTTTTTTTTTTTTTTACTTGTTTATTGCGTCAAATAGGAAAAAAAAAAAAAATAAATAAAAATACAGTTTTACAATTTTAATATTTAGAAGCAATCTATAAAAACGATTTACTATAGATTGATTATACTAAATATATAAAAGTTTTAAATGAAGTTATTCCTCTTCAACAGATAAATATCTACAAAACAGAATCTGTAAGAAATTTATTTAACAATAGACAAAAAACTTAGTTAAGTTAAAGTATAACTATTTATACATACATATAAAAAAAAATGTAGCAGTAGCTAATTATAAGTTTCAAACATGCATAAAACCAACTAAGTATTAATTTTCTTAAATTGATTTGGAAAAAAATTTCCTACCTGAAAAAATTATTCTTAATTTTTTTCCCCATGTTTACACATTTGGTATAAATATGACATACAAATATTTAATTTAATTGAGGAAAAATACACAGATTCATTAAATTCAGCAATAAAGATCTAAAAATAATTACATACATGAAAAATATTGAGCACTTCCATTGCTTTATTGTTTCTAGAATTGATCATTGATCACAATCCAGGGAAAAGGGGGGGGGGGAGGGATACAAAAATAATTACAGAGTAAGAAATATTAAACTCTTTCAACTCTACTTCTAGAATCTAATGAAAGAAGTTTAAAATTAATATTATCATTTATGTTGCAGATGGATAAAGATTAGGAAACAAAAGACTTCTGCAGAACATTTGATTGCTGATCACTAGTTGGAAATAAATGAAAGGGGAAGGGAGGTAAAAAATAATTACATCAGCAAGAAATATTTAACAATTCTATTTCTTTACATATTCTAGAATCTCATAAAGCAAGTTTGAAATGAATATTGACATTTATGTTATGGATGGAAAAAGATTGGGAATCAGGAGTTTTCGTAGAACATTTGGGTTTTCTTCTTAAAACGAACGATATCCGCGACTTTTTTAAAAACGGAAAATTTCATCATCTGTCCGGAAGACCGGAAAATACGTTAAAAAACCGGAAGTCTTCCGGGAAAACCGGAAAAGCTGGCAAGCATGATTTCACATATCCCCCAGCCCCCCTTTTTTTAAGTAGAAAAAATATCCAGGCCAGGAAATGAACCCGGAATCTTTATATCAAACATATTTTGGTTCTGATATAATATATTTTGCTCAGTAAAAATCACCCAACTTTCTAATCAATATTCTGTAGTTTATATAGTTGAAGTTTATATTACCTTATTATTCTAATTAATCCACTGTGTTTGAAGGTTTTACACTTGCAACTGGTATTGATCAAGTCTGTACAATACAGAATGTGATAAAATTGAGCAAAACATGTGAATCTGGATTTATCTTGGATAGCTTAATGGTTAAGAGCATCCGCAGATGAGCCAAACACACCCAGGATCCTGTTTTGGACATTTTTCACTCTGTATACAAGTCATCCAGCTTTCAAATTAAAATACTGCAGTTAAAATGGTTAAATAAAGTATTACCTCATTACTTAAATTTAAATTTTTAAATCAGAGCATATTTAATTACATTTAAAAAAAAAAAAAAAAAAACCTTTTATAACAGAGCTTTATAAAAGGTATTTTTTTAAATATATTACCACCTCATTATTTAAAAGAATTTTTTCAAAATTATACTTGCTCTCTGTTTCTTTTTAATAACAAGAGTGTTGTTTAAGAGCAAAGAAGGATACTTTTTCAAATGATTATTAAGGCACAATTAAATTTCCTAAGGCTAAGTGAAGTATGATTTTCTTCAAGAATGAACACAGAAGATAAATATTTAATATTATTTATTACAAACAGCATGAGGAAATTTTACAAGCACAGCAGAATTATTAATTAACAATTTTTGGTTGAAAAAAAAAAAGGTATATACAAAAACTGTAGCATTTATATGCATTATCAATATAGCAGGCATGCGTTTTTGTATGAGAATATGATAAGTGCAATAACCATTCAAAAATTATTCAATTCACACCTATAAAAAAAATCATTATAGTTTTACAACCCTATATTTTTTTTGTGTTTCTGAAACAAAATCTGGTTACATAAGAAAGCTATTTTACAGGTGTTAAGAAAAGTTTAGATGTCTCAGATGATACTTTATAAGACAATTTCAGGATAAAGTCTAAGGCAATATTAGTTTTATAAGCAAGCATGTATGAATAAAACATGTGTTTTTGTATAAAAAATGTATGCAAACATGCTTAAGAAAGTATAAAATTTCTTTTTATATCAATGCTTAAGATTATACAATAGTCAAAATATAAAGTTTGAAGCATATAATAAACAGATAAATACCTAAAAAGCCTTTTGGCTATACGTGAAATATTTTCGAGTCATAGTCATTCTCAGCACACTGAGGCTTCCTTTGTTGATCATCTGCTTCACTCCTCTTATCTTCACTTGAGAGTTGAGCCTCTGATCAGGTGATGTCAAGATGATGGAACAGTTCTATGTTCTCAATTATTGACTGCTTTACCATATGTTAAATTTCTAGGGTTTCTCTTTAGAGGATGTAAATATGGGAGTTACAATGGATTATTTTTTGAGTATTTATTCAATTTAAGGTAACTGGGTTTAATAAGCAAGTTCAGGAAAGTGTTAGTTTATTAAATTTAAGATCTGTAAAGTATTCTTTTATTATTCGTTTAGTCATTCCTATGTGGACTGTTCACAGGACAGATTGTTTAACTTCATAAAACAAAAAGTGAATGAATGTAATGAAATTTTCACTATATTCGTTCATTTTCTGTTTCATACAGTTAATCAATTTGTCCTGTGAACAGCTCAAATACATGCTTTTTTCTGTATTAATAAAATTGAATTTAATGGTAAATACTAGTGATATCTTTAAAACTTACACGTGTTTCTTCATTTCAGATACACTGAAAAATATTTTTGTTGAGTTAATAGGGATATTAATTTTGATTTCAGAGCTGTACCTTTACAGTAAGGAATAGAATAGGTAAAAATAAGTTTATTATTTTATGCATTATTGATCAAGTTATGTTTTTTTCAATCAATTTTTAGAAAGTTTTTGGATAATAATATTATTGTATTCCACTTTTTGCCCAATATTTTGATATACAGTAGAAGATCTTTATAACGCAATTCTCTATATAACGCACAACTTCTCAAACATAAACAATGAATTTTGCAGTTAAGAAACATTTTGTAAAAAACTGTTACTTTGTAGAGAACTTACTGTGATACATTTGTTTTTATTTATCTCCTTAATTCAAACCTTTTTAATAAAAAAAATGCTTTCATTAAAAAAAATTTTTCTTTTTGAAAATGAGTCATAATGAATGATTTGGTACAGGCATATATGACTACTTTTATAAACTAATTTAACTATGAAACATATTATACACCCAACTACTGTTCCAAGGAATGTAACTTAAAAATACCCTACTCTCTTTTGATATGTTTCAACATATTTGGCCATGTTTACAAGGTAAATTTAATGATGTGTGAAACATGATCTGTATAATGCAAAATTCTATATAACGCAAAACCTTGTGTTTTTAGGTTTGCGTTATAAAGATCTTCTACTGTACTTATTTTCTTAATTGAAATAGTTAAAATACCTTGAGCATATTTTAACGAGTTAAAGTACTATCAAGTTCTTCCTAAATCTTTTCGGCCAGGTGCTTGGCCATCTTCAGGAATACACTTAGACTTGTGACTGCCAACTTGTTTTGTCTTGGGTATATAGTGCTATTTTTGATATAAATTCTGGTTGGGTCCAACATCATTACAGCTATGCTTAACTTAGTATAAAGAATTAATTATCAATGTATTTTAATGATTTCAATTAAGTAAACAAAGTTCTTTTTAATTAAATAATAATAATTAATTCTGTTTTTTAAGAGAGTCTTATTCGAACAAATAATTATTACACAACTGATACAGGATCTTAGGGCTGCTAATTTATAAGAGAAAGGAATATGCAGATAAATACAAATAAACAGATTAAATAACTAAAAGTTTTTTGGGTATTTACCTCTTCATTATGATTTTAAGGCTTTTTTCATATAACTGCATGAGGACAACCACAACTAGTGATTAAAAAAAATTTCACACATATCCAAAATGCTTCTTAGGCATTTATAATTGTTCATTATGATTTTAAGACCTTTTTTACATAAGTGAATGAAACTTAATTTTGTAAACTTGCCTTTGTGACATTGGTATTTCAGTAATATAAAACCAATGTTACAATACTCAAAGTTTAGATAACTGCTTAGTTATAATTATAAGAGAAATAGAAGGGAAAATGTACAAAAAAGAATGAAGTAGAAAAAACTGAAGAGAACACAGAAATTAGAAACGGCATCATTATAGAAAAAAAGAATTTACTGTTTTTTCTGCCAATGATTGAATTATACCAAACCAAAATTAGTTTTTTATTAAAAGGCTGCTATAGTTAAAATCACAGATAATAAATAGTTAAGATATATAGCTTGCCAACTTTAGGTAATAAAATAATAGTTTCATTTAATAAACAAAAAAAAAATTCAACTTTTTTATTTTGATAAAACAATGACATAAATATATGTGTATGGCAAAATAAAGATGCAAGAAGTACCAATTTAAAAAACAGCAATCAAATAAATTTAAAATAAAAAGCAAAACATTTGAGAAAATCAGAGGGGATATAATAATAATTGGTAAAACTATACATAATTAAAAAAAAAAAAAAGAAAGAAAGAAAGAAAAGAAAAGGGAAATAACAGTAAATACAATATTTAAAAACTGCTATATATACATGCCTTAAAAGTAGGAAATGTGACTGAGTGAGATTGAATTAGAAGATGCGCACATTGAATTCTAACCACGCTAAAGAATGGATTTAGCAATTCCTTTAAATAACTGATTTTGACAAATATTTTTTCCCTTTAAGATTAGTGATTTACATTTTTAACGAATTGTAATGAAATCTTATCTTTGATTAAATTTAAAATAAAATAATACTAATAATGATTAAGATAAAAATGTTCTTTGAACAGAAGAAAAGATATTAATGTAGTTTTTAACAATATTATTGGGTAAAATATCAATACAACATTAGTCATAATTAACAAAGAAAGAAGAAGGAAGGGGGGGGGGGGGAGACTCTCTTTGAATGTTTATAAATATCAAAATCGACAACTCAAAATACAATATTATTATAACTGATCTATGTATTTATTTTTATTGTGCATATTCAATGTAAATTAATAATGAATAATTTTCATTATTATTTTTTTAATAAAAAAGAAATGAAACAGTAAAATTCATGATAAAATTATGCAAGACATACAAAAACAATTTATAGCTATACATTTTATTAATAAAAATGATTAACATAAATTAGAATAAACATATTTTACACACGAAGATGATTTAGCAAAAATAGGTAAAAAACATTTAGAAAAGCGGACAACTAACCAAAATTGAAACAAACAATCCACATTCTATTTTTACATTCTGTTAATAAAAATTGTTAACATAGTTTGTCAGCATTTGATTTCATTTGATGCTTTCTGCAATCATAATCAAATTTAAAGAAAATACAGAAAAACACACACAAAACAGACAGAAACAATATTTATATATATGTAAAACTGGTTAGTTCATACATGACACTGAATTACACCAATCTTAACTGTCAATTAATTTAATGCTATTTTTAAATAAAGTATATTCTTCATATCTAACTAAGCAGAAATGTTAAATCAAGTATTAAACATTTACTAATTACATTATCTCATAAAACTATCCATTTTCACAAAATACTTAAGAGATTTATAGAAGTTATCACAAAATTATTTGTTTAGTGAAGATGAGTTCTTTGATAATATAAATTTTTGAATATTAAAATTATTTTCAAAGTAATGTGCTCAAAAAATATTTCAAATGCTGGCAATGGAAGTTTTTAGATTACTAAAAAAAAAAAAAAAAAAAAAAAAAAAAAATTAACATTGATGACCAGAAAATTTAATTTAAATATTTAACAAGTTCTTCCAGAACAGTTGAAAGAATATGTTGATTTCTTTGTTCTTTACCTGTAGTCGCCAGTTTAAAACAAAATAGCGAATCAAGATGATTAATAAACTTAGTTGAAATCTTGATATGGGCTATGTACATACTAAATTTCAAGCAAATCATTTCATAAATATGTTTTAATCTGAGTTTGAAATTCAAGTAGTTACTATTTGGAAACAAGACGGTGAATAAACTTGGCAAACAGATTCATTCGAGATATTCCTAATGTAAGTGCACTGTCCAATTTTCATACCAATTGATTCAGTATTCTGGAAATCCTTGTGATGACAAATTTTTTTATTACACACACAGAAAAAATAAGTGAGATAGATTGATTTCTAAGAAAAATCAATTTAAAAACTGTTTTTGAAAGAAACTTCAATAGATATTAAAGTATTATATATTATATTTTCTACTTCAGAAAAACAAATTAATATTCTAATTCAAATGTTCTCCAAAAACTTTTAAAAATCTAAATAACAGGTGAAAGATAACAAACACACCAATCTTTGAAGGTTTCCTTAAATGAAAAGGTATAAACTTTACTTGGCAATACTGAAAACAGTATGTTCAGTACATTTAACAGTATAAAACAGTACATTTATGTTTCTTTAAGTTTGATCTTGTAATAAAGCCTCTTAAGCAAATTTTGCAAACAAATGGACGTTCTCCAGTATGTGAATGAAGATGAGTTTTTAAAGTAGATTTTTGTGAAAAACACCTTGAACAAATATTACAGCTGAATGGTTTTTCCCCAGTATGTACTCGTACATGAGCATCAAGATGTGACTGCTTCTTAGTTGTATAAGGGCAAAAAGAGCATGAATATTTAAGAGGTGTATCTGAAAGACTCTGGCTAAAGCTTGTAGGGGTTTGACCTACATAATAAATAAATAAATATTAGCAAAATGAAAGGCAAATGAATAAACTTTGATGAAATTATCAATAACATAAATATTAAAAGTTTGTATTTGATTTTATCACAACACAAAAGCTGCTTGACATATATATACATTTGGCACTTAACAACTGAAATTATTTAAATAAAATATTTACGCAATTCAAGAAGTATGTATTTACAAACATAATGGCAAAAAAATAGCAATTTTCTCTAGCATCAAGTTCACCAGGCAATCTTAAATTTAAATGAACATAATGGCTTTTAAAATTAAGCTGCAACAAAAGAATTGGTATCACTTGTGCGAAGGGATGAAAATTTCCCATTTGCACGATCAGAAATTGCAGGACTAGGTGCACAGTTATTTATCCTTATTTTGACTTGATAATGACAAGTTATAGAAGTAGTATTTGTAATTTGTATAAAAATATGTCTATTTCATTTCTGAGTTATTTCAACCTTACAAGCTTTATTTCCAAACGTACATATAAGAGGGTGTAATTATCATGCTTTACTTTGTATTTATGTATTTTAAATTTTACAACGTGCCAAATAATTTTTTTGGTGTTGATATATAAAATAATCGTATTTTCATGTTTAACATAAATAAATAATGATGTACCAACGCACTATTCTTGTTTTAGAAGAAAATGTTTACAGTGAGTTTAAAACATATACAGTGAGATCTTGATTATCCAACTCTCATTTAACATGAGCTCTCCATTAACTGACGTCGGTTTCCAGACCTTTTCAGCATCTATTATTCTACACCTATTTAACACTAGGTTTATGGGCATTTTTATATACCTATCTTTACAAAAATTGACGAATACAAGAGATGTGGTATTTTTTAAAGAAAAATAAAATTGGGTATATATTCATGTTATTACACCAATAATTATTAGCGTAAAACGGAAAATCTATACTAATATTATAAATGCAAAAGTTTGGATGTATGTATGGATGTTTGTTACTCAATCACGCCACAACGGCTAAACGGATCTGGATGAAATCTGGTACAGAGATAGATAATAGTCTGGAATAGGACATAGGCTACTATTTATACTGGAAATTTGATTAGATTTTTTAAAATTAATTAAAATATGAAAAAATAAACTGGGAATTGCCTTAATATAAGCCATTTAAATTTTTAATTGTTGCCAAAAATGTTTACAAGGTATTTTTATTTTATTTATTTTTCAACATAAAATGATATATGCTTTCACGCGAAAAATAAAAAATTACTAAATGTTAAATTGGTGAATGAGAAAATGACGTCTTTATAACTTTAAAATAAAATAGTAATAATACAAATCTAGAATGTTTCTTCTGAATTTTATTTCATAGCATTTTTTTTATATACCTCAACTTCAGATTTTTTCTTTCTTTTAAGTACGGATGAATCACACTTGGCATAAAAGCTAATTCAGCATTATATTAAAGGTATTTACTAATTGATAATTCTGGACATTTTAATTTTGATGCTGAAGTAGATCGGACATTTTTCGCCAAGTACAGACACTTAAAGCCAAGTAGCGCATCAAAAATATAACTAAATAATAAAATATTGAAAAAAAGAAAGAGAAAGAAATAGGAACAATAATCGCATAAATTTTATTTTGGTCTAAAACGGCGACAAAAATTCAAAAGTCACCAAAGGGAGCTATATTAAGGTTGTATCATGATCAGGTTTACATCTTAATTAATTTATTTTTCTATATACCAACTACTATTAACTAAGCATGAAGCATATATAACCACAAAATAATAATAATAATTGTCTCAGGTGATAGACGTAGCCGATCATAGCATATCGTAATATTATATTTGGCTTGAAATTGCTGTCATTTTATGGTTGATCGATTAAATCAAATAAATATAAGAAATAACTTGAAAGCAAATATTATGTACATCACGCATGTTGTTCATATGTAACTGGGATTCAAATATAAAAGGGCTACTTCAAATTTTTCGATACTGTACATATTGAAACTGTCATATATGATAAGCACCCAAATGCAAGCCCGTGGGTAAGCCATTGTCACAGGCAATAGGGACAGGCACAGGAGACTGTGAAGACGAACAAGTTACTGCCGAAGGCAAAGGGAACCCAAAGTGAGCTTTTGAGCGATTTCAGTATTTTTTTTTTCTTTCTTCATAAAGCTATATAGAAAAGAGTTTCTTTTAAATATAGTGACCAACGAAGCGGGCAAAGCCTGCTAGTATAATAATAATGGTTTTTGAAATTTTACTCAATGCATCAAAATGACGCATTCCGTAAACCTACTGTTAAACAACTTTTTCTTTTTTTTTTTAACTTTCATATTCCAAATGTTTTTTCTGAACTATGAGTACATATAAATCTTTTGGTTCCCTTTTCTTAGAATTCCTTTAAAATTATTTTGAGCTCCCACCATCCCCTCTGCACATTTACGCCAGATGAAGCTTTCATTTAAATAATTGTAATTTTTTTAAAAATAAATTTTCATGCATAATTTGAATTTAGATATTTATTCAGCTAAATAGTCATAACAGTAGTTTGATGAAGATGCTACATATTAAACTAGATGATTATTGAAAAATTCTCTGTTATCCAAAAATTTTGATTATACAATGTAGGTTCAGTCCCAATAACGTCATGCATAATCAAGGTTAAACTATATTTTTAAAAACTGCATGGCCGTTGAATTGTGCAGATGTTTGATTCTTACTTTCATTTAAGGTGTTTTATGGATTATAATGTACTGCAACCACACAAATGGGATTTTTTCACCACTTCACAGAAATGGGAATTGTACATATGGGAAGACATTGCAACGGAAGCAAATAAAATGAGAAGATTGAAGTTACTGCACATTTAAGTACATAAATTAAGAAACACCATCTAGGTATAGGTAAAGAATGCTTGTAGGGAAAAAAACCTAAATAATAAATAAATATTATTGATTTTAATATAGTACTCAGAATTGCAAGTTAATATTTTTTGCATGTAAATGCTGATTTTTTTTTTTTTTTTTTTTTTTTTTTTAAAGATAAATAATATTAGATTTCCCTCCTATAATTAAATTTGATGTCATAAGTTCCTTTCTTTCTTTTAATAAGTTTTAAATTATTTTTAAGAGTGATAAACTTACATTTAACAACAGTATTAATAAACTAAAAACACAATTGTAATTTTTTATTTTCTAATTTCTCATGTTTATTTCTAATTTCCTGTTCAAGAATGATTACATAGACCAAATCAGTGACAATTCATGACTGCCTTCCATATGGATTACTGCAAGTTTCACTTTACTAAAAGATAAGTTACAAATTATTGTACTGAAAAAAAAAAATCTATATATATATATATATATATATATATATGTGTGTATGTATTAAAGTGCATTATTTTAAAAGTTATTACAAAAAAAAAAAGATTTTTTGTAAGAGCTTATTAAAAACATATTAAGTAATTCAGCCTGTCTTTCTAAGAAATTTGTTTTATAAATTGTGAATAGTAGAGAATATTAAGAATTAGTTTTTAGTTAAATTATTTAAAAAAAAAAAAAGTTTTTCTCTTCTTTCTTTTTAAATATATCAATATTTTAAATGATGTCAGGAAGAATATTTTTCAGATTGCTAATATTTATTAAGTATAAAAATATATTTTTTACATTTTTACTTTCCGAACACTATAGTGAGGAAAGTATTGTAATCATGTCAAAAATCCGAATTCGAGATTTTGATGTTTCTATACGTTTTGAGGTCCCCTGAGTCCGTTTTCACTATTTTTACGATGATGTATGTATGTGTGTGTGTATGTGTGTATGTTTGTGAACACGCTAGCGTCTAAAGGCTTTGTTCGATTAACCTGAAAGTTGGTACGTATATTGTAAGTCACCATAGTACGAACCCTATAGATTTTGGTGAATCTAGCACTTATAGTTTTTTTACAGGGACACAAAGAAAAATTCTTTATCATTATGGCCTATGGGACCAAAATCTTAAAAGTGCGATAGCATCTAAACGCCTTATTCAATTGAGCAAAAATTTTATACCCATATTATAGGTCACAGATACTCAATCTGTATAGATTTTGGAGAATCTAGCACTTATAGTTTTTTTACAGGGACACAAAGAAAAATTCTTTATCATTAAGGCCAATGGGGCCAAATTTTTAAAAGTGTGATAGCGTCTAAACGCCTTATTAATCTGAGCAAAAAAATTGTACACATGTTATAGGTCGCATTTGCACCAACTGTATAGATTTTGGTGAATCTAGCACTACAGTTTTTTTACAGGGACACAAAGAAAAATTCTTTATCATTATGGCCTATGAGACCAAATTTTTAAAAGTGCGATAGCATCTAAACGCCTTATTCAATTGAGCTGAAAATTTGTATGAATATTATAAATCACTGTTGCACTAACTATAAGCATTTTGGTGAATCTAGCATCTATAGATTTTTACAGGGACAAAACGAAAAATTCTTTATCATTATGATCTAAGGGCTCAAAGTTCAGTAGCGTTAAATAAAACCTCGTGTGATATATGGAGAAAAAAACACTCTATTATGGTTTTCTCTCTTTTGTTTGTTTAGCAATTCCTCTTTCTTTATTTTATCTACAAAACTGTTAGTTACTCAATGTTCGGAAAGTCGAGTGGAGTCACTCCAGATTTTTTTTCTAAACCCTGCACAGTAAAAAGTTGAAAAATTAAGTGAATATATATAGAGACTTAATCTTTTGCATACTATTTCTACTGCTGCCATTGTCCCAGCTATGTTGCAAAAACATCAACACCTCTCTGTCATAAATGCAAACTTTCAAGTAAAAAAAATCAATTGATTATTTGCAGTTATACTAAATTACAGAACTGGTGTACAAAAATCAATAATTAAAAGTTGTAAAACTCCTTCACACATCATAAAAATTACTGGAAGCACTATTGGTTTCAAAAGGATGTGACCTTTCTTCTTCAGGTGCAAAAATACATGCTACTGCCTTGGAGGTAAAAGCAAGATTGAAAAAATACAAATTATTAAAGAAAGTAGTAACTTATATAAATATAAAATAATAATAAATTACATTTGAAAAATACTTCTTTCCAGAAAAAAAAAAAAAACAAGTTTGCTGTAACACTCTTTATGAGCTGTCATTGGACAGAACGCCATTTAAAAAAAAAAAAAAAAAAAAAAAAGCATTTCTTGCAAGGAAAAGCACATTTTACAATAAAATACATAAAATTTTATTCAAACGTACATTTCATATTTTATTATTGATCCAAAACTTAATATCATAAATTTATCCACAAATTCTCATCATGCAAAGAGAAAAACTGAAGAATATAAGAAATTTTTTTATCACTGAACCTTTTTATTATAAACAAACGAAATAGTATACATTGATATGATAAAAATGTTTTGAACAATTACTTGGAAAAACATTTATGCTGCTTCAAATGTACTTTCTGTATAAATCCTTTATGACAGTAGATACAAGTAAATGGGCGCTCTCCAGTATGAAAACGAGAATGAGTTAAAAGATTGGATTTTTGGGTAAAGGATTTTGAACAGCTATTGCATCTGAATGGTTTTTCTCCCGTGTGAATTCTATTATGAGTTTTTAAGTTGGTGAGAATAACAGTTGAATACGGACAAGATGGACATTTGTATTCCATATCAGATTTCCAACACGATTGTGAGTATTTTATTGCTGTAAAATATAGAATGAAATGAAGTAATTTAATAAAATTAAATATTAAAATTTTTTATAATACAAAATATCACATTATGCAAAAAGTATATTTATTTTTCTAACTACTGATTTTTAAATACTTTTAAACTGATGTATTTAAAAAAAAAAAAAAAGTGAGTAGCAAACAAAGCATGCCTTTTAAACACTTACCTTTAAGCATAATTTAAATCATCTAAAATTTATATATTTTTTTTAATATAGAGAGAGAAAGTGTTAAATGCTATAAGTGGAATTTCATTGCAAAAATATTTTCAATTTTAAATGTTATTGACTTAGTAACAGTTTGCATAAATAGATGCTTTCTTATAAAGATTACAAATGATCCCTTTACTTTTAAATTAAATTTAGTGAAAGTTTTTTTATACACAACAGAAAAGAAATCTGTCATCGTTGATTGGTTTTTAACAGTTTATAATGTTTTTATATATAATATATTTAAAAAAAAAGTACAAGTTAACCTGCTTAAAAAAAACCAGACATTATGAAAACTTCTCAACAAGACAAAATGCTGGAAATTTTGAATGTAATTTTATTAAAAATAAAATAATGGAAAGATATGAAGCTATTACTCTAAGAGAAAAAAAGGCAAAGCAACTTTGAATAGATCTCTTTGCCCCCGAATCTCTCTCAAGTGCTATAAGCTTTCTTTGTAATGGTATTAAAGTTGCAGGTAACAAACAACCAAGTTAAAAATAGCAAATACTTAAAATATTCTTTTTATATATACATACACACATGTATATACATTAGATATAATTTTTTTTATATAATAACATTAAAGTTTTTTTTTTTTTTTTTTAGAAAGCTAAATTTAAATAATTCTATATTTTGAATTAAAGTAACATAACTTTAAAAAAGGGAAGAAAATTTAATTAGAATTTTTAGTTCACCTTTAAACAGGGTTCCCACTCTTAAAAAAGAAAAAAATTAAAGGACTTTTCAAGGCCCATTTGAAATTTTTCAAGGACTATAGGGAAAAAATCACAGAACACTAGGCATATACACAAAACTTTAGTAACTACTTTCATTATTATTATTTTCTTAATAATTAGAATAACTTTGCTGTTTTCACAATACATTTTTGATGGAATGACAAAATTAATTTTTACAAGAGTCAAAAAATTATTATCTCAGGATTTGGAATTGGGATCATTATGATTATTCTGAAGTTTGGGTTTGAGTCCTGGTCTGGTCATTTTCTACTCAAAATTAATGACCAGTCCATCAAACAGGAATGAGATTGGCATAAAAAGACAAATAAGCTGAAACTAGTGCTGAGCGATATTGGCATTTCTTAAATCGACACATTGTTCATCTAAAATATCGATACAAGGATAAATCGATTTAATGTAGTATTGCCAACTAGGGATTTGTCCCAACACGTAAGGTCTTTTAGCAGTTTTCTTCAGAATGTACAGATGAATTATAATTTGTTGATTGTGTTTAACATCTCACTAGTACTGCGCTGTAGGTAATTGGTAATGGTCTGAGACGCACTTGTAAGAATGGTCCGGAGATATGCCATCACACCGAAAAGATGCCTCCATAGAAGAGGACGTCCACGAAAGATGATCCTCCACGGTAGAGATACCACCCTCCCTCACTTTGTTGACCCCAGAGGTATAATTTGAATGAGAAAATGGAGACCAATGCAGCCGCAATGAATTTTACATGCATCAGCTGCTATTAATGTACACGACGGTCCTTAGCCAGTTCTAGTATTGAACCTACACTCTTTCATTTACGAGCTTGGTGCTCTACCAACAGGGCTACCACGGCCGAGGGATGGACTATAAATACTTGGGGACTAATTGGGGTACTTTTGTAGGATTCTTTTTATAGGATTTTGCATGAATTTTGTTATTTTTACAACTTTTTTTTTCATGATTTTTCACAATAAATAGGGATACTTAAAGCTATCAGTAGGGATATGGCAAAAGTGAGTTAGCAACACTGGTTTAATGGGACTCGCTTAATATACAATATGAATGGAGAATCGAGAACTTTATTTTACCTACATTCATATTTTCAAATAAGTATAACATAACACTACATATATTACAAATAGGATTATTTAATTTGAATCAGTGGCCTTTTTTGAAATACCAAAAATAATAAAGTATTTATTTAGAAAAAAAAAAAAAAAAAAAATTCTGTAATTTTTTCTGATTTTTAACGTACGGAGATGGATATAGTTTAGCATTGACAGAGTTCATGCTACGGCCATCTGTTGGAGTGAAAAGTTTGAGGATTTTCAAGGACTTTGCACAAAATTCAAGTACTTTCAAGGGCCCTTGAAAAAGAAAATGAAATTCAAGTACTTCTTAAGGACTTTCAAGGACCGTGGGAACCCTGTTAAACACTGTTGATAATGATAATCATATTCACATTATTTCAAATTAAAAAAATAAAAATAAAAAATCCAATAAAAAATAATAAAGAATTTCTGTTATTTATTTATTTAAATTTATTATTTGCCCTAAGCTCACTGATAACAATACTAATAAAGTAAAAAAAAAAAAAAAAAAAAAAAAAAAAACTATAACAATACATATTTTTATTACTTATAGATGAAAATATATCAGACTAAAGATTAACTGTCTGCATCACTCTTAACAATAAATTAGAGACATTTCTTAATGCATAAATAAAATGAATACATAACTTTTCCCCCTATCTATTTATTTATCTTTGTAAATAAAAGCATACAACATAAAATTTCAGATTTTTATTTCTCTAAGTAAAAATTCAAGAATTTAAAATAAACAAGAACTATGTTCAAAATAACTTCATAAAAGTTACGAAATAAGACATCAACATAAAAGCTATGAATTTTTAAACACATAAGAAGTACATTTATGAATCTTCAAGGATATTTTCTGAGAAAAGTGTTTTTTACAATATATGCAAGAAAATGGACGTTCTCCTGTGTGACTACGAAGATGACCTATTAAGATAGATTTTCGTGTAAAAGATTTTGAACAAACAGTGCACTGAAATGGCTTTTCTCCAGTATGACTTCTTAAATGAACTTGAAGATTGAAGATTTTATTAGTAGTATATGAGCAAAAAGAACATTGGTGCCTCACTTGTTTACTATAGAAGCTTTGATTAAAACTGTTACAGCCTGTTAAAAAAAAAAAATAATAATAATAATAATTACTGCAGAAATTTCTAATGATATTAAAAATTTTTGATGAAATCTTAAATAATAAATAAATAAAATGCATAGTTATATTCACTTTATTAAACCCGATAATATTTAATAAAAACATTTCAAAGCAATTTGAAAAACTTATTTTCCCCCAAAATATAGATACAAAAGTTAAGGTAAGTTTGGTTAATTTTAAATAAGACAAATACGAAGAGAAAAAGGGTAATGCTTTATTTTACACTGGCAGGTAGATAACACATCAATTTTGTTTGAACAATGAGAAGAATGAAAGATAACAACTAACAAGAGAGTTTTATGGTGTGTGTGGTGAGTATTGTGATGTAGGTATTAATGTCGATTGACTACATGAGGGTCCAAGGCCAGGGTGGAGTGCCCTCAATGGGGGTCTTTCTAAGGGGTCCTAGCCCATATTTATGCAAGTTTAGGAGAAAACCCATAAAAACTGAATGGCTAGGCTGGTGAGTGTAATATAGAAATTGAACCTGGCACTTGTCATCTACTAGCTTCGAGCGCAGTACCTCTCAGCCACTGGTCTAGAAATTTATGGAGGAACAATTGAACAAAAAAAGTGAAACATTTAAAAAATACAAAATTAGAGAGAGAAAAATTTTAAATATACAAAGTAAAAAAAAAAAAAAAAAAAAAAAAAAAAACATTGGAAAAATAAAATAAAACTTAATAACAAAAAACTGTATGAAGATGCATAAATAAGAGCACAAAAATACCAATTTTAAAAAATGTTCATATAAACAACAAACAAAAAAAAACATAAATGAGAAAACCCTTAGGTGTTAACAAATTTTAAAATGATTGGTAGCCAGCAAAATTTTCTAGTAGTCAGAAAAATGATTTTCCTGACCATAAACATAAACTTAAAAGATTGTTTTTTAAAATGCATAAAATTTTAGTGCATAAAATGAGAAAGATTAATGACTGATATAGTTATAATGGTATAACTTTTCTTAAAAAACAACATAATTTCTATATTAACATAGAAATACAGCACTATCTTCTTCAATGAATATAATTATTTCTTGAATTGTGTATACAGAAATCAAAATAAATATGAATTGGATTTTTCAATAGAATTTATCACAATTAATAATTAAATTAAAATAAGAAAAAATTTAAATATGAAAAGGTCATTTTATTTATTTATTTATTTTTTTTTTTTTAAACACTGATTGGCTGTTAGGGAATTTAAGTTGCCAATGGCAACTGGCAAATGTATTTGTTAAGCCCTGGGAATACTATATAAAATTATCAATACTGTTAAAACTAAAAAAAATTAAAAACTGTTTATAATATTAATTATTATCAACACATACACATATTTATGATTGGATAGTAGTGGCTTCTATTTAAACCCAAAAGATGAGGCCTTCTCTAATGTTGGGAGACATTGTAGTCTATTTCCTTTAAATGGAATTATAGAATGTATGCATGTTGCTATTTCTTTGAGTATCCTGAATTTCAAGTAAGTTTGTTAAATCCTAAAGATCCAACATAGTTTGCCCAGAATTAACTTTTATACTACAGTTATAATAACTATGTGTATGTTGGAATTAACTTAGTAGTGCAGCCAAGCTAATTAAATAATTAATTAATGTGAAGTGGGGTGGTGTTAAAGCCAATTTACTACATGAGGGTCCCAGGCCTAGGCAGTGTACTCTCCATAGAAGTCTTTCTAAGGGGTCCTAGCTTTATTTATGCGACTTTTGGAGAAAAACCATGGAAAACTTTCTGCAGCTAGAACAATGAACTTGACCTGGGATCTCACCCAGCACTTCCCATCTACTATCTTTGAGGGCTACAGGTGGGGCCAAAATCAATGTATGTTTAATTTTGCAACTTAGTTCACTATTTTTGCATTTTAAAATGATTTGCATGAAAAATTTGACTACATGAATAGTATGTAATTTATTGTTGGCTGATAGATTTAACCTTTTACTACACACGCTAAATATTTTAACACAAGTACACGCGTGGTGTATTTTGTACACCCCCAAAATATCAAATAAGCCTTAACAACACACTTGTCCACAGAACATCCTGAGGAGGTCCATAGGATCTCCTTTTATCCACAGGACATCATGAGGATGCCTTTCGAAGAAGATGTGTTGTTAGAGAAAATAAATTGAATAAGAACAAATATGTGTGCTATAGTTGGCAGCAAAAGTATCTGAGCACTAGCAATAATCCTTGTCTAAAAAAAGTACACATAATACTGCTTTGTTACGTAAATCCTTGTCATGCCATGTTCCTAGTCAGCATAAGAACATGATTCAACAAGGATTTATTTAACAAAATAGTACTAAGTGTACTTTGTTGATATAAGAATTATTGGTTAGTGCTCGGATACTTTTGCTGCTGACTCACTGTATAAGTTTTAATTATGAAAACTTTTTATAAAAACTAATGAAAAATCTTCAAATAAATACTTCAATGATAGGTTAGATGTGCACACAGCATGGGGAGAAGGATCCCAAAGTCATTTATATTCTGTTTACTATAAATGGTGTATTTTTTACACCAGCCCGTGTAGTTAAGGGTTAAATAGCAAAGTTGCTTTTCTTTAATATTTGTGATATAGCTATTAGTTATTTGTTATTTTTCATATCTTTCATCCCAAACTTAGATTTAGTTTGCCTCTGAGACTAAGAGGAATAAATTAGAAAACTAGATAACATATTATATACATCTCACATATTTATGAATGGGGTAGTTTTAGACTGTTGTTTTTATTTAAAAAGATCTAGTCTTCTCAGAGGTTAGAAGTCCCCATAGTTCATTTCCTTTAAATTAGAGTTATATAACATAGAGTTATGTAATATACTGTCAGTCGTTTGATACCCTGAAATCTAAGTACGCAATTTATATCTTAAAAACTTGGGAGTCTTATAAAATGTAGGTTTGTTTAGCAAATGAAAAACTGCAAAAATGCTCTCTGCTCTGTTATTTGGTTTTAATACAAACATTCTGCAGATAATAGCCAATTATTGAGAATAGAATATTATTTTTAACTCGTTATATAGCTGAATTGATTGGGAAAATGCTTTATCAGTCAGCTTAAAGCATAAAGAATGATTAGAAAGGCAAAACAACAAATTACCAGTTTAATTTTAACAAATTATAAAAAAAATAGAGATATTTTATAAGCTTATTAAACTTTTAAGAATTTTATAAGTAACAAAAGGATTGGAATTTCTTTAAACAGAAACAAGTTAATATTTAAGATCATAACTAAGGAGTGAGGCATGAAAACATATCTTTATAATCTACATCTTTTCGAGGCTCATGAAGAACATACAGACCCAGGCTTAGAACACAGAACAGGTAGGCCACTTGTGATCTTTGATATGCCTTTAGTTGAACAGGCATGAGAGTGGGAAAAAGACAAAAAGTCTGAAAATATGCGTAAACTCAAATTTCACCAAAAAGGAAGGAAAACGGCATGGTGGCAACATATTTCGCATTAGAAAGAAAAATATTTAAGAACTATATCATTCGGGTAAATTGCTGCCGGTATACTGCTCGCAGAATTTTACGTTTAGGAATTTTTAATTTTTTTAATGCTAAAAATCAGAAATTCTTGGGAAAACTTTAAAAAAGTCGGAAATTCTGATGAAAGTCGGAAAAATCTCATCCCTGGTTGAAGTACAAAGGAAGCATTTCAAGCAAATAGCCTTCTCATATTGATAGATTTACATAAAATCATACGAGAAGTATCTATGAAAACTCTTGAAGCTTCCACTGAGAAACTGATTCTGAAATAGGGCTTCTACAACAGATGGTAAACTTTCATAACCATGGGATGCAAAAGCTTATACCCAGACTTAACAAATGCTTGGACAGTGATAGCAAATTTGTTGAAAGATAAGGTTTGTATCTGTAAGTATTCTGTAATGGACCTTGTAATGATTAAAATGTTTTTGAATGAGTATGCAGCAATGTATCTTCATTTTTTGAATAAACCTTGTGTATTATAAAACTTTTTTTGATAGAATTTTCATATTTTTATTTATTACTTTAAAAAAGATGAATTCAGATTAAGTGTAGATGAAATAAAAATTGTTAGTTAAAATTTTATTATTATAGAATATTAAAACAAATTAATTACTAATGTATGATTCAGTGATGAGTAATTAGTCATTTAATTAGTGAAGTGACTGTAATTTACTACTTATAAACACTTGCACCTTTTATAATAAGCAACAAAACAATTTTAAGAAAAATAAAATTAAAAAGAATAAAAATTTGTGAGAAAAGAATTGCAATAGAACATCATTAATATTCACATATTCAATGATATTCTAATATGGCAATAATAAAATTAAACCAAAACTTTAAGGCAAGAGGAAATATTAAATAAAATGATAACTGATTTATTATTAACAAAAACTTAAATCTGAAAATTCTATTAAAATATTTTAGATAATTTAAATATATTTAATCACATAGTGTATTATAATTTTAACTTAAGTCATGCTTATAGTAATACACACTTCAAAAATTAAATACACCCACAAATGAAAAAGAAAAAAAAAAAATATATATATATATATATTAAATATTTAGTTAATTCAACAAATCATTTAATGATCTAAAAGTTCACAGAAATGAAGATTAGTAATATATTTTAAAATATATACACAATAAAGTATAAAAATATTTTGTAATGAGTTCCACATAAACTTTATTTCATTATTTATTTTAGTTTTAATGCAGAACATTTTACAATCAAATAAATTAACATATAAACAGATAGAAAATAGTTTATGACAAAGATTACATTTAGCTATGAACATTTACACATAATAAAATTTAAATTATACATACAATTTTGTATAGACACATACAGTTTTATCTTTTAACGTAGGATAATAAAAACAAATTGAATGGTTCAGAAACAGCAATAGATTTTCATTGATATGATCAATACTAGAAAAAATAATATTTAAAAAAGAGGAAAAAAATTTTTTTTTTTTTTTCTTTTTTAAATAAATGCTGTAAAAAGACCATTTTCAAGTTCTCAATATAATCTTACAGCTCAATAACAGAAGGATTTCCATGGATTGCATTTTAATTGAGAAGTTATATTTCAAAATTAAAGAAGTCTAAAAAATAAATATATATTACATATAGTCGATTTTTAATGATTGTAAATCAATTGATATTAATTTTATTTTGAAAATATTTTCAAAACAAAGCATGTCATAAAATTATTTTGCATCCTCCAAAATGAATATTTATAACCTACTATAAGAAACTGAAAATATTTTTAAAAACAGGGTGAAGTGGATTAAGTGCAATCTTTGTTGAATTGATAAGCTGGATTTGGACCTAATAGTCATCTTATCTGCTTGTTTGAACTTTTTGTTTTTATATTTTACAGCCTCAAAAATTTTGTTTTTATATTTTATAGTCTCATCCAATATGCAACAGTGATAATTTTAGAAGTATGAAAAATTGTTCACATTCTCCTCCCTTACAGAGTCCCTTTCAATATTCAAAATTTTGTCACCACTGTATTTATGACATAAATTCCACAGTGTTTGGTAAAGAAACAAAGTTTAGTGTGCAGATTTTGGATATAACATCAGATTTGATCTATTTTTTAAGTTTTTTGGTTTGTCATCCGTGGTTACACTTACTACAGGAATTTTGTATGTTGGGCAAGGGTAAACAGGCTGTTTACACTTGTATTAAGTACTTCAACTGCATCACATACATTTTTTACTTTGCTTTTGCAGCTCTATCTTCTAATTTTCAATGAAATGTATTATCTTTATCTTAATCTTTCTTTAGATTTTGTTGGAGTGTTAAAAAGTTTATGACATGCAGTGCTAATTGGAGGCATAAAAAAAAAGTTTACAACTCTGTAATGAGTTGAGGTATTTTAAGGATTCAAAAAGTCTGAGACTTATGAAAATGTGCACTATTTGTAACTTTGACTCATATATTTTTTAATTACTGTACATAGATACAGTAGGCCAAGGTTATACTTGTCCCAAACTATAGGGCAAGTGAAATCACAAAATGCAAAATTTTCATTATTTTTTACTCAAAATAGTACATTGTCAAATTATAAAAAGCTCATATTTTTAAAAGCCAATCAATTGTAATTTATGTCTAAAAATTTTTAGAATTATAATAGCAAATGCACAAAATGAGGTCAAAATCAAACTATATCAAAACACTATTACATTTATCTCACTTCACACTACATGAAGTAAATGAAAGGCTTATTTACAAATTCTTTAAAATGAGCAATATTCTAATTAGTATGCATGCTTTTAAAAATAAAATATAAAGAACACATTTATTCTAAGAAAGTACACTTGTGTCTTTTCAAGTTTATTTTCTGGATAAAGCTTCTTTTACAACGTTGACATGAAAATGGTCGCTCACCAGAATGCCACCGATAATGATTTTGAAGATTAATTTTCTGTGCAAAGGATTTTGAGCAGATGGTACATTTGAATGGTTTTTCTCCAGTATGAGTTCTTTCATGAGTCTTAAAATTGGTTAAATTAATGGTGGAATAAGGACAAAAAATGCACTGGAATTGAGTTTCTGAACCTCGCTGAGATCTTGTATAGGTCAGTACTAAAAGAATTAAAGATAAACAGATAAATAGACAATCTAAAAATAAGTAACTAAATAAATTGCTTTAACACACAAGCAGCATTTAAATGCATTTGATTTTAAATCACATAAATTCATTTAATGATAATTTTCAATTTATTTCAGTTTTGGCAAAAGTTTTCAAAATATAGAATAATTGATGAAAAAATATAATAGCACAGATACAGACCAAGTATATCAACTATATTCCAGAATTTCATATTATTTATTCTTTATTTCTTAAACATGTATAAGGTTTTTTTTTTTTTTTTTTTTTTTTTTTTAAATGCTGGAAAAGCAAAAACTTACTGGTATTTAATAAATATTAAAAAAAAAAAAGACTTACGTGAGCATTTATTCTATATAATATTTTAAATGAAACACATGCTACAATTACAATATGAATAAATAATCTAATGAATATTAATTAAAAATCTTGCAGAAACAGTCCTCATTAAATAAATTTATCAAATATTTGAAACACTTACATTTTATTAATGAGAAATAATTAGTAATTTTAGAATTAATTAATTCTCTGACAGATAATTTCATAAAGTAATGGAGTTTAAAAAATAATATACAGGGAGAAATCCTTTATCTCCACAACCATCGGTTGCAGACATACACAGGGTGACCATAATTAAACTGACAGTGTTTACAGTGTTCTGTAGAGTGATCTAATTGGGAAAATGGCGCCAAATTTTGTAGGATGATTTAACAAGACAGGGATGAATGATTGCACTAAAAAAAATATTAGTTCCAAAAGTCACCGCTAGGGAAATATGTGGCACTGTGTAAAAGAAATGAGAGTTCTAAAAAATGCAGAATACTGAAATAAAATTACCTTTTATTTACCACATTCAAATCAGGTTCAATGTGCCCACCGTTTTTGTGGACCACATATTGCATTCTGTGCACAGTATTCACAACAGCAGAAAGTAACATGTCTGTGCAGGAATCTCCCATACAATCTGAAAAGCGTTTTAGGCTGAACCATTGGCAGATTCGGTCCTGTAAGTCTCTTAACAGGTCAATAGATCAAAGTTCCCAACACTCAAAGTTACCGATCTATTTGAGGCGACGACTGAACAAGTCCTCAGTAAGTGAAATTGCAGATAAAGAAATTTTATCACTGTTTAAGTAATTCTTTTGCTTTTTCAAAAATTGTTACCACACTGAATTTGAATTAAATTGCTAAATATACTAAATAAAAGGTAATTATATTTCAATATTGATTCTGCATTTTTTAGAACTCTCATTTCTTTTACACAGCGCCACTAGTGGTAACTTTTGAAACTAATATTTTTTTTAGTGCAATCCTTCGTCCCCCATCTTGTTAAGCCATCCTATAAAATTCCGTCATTCGTGCAATTACATTACTCTACACAACACTGTAAATACTGTCAGTTTAATTATGGCCACCCTGTACTTTCAATTACAAAATGTTTTAAAAAATGTAAGCATTTATGATAATGCATGTTTAAATAATTTTTTTTTTTTTTTTTTTTTAAGTTACAAAAATTAACTTTTTATACTGCCCCCAGGTTCCTATATTCATATTATCCTAACAAATATAACACAAAAAGTTTCGCTTCTGTTCACCCAAAATTAATAGATATATTTAGTTCTAAAATTTGTGATTTTTCCACATTTTTTCAACCTTCATTAAGTGGTCAGTTAAAAAATCCTTAATAAACATCCCAAAATAATCTCAAGAAGATGAAAAAAAATCCCAAACTTTGAAATTAAATATCTAAAACTCACACTTTTTTGTGTTATATTTGTTAAGATGAGTATCAAATTTTACAAAAGTTAGTTTTCGTAATTTAATTAATATTATTATTATTTTTAAATATAGACATGCCATATCATAAGCGTTTACATTTTAAGAATATTTTGTAATTGGAAGTGTATGTTTACAACCAATAGTTGCGGAGATAAAGGCCATATTATGACTTACATCAGTATAATATGTTGCTTAATAACAAACTTACTTCATTCATTAAAAATTTATTTAAATTAATTTAGTTGAGATTAAATGTATTATTTTTTCTAATTATAAAAATAAAGAAAAATCTGGTGTGTAATAAATCCACACGATTTCTATTACCCACTACTATATTTATTAAAAATGCTTTTTGAAGATAGTGTGATCAGAAGACATAAAACTGATTTAACTTATGAGACACATAAATTTTTCTATAGTCACCAAATAATACATACATCATAAATGTATCTAAAAGAGATGTTATAAAGCAAGTTTTTAAAAAAATCGCCAAAGCATTTTTTGAGACACCTTTTCTTGAATTCTAAAACTGGTCTATCTAATCAGGATCAGGGTTGGCAAACTGGGCCCAGCCCAGAAAAACCCGCCCGGGTTTTTCTGGGCGGGCCCACCAACAAAAACCCACTGGGTTTTTGCAAATAAGTGGGTTTTTGTTAAAAATTATTTATAATTTACAAATCCCATCTATAAAGTATAGAAAATACCTTATTTTTATTTTCTAGAAAATAGTATTAAACATAAAAAGTAACTACAGTTATAAATATAATAAAAGCAGGTTTATCTTCTATAATTGGTTCAATTTTACTTTTCCTCTAAAACCGAACAATATTTTTGTTTAACAGCAGACATAAATGTTGTCCAGAATCAATGTTTAACTAATTAAATTGTTTAGTTTTAAAACTTTATAATAATTTTATTTTAATTTTAGTACCAACATAATTATAAATCTAATAAAATAAAATTTTCCTCTATAACCATTTCAACTATTAAAAACTTAAAAAAAAAAATAAAAGGATAAAGCAGTGCAACTTATTTTTATCATTAAAACTAGTTGGCATAAGTGGACTCTGCTCAGTTCCCCATCATATATATGTTCTCATAAATTTCTAGTACAGGATATTCTCTTAATATGATTATTATGTTAAGAGAAATGAATCTGACCAAACACTTGACCCAGTGACAGAATGAAATCCCCTCCTAATAGGATATCCACTGTTCACTTTGATATATTTATCTTATTCTAATCTATTAATTTATTTTATTAGGATCAATTTTGTAGATTCGTTTTCATGCTACTATTTCCAATGCAACAATCCTCAAAATGCATATTTATATGGGATATCACCCCATTTTGCTATGTTGATAAAAATCTTAAATTATGAGTAACTTGCAAAATTTTCCTATTCGAATATTTACAGTCAATTATGTTCAAAAAAGTATCATAAATGTTATTTTGAAGTTGTCTGATATATTTATAATCCTCAAAATGGACATCTATGCTCAATTTTGCCATATTCTGCCTTAAGTAACTCGTAAATTCCAAATAATTTACGAATTTTTTAAATTGGAAAATTTATACTCTATGATATTCATGCCAGTACCCTAAATAATATTTCAAAATTTGGTCTAACATCTTTATGATAAAAATATCCCTCAAAATTGACATTTATGTGAAATTTTTCCCTATACTGCCATGCTGAGAAATTTGTAAAATTCTAATAACTTGCGAAATTTTTAAAGTAGCATGTTTCTAGTTACTGATGTTCATTCCGATATCGAAACTCATATTTTAAAATTGGTCTCACATTTTTTCAGCAAAAATTTTCCATTTAATGCACATTTAAGTAAAATTTTGCCCTATTCTCCCATGTTAAGAAAAGCATAAATTTTTAATAACTTACGAAGTTTTTTAATTCGAATGTTGCAAATGAATAGGGTTCTTGCCAGTGTCGAAAGTAATATTTTAAAACTGATCTGACTTCTCTGTGACATTTTGTTCTTGAGATATTGTGTACACAGACTAACGGACTAACAAACTAACACACACCATACAAATTTTGTCATTTTTCGGATTCCTTACAGATGAAAATGTGTAAAAAAGTAAAAAAAGTGAGGTCAAAAATTTTCACGACTAAGTTCTCCATCTATAGCATGATGAGGAACTAAAAAATTTAAATGATATGTATTGTACTTAAGAATTTTAATTCTTTTATTTTATCAGTTATTGTCATTAAGAATTTTTATTTGGAATAAGCAAAAATTAAGATAAAATATAGCTTAATCTTACTAATTAACTCTATTTCAATAATATTAAAAATAGTGTTAATTAGGAATAAACCAATTTTTATTTCTAAGATAAATATTAGATTAATTATTAATTAGTATAGTAGTTTAATATAATTAGGTGTGTGTATTACAACTAATATGCTAAATAACATATATCTAGCATTGCAATGCAAATGTATTTAAACAAAAACCCACAAAAGCCCAGAAAAACCCACAAATACCCAGAAAACCCCGCAAAAACCCAGAAAAACCCAAGTGGGTTGGGTTTTTCTAGAAAAACCCGGGTTTTTGCCAACCCTGATCAGGATACTTATCAATTTTCCTATACTAACCAATTAATGCATTCAAAAAAGCATCCAGGAGGAGGTTTATGTAAGAAACTTTCCTATTAATTCCTAAACAAATTGTTTGAGCCATTTTTGGTATATCGATGTTTGATCCCACTTCTGATTTTAATCGAAACTTTGCAAATTCATCTTTACAATAAAAATCAACTAATACATACAAATGGATATTTAAAAGGGAGTTAACACAGCGAGTTTGAAGAAAATCTATAGCAGTCATTTTTTAAGACAGCCACTTCTTTCTGAGATCTAAAATTGGCATAGCAATTCAAAATATCTATCAATTTTCCTGCATACTCAACTAATACAAACGAACGAACATCTACATGAGGGTTTATATAACAAATTTGGAGAAAAAAAAAAAAATCATTAGTCCTTTTTTAGATATGGACTTCAAATACAGTCCCACTTCTGGTTTTCTAATTTTAACCAAAAGTTGGAAAATTATATCAGTATACTGGACCTGTCCTAATTATAAAGTTTTGTTCCTCTACTTTTTTTTCCCCCCCATAATCAGTTATAAATTGTTTATTTTTACTGATGCCAAAAGAAAAATCATATTCATTTTGACCATTTTGTCTGAAAGATATAGGCCCTAGTCCTAAAAACAAAACTAATGTAAAAAAAAATAAATAAATATATAAAAAAAGAAAATATTACTAATATGTTCATTAGAAAACCTCTCATTAGGCTATGTCTGGATTAATATAACACCAGAACTACACAGTAGGTTATTGGAATAACTTTTAAGTGTGGTATGGAAATATGCTATCATAATTTTTATCTTCGAAAGAGAAAATAGCTCACTCACTTTGATAGTCAAACAATCTACATACAAAATCAAACACTTGGCAATCTAGTACAGATTAATGAAGAGGAGATACTGTCCATACCCTTGGTTCTTCATGCAAAATAAATAAATAAAATAAAATAAAGGGAAGCATAATCCTCCTAAGTGCTGACTGTAGTTAGTGGTAATTGACTTTAAATGTTCTAATGAACACCACACTTAACCAACTAGGTCCATTGCAAGACATTTTATCAAGAGAATATTTTTTAGTTTATTTCAGTGCCTATAAAAATATTAATACAATATATACAGAATTTTAAATAAATAATGAATTTAAAAACATAATTAAAATTTTAAAGTATAATAAAAAGAAAATTTTTAAATTTTACTTATTGAAAATTTTATGAAAATCAAAAACTACCAAAGTACAATTTTTAACTCCAAATAATTATTCTTTAATGACCTGTATTTTTGATCATATGCAAAACAGCACATTACAAAAGTTTCAACAGATTCTGGAGAAAAAAAAAAAAGTCTTCTTGTCTATAAATATAGTTTATCCCTTAATACTTACAGCATAAACAGAATTCTATGCTATATTATTTAATGCACTTTATAGTTATTAATGTTTGAGTATAAAAATATTAATTTAAAGAGATATGAGATGTTAATTAATGTTAAACAAGATGTTAATTAATGTTAACTCAGAAATAAGAAAACCCAGCTGTATTAGCCTTATTTAAATATTATAATAGAGAAGTAAAACAAACTATTGTTTAAAATAAGTGAAACAACAAATACTTGTGAAAAAACATATTAATTTTAGAATAAATATTAATAAGGATGAAATAGCTTACATTAAGAATTTTTCAAACAAGAACTGAGAAAAAAGTAAGCTGCTTTAATTTTAATAATAATAAACTGCAACTTACTAAATATTTAAAAAAATACACTCTTGGAAAGGAAAATAAAAAAATATACATATTCCATAATTTTTAGAAAAGCGATAAGAACTGACAACCTCGTGTGCTCCCTTGGCAGGTGAATTGGCAAAAACTATTAAATTTCAAATGGAAACCTTTATTATTTATGGAAGATTTGTATTCTCCACAAAAAACCATTAACTTATTCATCATTTTTCAGACAGCACAATGTATTTATATAAAATTGTTTGTCCTGAGTGGTTGACTGAATGATTTATCATCCCTCAGTGAAACCCCTACAACTAGAAACATGCGATTTGGTGAAAACATTGGTTCCATGATACAGACACCCATTAAGCAATTTTATAAAATTAGCTGCTAAGGGAGGACAGGGAGCAGAACATGATTTCACAAAACCCAAATATCTCAAAAAAAAAAAAAAAAAAAAAAAGAAAAAGAAAATAAATAAATAAAAATAAAATCAGATATATGTAAGATTTTTACTTTAAAATATAATAAACACAAATACCTAAAAATCAATTTCAGAAATTTTAGGAATTTGGCCTTCAAGGGGAAAGAGGGGGCAAAATGGGATTTCAAAAATCCCTTCATATCTCAAAGAAAAATACAGACAGCATACTTGCCAACCAATTTTAAGAAAAAAAGGGAAGATTTCTGTTGAAAAACCAGAAGATTTCATAAAAAAAGGGAAGATTTTTTTTTCTCTCTGACGTATTAAACAATATACAGTTTTACAATTTTAATATTCTGAAGCAATCTATAAAAATGTTTTACTATAGATTGATTATACAAAATATATAAAAGTTTTAAATAAAGTTATACTTCTTCAACATATAAATATCTACAAAACCGAATTTGTACGATATTTATTCAACAATAGACAAAAAAAACTTAGTTAAGTTGAAGTACATAATAAAAAAGTAAATAAAATAAGAAAGAGAATAATAGTGTAGAAAGAAATGCGCTCAGTAAGAAGCTGTCAAATATTTTCTATTAAACATTTTTAGTTTCCATTAGCTGTTTCAACAGGTTTCGCATTCAGATATGGAAAAAAAAAATTCCCTGGACAATTTTCAAAAAAATGTTAGTGACTATTAAAAGAAATGTTCCTCTAGAGAGAAGAAAATACATCTACTTCCATAGTATGAGGTCATGTTACTGCCAATCATGAAAGAAATTCAGGTAGAAATCATTATTTACATGCATATTTTCACGATCCTTAATCATTTGAATTTTGATATGAAGCTAAACAAAAAAAGTCATTTGACAGAAAGGAAATATTTGTTTTTCCAGGTTTTATAATTGATTTTCCCTGACTTTTGATGAAAATTTTTATTTTCCCTGATATATATATTTTTTTTTAACAAAATCCTACTTCCCTGAGTATTCCAGGTTTTCCCTGATGAGTATGAACCCAGTTAAAGCTTTCCCCCTCCCCCACCAAATCATACATGTGATTTTTAAAATTAGAAGTTAGCTGAAAAATTTTCGCTAACATTGTTGGTTGGTTGATTGATTAGTTAAACATTGATAATGTCACTTTCAACAAATTGGCAAAATAAATATTTATATGTAAAATTTTTAACTGCGTTAAGCAGTTTCAGAATTTTTTCCTTAACATTAAAAATAATAATAATAATAATAATATAACTGCAATAACTTTTATATCCACATAAAACCTTAATAAAATTCCATGCCAACAGAAAAACAAATTTTTTAAACAAATACAGAATGTGATTTTTGTGTATGTATATTAATCATACATATAAAAAAAAGTAGTGGTAGCTAATTATCAGTTTCAAACGTGGATAAAACCAACTGAGTATTAATTTTCTTAAATTGATTTGGGGAAAAATTTTCCTAATTGAAAAAATTATTCTTCATTTTTTCCCCATATTTACACGTTTGGTATAAATATGACATACAAATATTTAGTTTAACTGAGGAAAAATAAATAGATTAATTAAATTCAGCAATAAAGGTCTAAAAATAATTACATACATCAGAAATATTGAGCATTTCCACTGCTTTATTGTTTCTAGAATTGATCATTGATCACAATCCGGGGAAGGGGGGGGGGGAATACAAAAATAATTACAGAGTAAGAAATATTAATAAACTCTTTCAACTCTACTTTTAGAATCTAATGAAAGAAGTTTAAAATTAATATTATCATTTATGTTGCAGATGGATAAAGATTAGGAAACAAAAGACTTCTGCAGAACATTTGATTGCTGACCACTGGTTGGAGATAAAGGAGGAGGGGGGGGGGGCAAAAAATAATTACATCAGCAAGAAATATTTAACAATTCTATTTCTTTACATGTTCTAGAATCTCATAAAGCAAGTTTGAAATGAATATTGACATTTATGTTATGGATGGAGAAAGATTGTGAATCTGGAGTTTTCGTTGAACATTTGGGGTTTCTTTTTAAAACGAACGATATCCGCGACTTTTTTAAAAACGGAAGATTTCATCATCTGTCCGGAAGACCGGAAGATACGTTAAAAAACCGGAAGTCTTCCGGGAAAACCGGAAAAGTTGGCAAGTATGAGACAGTCATGAGGTCTTTTTCTTGAGATTATAACAAACACTAATACCTAAAAATAAATTTCAGGAATTTTATGCATTTTTCCCCCGTGGTTGGGTGGGAGGAAGGAAGGGAGTAAAACATGATTCCACATAACCCTTCATCTATAATATATATATAAAAGTACATCTGCTCACTGACTCAACATGACAGCAACCATTCTATGGGAGATTGGTTCAAAAATTTTGATGTGAAGTTTAGTTTGTGGTCCTGATCCTGACTAAATCTGGGTTTTGTGAAATTCCACCCTTTACTTCCAAGTACTTTGCAGTGAAGAAATTTCATATGGGAAAACTAGACTTGAGCACACACACACAAAAAAAAAAAAAAAAAAAAAAAGAAGAAGAAGGAAAAGAAAAGAAAAAATGTGAATTTGGAATTTCTGATTTAAAGGCAAGCAAAGGGGAAATATTTATTTATTTTGGAGGGAGAGGGACTTTGTAAAATCTGGATTTTCAAGAACTCTACCAAAGTGGCACAAAGAGGTTGGCTGTGCGTCTTCTAGGAAATATTTCTAAAAACCCATTTTAGGTTTTTTTTTTGTGATTTTTATCATTATTATTTATTTATTTATTATTATTATTATTTTTTTTTTTGGGGGGGGGGGGGGAAGTGTAACAAGGAGGTAAATTCCAGAGCCTAACTTCTGTGTTAATGTATCCTGGAAAATTTATGAGACAGTGGTCATAATTTTTGGTATGTGGGTTGGCTATATGCATCCAACACTCACTGTTATATGTTTGAAAGCACAAATCTGCTCATAATTATCAACCAATCCATTACACACTATAAAGAGATTTAGTGAAATATCACCTTTCTCCCTTTCATAGGTAGGTGGGAGAAACAATTTTTAAGCATAACTCTGTTCCAAATTATATGAGTATGATGATTTTTTGTGTGTGGGTTGATTATGTGTATCCCACATCCACTGTGATGGGATTTTGAGAATTTCTAGGGTTTTCATTGTTGGGTTAGGGTGGTGGTGACAAAAAACACATATTCAAGTTTAACTCTGCTCCAAATTACCTCAGGATGGTCAGTTTCAGTGTGTGGATGTCAGTTACGTGTATGCAACATTCACTTTGATGGGATTTTTTTTAATTGCCCACTTTATGTGCAGGGAAAGGAAGTGCAAAATCTATAATTTCAAGTGTAACTCTGTTCTAAATTACCTCAGGAAGATGATTTTTGTTATTGAGTTGTTTTTTGGATCTGGAAAATGACTGCATTATTTTCATTGCTGTAAAATTAAAATGGGTAGAAAGAGGACAGACATGTAGGAAGTCCGAAGGCATTAAGGATCCATCCGATGTTCATGTGTGAACACAATTGTTTCTTATGTATGTGCTTGGGGTAAGTCAATGCCACAGGCAATGCGGAGCCAAACTGAGCATGTTGTGGACAGAAAAAGCTGCTGCTGAAGGCAGCATGTGCTCATCAATGCTCCTTATAATTTATTTACAAAACTATTTGGCTTGTATTTGGTTTTGTTCAGCAGAAATAACTTTTCAGATTATTCTAAAAATACCAGAAAATCAAAAGAACAAACTAGCTACTTATTTTGCGTCTCATCCAATACTTTATTGAAAGAATTCCATATTTTGATCAACAATGTATGCAGATTCAGAACTTACTTTAATAATTAAGTTATGTACATATAAACAACTATAATTGAAATAAAAAGTGAGTACTTATTTAAGATTTTAAGTTGCCCTCTGCCGTATCCCAAGAAAGACAATAGGGAAAGTCAAGTTTACCATCATTAGATAGGTTTTTTAAGTTTTTTTTTTTTTTTTTTTTTTTAAACAAAAGAGTATTTTTCAATTATTTGTATTTTCAAAAGTTTGTACATTTAATTTATTAAAGTTACATCTATCAAAAAAGAATGATACGTATAAATGTGATTTTTTTTTTTTAATGGAGAATATAAATCTTTAATAAGAAATAGGGTGTTTCCATTTCAAATTTAAAAATGGCCCCCACCTACTCCTTACAGAACACAGGAGAGTGCTACTTTCAACATCACTGGATAGTTTCTTTTTTTATCTGTGATGTATTTCTCAAGAAATTTAACCAATCCCATCATTTTCTTACACCGGCATAAGATATATGCATACATATGAAGTAGATAAAGTCATGATTAATTATAAATCACAGAGTCTACAGAATGTTAAGACATTTATGAAGCTTTAAATGAACTTTCTGAGAAAATCTTTTCTTGCAATGCACACATAAAAATGGACGTTCTCCAGTATGCGAACGATAATGATTTACAAGAGTTGTTTTTTGTGTAAAAGCTTTTGAACAGATATCACATTTGAAGGGTCTCTCTCCGGTATGTTTTCGTTCATGTACTTGAAGATGACTTGAATAGTTTGTAGCGTAAGGGCAATATGGACATTTATATTTTTGTGAAGACTTATCTTTTCTATATGTAAAGAATGCATTCAGCAAGTCTAAAATATTAAGAAAAAAAGATATTAAATTTTTTTTGTAAAATATTAGGTAAATAAACTAACTAGGATATAAAATGCAACACAAAAGTACCATAAATCTTGCTATTTTTTAAAATATAGTCCCATATTCTTATTGATATACAGTTGGTTCTCCGTTTAACGACTTTCAAGGGACCGTAAAAAATCGTCGTTAAGTAGAGAGCGTCCTTAAACAGAATATGTGAAAAAATTATGTGCATAACATTTTCCTTCACACTTTATAGGCTTAGGACTGTTAATATATTTCTTTATATATTGGCGTGTTTAAAAATGTTATGTTTTTTTTTAAACAATTACTGTACTTTATTTTCAAAAATTACATTAAAAATGGGTACAAAAAATACAATAAATTAACTTTTAAACAAATCAAAGTGTTGATTGCTTCAACTCTGGCCTGGTTTTCATTATTCTTTTTTCAAGATTGTCTAAAATATTAAATCTGTCGTCTTCCACATTCAATGAGACAATATAACGTTGGAGAACATCTACAGCCGAAGTTGCCTCTTTGTAAGATGATGGCGGTATCTCATTTTCCGTTTCTTCAACTTCACTTTCTTCGTCTGACACTATAGTTACTTTACTAAATCCTCATAAATTTGTTCTGCATTTCTACAGTTTGTTGTTAAAACTGATTCATCACACTGGAAGAAATCTTTTGAAATATCCTCACATTGAACAACACTTCTCCATTTTTCATGATCATGGGTAATGTCATCTTCATTGATTTTTACATCCGTACATTGCAGCTCTACGTCAAGTTCTTTGTGAATGCCGGCATTGCGAAAGCAGTTTTTTATTGTGGATGAAGAAACTTCTTTACAAGCTGATGTTATCATATGCATTGCTTCCAAGATTGTAAATTTTCTAATTTTTATGCTGCAAATGATACCCGAGTCTAATGCCTGGGTTCTTTCTTACATTTGGATGTGGATCCGAAACAGAATTTTTGTGCTGATTCAACAATTTTTTCTCTGCTTGCTAAAATGCCTTTGAGAGTAGACTCAGGTAATTAAATTTTTTTTTCAAATTCCACTTTCATCATTCCAACGCTTTTTTCCCATTCTTAATAATTTTCACCTTTTCGTGTAGACTGAGATACTTTCGCTTTGATGCCATAATGTTCGGCTCACTCCGTACTTCAACACAACACACTCGCTAAGTCTCTAAACATAAACACACACATAGGCAAAGACCGCCTTATCGGAAGGAATGGGAGGCAACTGCTACAGAAAGTCACATGACAATGGGTTAGGGACAATAGAGTGATTGGACTCCCTCACAGCTTCATTATTCGATTTTCCAAGAAACAGTAACCCCCACCCCTTTTCTTGTAAACCCTGCAACACTTTTATGATTGCAACATTGCATGTATGAAATAAAATTTCTGTGTTTGTTGAAAGTTTTTTTTTTCCTTTCTCCTACAGGAAATTTCTCTATTACAGATAAGAGTTTCAAAGGGAAAAAAATGAAAAAAATCGTTGTTAAATAGAAACATCGTCGTCTTTAAATAGAAAATTTCTGCAGAAAGAGGGTAGGGACTGTGAAATATCGTCGTTAAATAGAAATCCTCGTTAAGTAGAGCGTCGTTAAACAGAGAACCAACTGTATGTACACACACACACACATGCACACACACACATATATATATATATATATATATATAAAGAAATATATTTAATCATATAAAATAATTCAAGTGCAATAATGATAATATGAAAAGAAAATCTATATTTTTGAAATAGAATTAATAAGTAAAATAAAATATATAAAAAAACAAAGTAAAAGACAATAAATTTATTTAAACAAAGTTTTGCTAAAAAAATAATGAATATTGATTACAATAAAATTGAAGAGAGAATAAAAATCCTTTATTATATAGGGACTTAGTTAACAAATGTAGTTATGTGTATACTTCAGTGTGATATATATATAAACTAATATCTGTATTTATTGTAGAATTTTTAATTTTTTTTTTTTTTTTTTTTTTTATTACACTTCAAAAAATTATATTATTTAATACGATTATAAACATGATAATATTTAATAAAAATAACTATAACACTAACATATAGTTAACAGAGAAATATAAAGTTTATTTAAATTACAATCAGCAATTTATGCATATCAAGTTTTACAGAGATTAACTGACACAAAATTTAAAAGACTTTAGTAGTTTTAAAATTAATGTAAAGTTATATTTGATATTTAACATTTATTTCAACATAATCTTAATAAAATTTTCAACACTGATATAGGTAACATATATAGTGCATATATATGGTGTGTGTGTGTGTGTAGTGTATAAATCCTACAGATATACATAATTACATAAATACCTTACAGTTCTTTGAAAACTTGTGATGGATACAAAAAGCTTTGCATTCTCAAAAAACTGTCAGGTATTTATATAATTAATTCCAACTAGTTCTTAAAAAGTAAATGTTAAAAAAATTCTATAGATATTTCTTTCACCAAATTTTTTTTTTTTTTTTTTCTGTTCAACAGACTATTTCTATATTATCATTTTCACCATTAATAAAGAATGATTCAGTGATATATTTAAACATCCAAGTTTTCTTTCTATATTGTGAGTTTCGAACAAAAGAAAAAACATTATGATTGGTGAGGATATTAAACAATATGATTTATACAATTTGTTTCAAGAAAATGTGAGAAAAAGAACATTTTCTCATATAGACTATCAAAATCCAAATGGATTTATAAATGCACTTTTCAGTTTTTTAAAATGACTTATAACTCAAATTACAAGATTAAATTATTTATTTATCACTATGTTATTAAAAAAGTACCTTTAATAATTTCATTAATAATAAACTTTAGTCAAATCTCAATTTCATTAACCACTTCACTGGTCACAGTAGTGTGTGGAAGGCTAGATTTCCCCCGAGTTATCTCAGGATAGCCGGGAAGTGGTTAAGATTTGTACACACACACATATACATATATACACTTAAATATTTAATAATAAATTATCATAAATTTAAATTGACATTAAAAAAGATGAATGAATTCTTAGTTTCTAAAAATTAGCAAGCCATGTTAACTTGAGACAATATTGTGAGGTTTAGCCAACTTTATCATATGTACTCTACCTCAAGCTTGCCAAAACTAAGAAAAGACTATGCTATTAGCAAAATAAAAATATCAAATGAAATAAAACGAACATATCAATAATGATTTTATCTGAATTGTAAAACAAAACCTCATATAAGTTTTTATAAAAATCAAAGCAATAAGCCCTAAAATATGCATTTATATGAATTAAAAATAACAAACTTCTATGCTAAACAATTAAATAAACAAATGAATAAAAGTATAAGGAAAAACCATAAAATATTCTATCTGTACATATGTAGCTACAAAATCAGACACAACCCAATAACTAATTTCCAAAAACATAACCCGAATTCTTTACAATATAAGAGTCAAAATGCAGCAGTATCGCCATCTGTAGACAAAGAGTGTATTAAATTGCATAATTTATATATAAAATATGTATACTGTGAATGTAATGATTTTCAACATTATCACTTTTCAGGTAACAATATATATATATATGATAGGATATTGTAAAATTTTCATTACTACTAAAAAGTGATAAATTTAATAGTTAATTGCTTTTTTTTAAAAGACTTTTCTACATAGTCATTATCTACAACAACAGCCACCAACCTTTCCAAACTTTACAGACCACTAAATTCAGAATTTAAAAATATATGGACCACTTACATGATTAATTACGGAACAAAAATATAATTCTTGAATAACAATCAGAGACTGCCCATTTTATAAATATGAAAAAAACCCTATTTCATATAAAACATTACAAATGCTTATTTAAAAAAAAAAAAAAAATGTAAACAGTTATTAAATCATAAAGACTGATGCTTGAAGTATTCTGATTATGTAAGAAAACAATATAGGGGAAGAACTTTAACATCTATTTAATACTTCCATATTATAAGAAAAATTGATGATACAATGATAAATTGCTACTTCCACATATAAAGTTGTATTTACTAAATTTAGTAATATGTACATTATATTGTCTGATTATTAAAATCTGATGTAAAATTATATTTTTGATGTATATTTTAAACTTTTGAGTAATTAAAATATTATGATCACTTTAGAACAATTCCTAGTTAAGTATCAAATGTATTTTTAAATTCCATCTTCACATTCAAAAAATTCATAATAATTAAAAAATGTTCTTGTTTTCAAAAAATTTATATAAGTATACACATGCATATTTGTAAAAATTGCAACACCATGAAAGAATTGTCAGAAAATAATGAAATTTATTCCACATATTACTGATAGTGGTACAAATAAACGATCAAATGTACAAGACAAAAAAACAAAAAGAACATCTGAAATCAGTACTTTGTGTGTCCACCACGCTGAGCGATGAGAGCCTGGACACGTTGTTGCATTGAATCATACAGGTTCTGAATGTAATCCTGGAGAATGGTATTCTAGATGGCTTCGACTTGACACCAAAGTTCAATCTTACTGTGCACCCCACTAGTTGTACGAGCGAGTCGCCAACCAATGAAATTGCAGACATGCTCGATGGGCGATATATGCGGGGAATAAGCAAGCCATGGAAAAAGCGAAATCTGTTGTGCACTGAATGAGGCTTGTGCAGTCTGAGAAACATGTGCACAGGTATTATCCTGCTGAAATACAGCACCCAGAATGCGTCGAAGAATGGGAAGCACCTCTGGCCCCAAAATTTCTCTTATGAGAGAGTTTATTATATGAGTATTTATCAAAAACTGCAATACTGTTAATATTTGTACCATTCCATTTGTTAGTACTCCTCGTGGTTTTGGAGATCATCGTGTCACAGACAGACATTTTCTAAAAATATCATGGTCAAAACGCAGTGCCGATTTTTCATTGAGGGCACCTGGGCCTGGCCCCACTTGAATTTTTCTCTCTATTAAAAATCAAGTAATATATCTTTCTTTCTTTTTATTTTTTTAATTCTAACGCTTGTAAAAATGTATCTATCAAGTTAGAAACGCACATCCAATTTCATCTTATTCTTCTTAACCCTTTGTCCGCTTCTCTTTTACCGAATTACAGCTAGTTCCTACTCGGAGTTCAGCCGTTTGGGCACTTTGATTTGTGCCCGATCTTGCACATTAATTAATACAGTATTTATTGCTTTGCGCATGGAATACCAGGTTAACACATTTGGTGAAGTAGAGCTTTATCAATGTTAATATTCCCATACTTTTAAAGTGTTAAGGGCACTTGGCAAATTGGCCCATGTAACGCAGTTTAATGAAAAATAACTGTCTCCTTTAAGATACATTAACTATACGGATCGTGGAAAGAATTTGGGGACTTTCACAGTACTTTTTATTTATTTTTCTACTGATAGTGAAAAAGAGGAGACTTTTGCGGGGTTTTTTTTCCTCCAAATTAATCTATGTTTAAAAATTAACAGTGATAGAAAGGAATTCTGTTGAAAATTTATTGACAAAAGGATTAAAACATTTTAGAGAAATTCTATGGGACAGGAAAGTTTAAATGCACTTGCGGTTCTCGCAATTCACAAAGACTTTATTTTCACAACTCCAGAATTTAATGAGAAAGTAATTGGAAGGTTTGCTTGACAAAAAACTCAGTGAGCAGAATATTTAGTTTTGTATAAATAATAATCAGATTTAAATACTTGAACAGTTTGGGTTGCCTAAATCTTTTTATTATATATTAAAAAAAAAAAAAAATTCATGTGATTTAGTGTAATATTTTTTATAATTATTGTTTTTTCAGTCAAATACTATTTGATTAAAGTATTTTTAATAATAATAATCACATTTACATAAATTAATATTGGTTATTTAAAAAATATATTTCTAAATCATTATTTTTTTTAATGATATACATCACAAAATCACCTAAAGGTTTTAAATTTTATATACATTTGGCCTACATCATTGTTTTTAAATAAGCTAGAATATAAAAAAGTTAAATCACAAACACTTTAATTTAAAAATTCGACATTTTAAAAATGTGTGTACATTTTTAAAGTACCGTTTATGAAATTTCTAATTTTAATTTAATTTCTTATATTTTGGCTGTGCTTTTAAAAACAAACGTACAAAAAACATATATATTAAATATATTTCATTTAAACTTAAGAGATTTAGAGTTGTTATGCACAAAAGTTAAAAAAAAAAAAAAAAATTGCATGAGAAGAATTTCAGTTTAAAAATCGTAACATTGTAAAATATTATAATATTCACAATGAATAATAATAATAATAATATACATAGAACACCGCGAATATATATATATATATATATATAAAAGATAATTTTCCCCATTAAATAACTTATTCTTTTTGCGTTTGAATTATGAATATATTTCACATGTCGTGCAATGGACCGGGCCCAACCTGGGAAATTTGGCATGATCTGCCACTGTCAAACCGTGTTCTGGACCTCTTAAAACATGTATAGTCATGGAAAACTGGAAGCTGAAAATTTTTACGAATCCAATATTTTCTTCTATTGAATATAAAATGGAAAAACTGAAATGCTCCAAATTTGTAAAAGGAAAGAAAAATGCTTCTAAAAGTAGAAAAACTGAAAATTTTGTATTTGTTCCCCTGAGAGATTTTAGAAGTATGCCGCGATGGGGGGTCACAGACTCCCTGGGGCCGGGCCTGTGCAGTGGGGTGGGGGGGTCTGTGCCCCCTGGTCCCCCAGCTGTGGGCACCCATGATGCTACATAGGAATATCAAAACGCAAAATAAAAACCAGAATACACGAACACATCAATGACATAAAATACAGCAAAAACACTACAGCCCTAGCTCAAACCTACCAAAAAAAGAAATAGAAATTAATTTTTAAAATGTCACAAAAATAGCACATTATAATAATCAGGACTATGCTTTGTTTCATAAAACCATTGAAAATTTGAACCACTCAGGGACATGTAATGGCAGCGAACCCAAGACCGATCTGGACCCGGCATGGCACCACCTACCAGAGGAGAGAAGAGAACGAAAACATCAGTTTTGAAGTTTGCTGCAGCCAAGCACCATTGTCAAATTTGGTGTTGAGGATGAGGGGGATCCCCTAATAGAGAAAGTACTTCACCAAAGTTTTATTGAAGCCAAAATATAAGGTCTGTATTTATTTTTACAGTAATTTAGAACTTATTTATAACTTTTCTTACATTAAATATACTTAAATTTAACTTGCTAAATCAACAGAAACATATTAAAAACATTACTTGAAGCCTCATCCAAAAGTCTTTTCACCGGAGGCTCTCGGCATTATCAAAGGTGACTTCACTGCGGTGTTTCTGATGGGCAAGTGCTGTTAATGTTCTTAGTAGACTCCATTTCTATTAGGTGGTGCCACATACAATCTATGTTTGTTTTAGACTTGTTGCCATTGCACAAATCAAAATTGTTTATAATTTCAATAGTCTCACAGAAGAAAGTGTACGTTGGGTTTTTGTAGATGGTGAGTTTTGTTGTTCGACTGAATTTAATGCTGATATTTTTGTTATCTATGGTCTTTGATCCAAAGCCTCATCTGATGATATTTTGGCTATTATAAACAAAAATAATTCCATAGATAAACACAATGTTTTGGCTATTATAAACAAAAACGATTCTATTGATGAAATCTTGAACCTCCTAAATAACCTAGATTCTTACATCAAATTCACTCAAGAAATAGAAGAATATAACCAAATTACTTAGATTTTAACATTAAACACACCAAAAATAACCAAATCCAAATGTTGGTATACAGAAAATCCATATGCAGTAATGAAATCATTAGCAACAATAGTAAAACACCTTACCATTGTAAAATTAATGCCATTCAAGCATTCATTAACTGTGCCATTTTAGTTTATTACAACGCCCAAATATTACAAAAAGAATGAAAATTTATCTGACAAATTACTAACGAAGCAGGATACCCCAAAAATTTAGTCTAAAAGCTGTACCAAAAAATGTATAAAAAAACTTAATTCCCAACCGCCAAAAAAATCCCATCTAAATTTACTCATAGTATTCCTTTTGACCACAGAGTTTTCTTGAAAATTAAAAATGAAGCAGCCAAATACAATTATAAATACCCATCAAGCCCAATTGTAATATTTAGCAACTTATCCGAAATGATAAAGATCCCATTGACCCTCCTAAAACAGCCAGCATTTAGAAAATTCCATTTTCTAAACTCAACTCCAATAGCGGTTGTTATATCAGCATGACTAAAATAAAAATAAAAAATCGCGTAAAAGAACATTTTTCAGATGTTAATTTTAAATATAATAAAAATACCAACGCCCTTGCAAAGACTGCAAAAAATGAAAATATCAACATTAAATTTAGCAAAACAACGAAACTCGCCAACTACAAAAACCCCACATACGCTTTCTTCCGTAGAGCTATTGAAATAATAAAAAATTTTGATTCATGCAATGGCAATGAATAATGGCTATGGCAAACATAGATTGTATGTGGTGCCACCTACAAGAAAAGGAGCCTGCTAAGAACATCAACAGCGCTTGCTCGTCGGAAACAGCACAGTGAAGTCATCTTTCATAACGAAGGGGCGCAGGGTGAAAATACTTTAGGATGAGGCTTGAAGTAAGGTTTTTAATGCTTTTATTATTTTTCCTTGTTTTTAATATCATGAATGTTTATTTGCATATGAAGTTCCTTTTTCTGTTTTCTACTGAACTGTAGGCTATAACTGTTTTGTCCTTATCATAGTTATCAATATATTTATTAAGCACATTTTGGTTAAAATTAGATACACCATTGTTTTTTTTTTTTTCTTTATGAGCAGCATATAAAGTATTTCTTTTAAATGCCACAAGTTAGTTTCTCCAAGTACATTTAATGTACTAGTATTGAGGTTTCATGAAATTGGAAAATAGAAGGATTATGTATACTTTCCCTTATCCTTATACGATATAGAAAGTATTGTTTTTGGGATACATTTTTGAAATTTGCTATATTTATATATTTTAAGGTCTTAATCTGAAATTCAGGATTTTAGTGGTTGTTTTGTGTGTGAGTCTGTAATCTGCATAACTGAAGAACAAATGTTAGTAGACAGTTTAAGCTCTGTATTCTAAATGAGTATCACATGGGGTAATAGCTTTTCATTAAGATTGAATAAATGATTTATGCATGAAGACATATAAAAGTATTATAATACATTGCATGTATGGGCAAAATTTCTGACAGGTACAGTTGCATATCTTTAGACTACTAGAAACAAGTATGTTTTGCGATAAATCCCTGGAAACGTGTCTTCAAAACAATTAATTTGATATAAATAGTTTTGCCCTATGATGATTATTAAAGGAGATACGTGACTTTTTAGCCTTTTCAAATGTGCATTTTATACTTATGTATCCCCTTTAATAATCATTGCAGGACAAAACTATTTGTATCAGATTGATTGTCTTAAAGAGATGTTTCCAGGGATGTATCACAAGACATACTTTGCCCAAAAATGTTTGGGCCCAGGCAAGGGGGTTGTAGAGGAACCTGTATAATTAAATGATTATAAAAGGCTGTTATAGTTGCAGAAGATAATTAAACAGATAAATGACACATTTCCAGAAATGAAAATTTTCATGAAAACCAAAAATAATTTAAACTAGTATCAAAATTGTAATTATTATTATTATTATTTCTTACCTCGAATCAGCATTCTGCTATAGAGTTTTCTGTTTCTAAAAATTTTTGGTCTTCTTTAAACTTTGAAATCCGAAAATGGTAGGTAACTTTGGGACTTAATAGGACACTTGCCAATTTTCTTGTGATTCTCTAAAATTTTTCTTGTTATATAAGAAAGTCACAATTTACTTTAAATAACATTGTTCTAAATTAGTTGCTGATTTTGCAGTAGAAAATATTATGTAATCCTAAACTGAAAAAATATTCTGAAATTATATCTACTCATTTTAAGAATCATATATGTAAAAATTTGAGGTGATATCCAACAGATATTTTATGTTTTCAACATTGTACATGGAGGAAAAACTGAGAAGACTGACAGAGAAAATGGATTTTGAAGAAATAAAACCTGACACAGTAAAGAAAATATAAGACATAGCTTTGAAGCTAATACTCTTATTAGCATTTTATCTTAAAAATGTTTCATTTAAATTTATGTTTGAAATTTGTTGATTAAGATCACTAAAAGTATAGATTTAACATTATAACAGAAATGTTTTCTCTTAAAGACAATTTTTTTTTTCCCCGCATAAAAAGATTGAACCCATATTGTTTAAACAATATCCTCTTAACATGCAGAATAGAATAGGAGTCTTTTGTATCATTTAGCAAAAAATAATAAAGATTATTAAATGGGGTTAATTCTTCTTTCTTAGAACTTCATAAAACAAACTTTCGTTTAGAAAAGCAAAACCCTTCTGTAGAATAAATTTTTGTATAGATGAGATGAAAAAGCTATTTAATGTTATTTTATTTTAAATAATGTAAGATAATATGCATCAATATGCTAATTTTTTAGAACAGAAATTAAAAAGATATAGTTCAAACTTATTACTGAATGCAAAAATGAAAAGCTGAGTTCAGGTATATTAAAGAAATAAAAAATATATATTTCATCCAATGATGCAATTAATTTAATTTGAAAAAGCTGCACACACATATTACGAGTTCTTAATCCACCAGAATCAATAAACAAAGTTATATGTAACTGGCACAATAATAAAGTGATATAATATATAACTATAATTCAATAAAAAAAAATTAACACCATGCATTATAAAAAAAAAAAAAAAAATTCTACAAAAAATTAAAAATAAAAATAAGTAATTTTATTCAAATGATATAATTGTTAAAAAACAATTGTGAACATTTTATTATAGTTTAGAGGGAAAAAATAATTCATACATTTTAAATTACACGCATGTATATCTATTACAATTTCTTTTTTATGTGTGAGTAATAGTGTCTTTTTAGAGTTATTTTCTGAGTAAATGCTTTTGAACAAACATCACACCTGTATGGCTTTTCCCCAGTATGTATTCTCTCATGAACTCGAAGGTTACAGGATTTATTTGTACTATATGAACAAAAAGAGCACTGATGTTTGGCAGAAACATCTTGTGAGATCCATTTAAAATTCGCAGATATTTTCACTGAAATATTAAAAAAAGTAAAATTACAGTTTTTCAAGCAATGGGAAAAGGTTAAAGAAATACTGAACAATGAAATTTTTACAATATAGAGAATAAAAAGAAATAAATCAAAAATAAAACACATTTAGAAAAATTATAAAATGCATAAATTTAAATGATGAAATTGAACTTTTGTAATCAAAATTTTACACAAAAATACTAATGAGCATCACAATATTTTTATTTTTAAATTTCACTAAGGCAAAATAATAAATACAGTTCATATAAAGATTTTTTATAATTAAAATGTGGAAAATAGTAAAAAAAAATCTGGAATTGATCCACTTAATTGTTTAACGATTTAGTAAATACCAGGTGTTTAAACAAGTTTGAATCAATAAATAATTCAGTAAATACAGAAAAAGTAATAAGTATAATAGGGTATTTAAATATGTTAAGTTTAAATAATATATAATATTTAATGCTTTCCTGTCATTTATTTTTGGTGTTCTAGACGTTGCTATTTGCCTTGTTTAAAATCCCACACCAAGTCTTCCATCAATATCAATATTTAAATATTTCACCCCAAGCTCATATATTTGTAAAGCGGACTGTAATGCATCATGATTATTTTGTGCATCTCTGTACAGTAATATAAATAGTAAGTATGTGATTTTTCAGTAACAATCATTCTGCAGAAAAAAATCTGTAAAACATATCAGTTGCAGTTTTTTTAAAAATAATTAATTGAACTCCATATAATTGATCACAGTACGGACCAATTTTCTGATGTGCATACATTCATGTTTCGCCATATAAGAGCTATTACTAATACACACATTATTTTTTATAATGATCATACAATAGCAAGCACTGTCACATATAGTTTTTTTTTTCCCCCAGTTTTAAACAGTTTAACATTATTAACACAAACTTCAAATAAATTGAGTAGACTTCAATGTATAAAACTTCTACTTTGTATCCTCGTAAAAAAACTACAATCCTTACACTCATGAAAATAAGTTTAATTTTTGTGACTATAACCTACAACATGCCTATTCAATATTATTGTAATCAAACATAGAATTTAGATGCTAGCATATTTTAAACAATTTGAGTCGACAGGCTATAAATAAAAAGACTTCTCGGTGCCCTTGTAAAATAACAGCAAGAAAACTCAAGCAACAATTACCAATTAATAAATATATATAGAAATTAGTTTATATTACTCTTTCAAGTAACAATTGCCGTTTAAAAAAATAAATAAAATATATATCTCTACATATTAAAAAAAGTTACTGTCACTGGCGTCCAATTTTTTTGTCTGCGACAGCATCTTCTAGCAGAGGGCAGGGTCCTTCGTGTCATGAGAAGTATCAATGTGTTCTGAATACTCCAAGAAGACATTTCAGCTGCTTAGAAATTTCTATCATTTTAATTAATGAAGTTATTAACTAAAAACGACAAGTTTATGAAGGTACTCTATTTGCCATTTTGAAAAAAGTTTCTCCCAGTGACGTTGTTCTTCTGTCATGAAGTCACTTTACACGGGAAAATTAAAATATGTTCCATGGTTGTAGGTAGGTAGGTAGGCAGGCAGGTAGGTAGGTTGGATTTAATGTCGCACAAGTACTGCACTATGGGTAATTGGCGATGGTCTGGGACACATCCCTAGAGATGTTCCGGAGACATGTCATCAAAATTTTGATCCTTCATGGAGGGGATGATCCCCCCGCTTTGGTAATCCCCCCAGGTATAGTGTGGATGGGAACATGGAGGACTTTGCGGCTACTACGGATTTTATGTGCACCAGCCACCATTAGTGTACTCCACGGTCTTTGGCCAGCTCAAGTAGATGTACAAAATTTAACATATGGGTGCTCAGAAGCCTTCCCGAGGGGGATAGTGAAAACAGAATTTAAAAACTTTAATTAGTTGAAAAGATATTAAAACATCAATTTATGTCTAACTAAAAAGTGATCTCATCGTAAAGCAATTCTTCCTCAACAATTCGAGATATTGAAAATATGTCTGTACCATGAGAAAGAGCATTTATTACCGATTCTAATAGTATAACTTTTTTTTTGAAAAATATAGATTTTTTATATTTAAAAAAAAAATGTTTTAAAAAAGGTCCAAAATTTCTCATTTTTTTTATCGTCTCTTTTTGAATCACTGTCTACGAATAAGTAAATGTCACATTTCTTAACATCTGATATATTTTGAAAGGTCATGTAATTTTCTTTCAAACTATATAACATTTTTAACAAAATACGGATTAGCAAACATCAATATTTTTAGATTTTACGAAACTTTGATTTTTTTCACAAAATATTTTATAACTCAAAATCTTTTCGAAATAAATCAATTCATTATATATATATAGATCTAAACAAAACAAAAAAGCCCCCAAAGACTGAAACCATATTGTTAAAACTTACAGAGTTATAATTTTTTTTTTCTTTTTCTGAATAGTGTCATTAATTTCCATTGTAGAAGTTTCTGCTATTACAAAGGTGGGGGATGCCAGTAACAGATGGATTTGTTGCAGTAGGTTTCTATGGCAACCACATTTGAACAGAAGAAGTTCTTTTTTTTGAGAAAGAGTTTCCATAACAACGAATATATTTGAAGGAAAAGTGAAAAATTCATTTTTCTTTCATGTAAAGAGACAAAAATTACTTTTAGAAGAATAATATATATATATATAATAATGATGATCTATTAAGCATAGTAGAAGCCAAGCAACAGATACAAGATCACTGAAACACCAATGACCAATAAGATTAAAAATTTCTTGCAGAAAATGAAAAAAAAATTATATATATTATTTCGCTTTTCTGAACTGGGCTGTAAAAAAGCAGTTTTAGAATTCTTTAAATTTTAGATGGGTTTCAACAGAAATCACTATTTGCCCTTGACAGATTGATACATTTTAGACTCAAAATGGCTAAAGATATTCTTTAATATAATACATCATTCGAAAGATATTTTAAAGTACTCTTTTTGCGAACTATTAAAGTGATATAATCTGTTCAAATTCTATACAAAACTTTTGGAGAAAACTATGGAAAACCCAGAATGTTTTTATTCATTTACATTTTGCAGAGTTTCGAATACCGATTTCCGCTCACATTTCGCACTAAGGATTTTTAACGGAATATAGCCTGGAATTAAGAAAATTTTGGGTGAAGTCATGGAAAAGTCAGACACAAATCTTTTTATAAAAATGTTTATATTACCTTTGTATCTCAGCTTCTAATTAACATAATTTCATAAGTAATATATCATTTTAAAACTTATTTGAATTGGAATTAAAAGGAAGAGATTGCAAATCTCTGCTGCCAGATGGCACTTAATTATTTAAAAATTTGAATATCTGCAATTCTAATTAGAAATATATTTTTATTGCGGACTTTTAAACTGATATAAGCCATTAAATTCTGCATGGGAGTTTCAGAGAAAACCACGGGAAACCCAGAAAACCTTTATTCCAATATCTCCAATTCTAATTATGATTATTTATCATTTTAAAAGTTATTTGAATTGGAAATCAAGAGTGCATGTTGCAAATCTCTGTTGCTAGATTGCGTTTTGATATTTTAATATATTTAATTCTCATTCAGGCTATTTCAAATCATGAAATGTAAAGGGGCACCATAGTTGCCACAGAGTGGAAATTTGCTATAGTTAAAATTTTCAAAGCTATTTGCACTATGAGCGAGCAAGCTGTTGTAGGTTCTAAAATGGGGATAAGGCACCACTCAGCGGGACTTTGCTATGATCCGAATTTCCAAAGATCATAACATGGTGAGTGAACAGGCTGTTTCAGATATTAAAACGGGAAGAGAGCGCCGCAAGCGCTAACAAGCCGGAATATACTATAGTTAAAATTTTTAATAAATCTATTTGCACTATATATCAATAAGCTGTTGTAGGTCCTGAAATGGTAAAAAGGTGCTGCAGGCAGCATTGAGTGGGAGTTTTGTACGGTTGGATTTTTCAAGGATTGCGAACCAGCTGTTTACCAAAGGCAGCTAGTAATAAACAGACCCCATCCCCTTATTGAGCAGTTTTTTAAGAGGAATATAGTTTTTAAACATACCACTTATATATTAAATTTATTTATAAACCATATGTTAAACCTATAAATTCAATTTATATATTAAAAAAAAAAAAAAAAAAAAAAAACAGATAAATATGCTATATGACATTAAAGTATAAATAGAAAACTTGACAACAATAAAAGCAAGAATCATATTATATAAATGAAATCATATTACCTTTCTCTACAAAATATGTTAATGATTGGAATTTAAGTGAAAAAAACAACAAAAAACTTGAAGCATAAAGTAATCACTTGCAATTAAAATAAATTCTGCCAAAATTTTCAAAAATTGACAGTTTTACTCATTAAAACATAATAAACAAAATCATGAAGATCAACTGCATTTTTTATTAAAGACATAAAAAATAAAACTTATTTTACAGCAAACTATGTACTGAAAATTAGCATTGTAAAAAGAGGTGCAGATACAACTAAAATAAGAAAAATAGTTTTTTTTTTAAAGGAAATATTCCAACAATGAATAGCAGTAACAATAAAAATACAAAAAGAAAGAGCACATAACATAGTATCAGCTATTTTATTATTGTGGCTCTTTTCTGCTGTCACAGATTTAAATAACTTAAGTATTTTAAAATATTATCTGTTAGATTCTTTTAAAAGTCAAAATGCAATAGTATTAGATAAATAATAAATAACAATTTTAGATGCAATCATTTAAAATTCTAAGTACATGATATAAATATTAAGAAACATATAAAACTTGAAACTACAATGACAAAAATGCCTTGCAGAAAACAGTACATTATATTTTGCACAATGACAAAATTTAATTTTCAAATAAATTATGATTAAAACTGAAGAAAGGATTAAATATTATATAAATTTTATTATATATAACAATACCTAAGCAAAAACCTTCTAAGAAAGAAATACAATATTTTTTATGTTTTGACATGTTATCTTAATTTAAAATGGAAGACATTTTTTTAAGGCTCTGTAAGGACTGGCATAAGTAATTATAAAATATGGAGCATTAACCACACTTTTGTATTGGGGGGGGGGGGGGAGAGGAGGGGTTAAAAAAACAAAAACGCACTATTGCAAGAGTGAAAAAACAATTTAACTGACACAAATAAAAAAAATAAAAAAAAAGGAGGAAAAATGGTCAAGAAAAAGACACTGAAAAGAAAGAAGGGCAGGCACAAGGCTACTGGGATTGTAGACAAGGCTTACTACTTCCTGCTTATTACTTAACCATAAAATTCACTTTCCATACAAATATATATATCTGTGTGTTATTGTAAGGCAAAAAGTGAAAATTTAATTTAAATTAATTTAACACAAGAAAAATTTACAGTATTTAAGTAAAAACAGAAGACATACATGTTTCAAAAATAATAAAACCAATAAATCAAAAATATTATAACAAGAAAAGCAATTATAGTTTACCTGATATGTTAAAAGTTTAATGCAAAATTGAAATTTCAAACAATATTACAAAAAGTGCAGTTATTTTTTTCTTTTAGAAGGAAATTTTTAATTTTTGAATATATATAAAATTTTAAAACATTTTATTTTCTATATTGTGTTTTTTTTTTTTTTTTTTTTTTTTTTTTTGGTCATCTATTTTGCACAACATTCTTTTCAACTGTATAAATTCAGCTAATGTTGAAACATAATAATTGAAACACTGTTGTAAATATAAACAGTAGTTTAAATGTTATACACACTTTTGATGGAAAGGCCAAATTATTTTTAGCATGGTAACAAATAATTTTAAAACATGGCCTTTAACCTATTTTAGGCCAAGCATAGAAATTTTATAAAATGTGGTATTATTTTCATTGAAATATGTTTAAATTACATTAAGACACAAAAAAGTTTTGAGCATGAAAAATAATATTTTATTTAAGAAATAAAATGGTGCATATTTAAATAAAAAATAAATTCAGATAAAAATTTCTAAGTTTTTCTTATGACATTTGTTTTATTTTTATTTTATTTACAGAACTTGCAACTTTAATCCATTATAAAAACATTTGATTAATCTCAAGTGGAATAATCACACATTTCAAAAAGTCAAATTTGTCAATAAATGTTTCAAGTTAGGAAACTAGCATATTTTGAAATTTTCTCAGCAGAAAGTGTTTACTCCAATTGAATTACTAATATTTTATAGATGTCATCAGAACGCTTAAAAACAGCAGAAAAATAAAATTAGTGAAAAATATATGTCATATTGTTAATAAAAAAAATATTTATTGAAATGGTGTGGTTATGCCCCTTTGGTTGAAAATGGATTAAATGATATTAATTATCAGTAAGTTGAAATGATAGAAAACAAAAAAACTACAATGACAAAAACACTCTGTAAAAACAGTGCATAACTCTTTTACAGGCAAATTTTTAAACATATTTTTTAAATAACTCCTACCAAAAATCTCAAAAGAGTATTTTCAATAAATTAAATATACGAACTGTAAATATGAACACAGTTTCTTCCTCTGTATTAATTTTTTTCAGTAAGACTGCATCTCTACTTCAGGGGTCGATCCAGCTTTTAATTTTTGGGTCCCTTTTTTGTGAAAAACAAAATATTTTTGTGAAATTTTTATTTATTTTTGTAAAATATAAAATATTTTTGTGAAAAAGTAAAATATTGTGTAAAATCTTCCTTTTTTACAATTACTTTATGTAATGTTTAATATCAAGTTAATAGTTTTGTTGAGCCAAATTAAGGCATTAATTAAAAATAATACTGAAAATATGAAAACATTTAATAACATTTAATCATTTTTATAAAACAAAATCTTGTGAAGAGACTCATTTTATGAATTTGAATTTTGTGAAGGGGCCCTTTCTATGGATTTGAATTTTGTGAAGGGTCCCTTTTGATGAATTTGAATTTTGTGAAGGGTCCCTTTTTATGAATTTGAATTTTGTGAAGGGTCCCTTTTTATAAATTTGAATTTTGTGAAGGGTCCCTTTTTACTAAGTGGAATTTTGTGAAGGGGCCGCAAAAGGGACCCAAATTTTGCCTGGATCAACCCCTGTACTTGTAGATCAGATGAAAAATTCCTTCTTTCACAAGAGTAATTAGTGCTCATTAAATACTCAGTTAGTAAAACACAGGAACAATATGTCAAAGGACTTGAAATCAAATCATGGCCAGATCTCTATTCGCTCATGCTAAAATTATTAGGTTGCTGCAAAAGTTGTGCTCAATTCTATAAATGATTTTATCTGTAATTTATTTAATTGGTACTCCTGGATTACCACTAAAACAAATTATTGAGAAAATAAATATTGATAATTCTATTGTTTTTTACCATTTAAAATATTTGGATACACTTTAAAATCTGGTTTCTCTACAACCTCACTAGATACACATGATATTTTCACTACTAATCCATAGATTATAATAACCTAAATCACAAATAAAAATCATCCATGAAAACAGACACAAAACTTTTGCAATGATACAAATCAGCCTTTGAAAAACACATGCGATACATATGGTGGAAATTATAATAATATTAACAAAAAACTATTTTAAATAAATTGCTCTTTATCAAAATAAAATATTCACTTAAACATGCATATAAACTAAATATCTAAAATAATCTTTATAAATGTATGGATTTTAAATGGTATTTTAAGTTAGTTTTACGTTAGTAAAAATAATATGTTATGTTTTGATCCACTCTGATAGGCTTTAAAAAGGGTATTCTCAAGTGGAAAAAAATTTACAAGAATGCATCTTTAAATTCCCTTTTGTAGTAAAATCTTTTTTGCAATATTGGCATGAAAATGGTTTTTCCCCAGTATGACTGCGCAGATGCACTATAAGATTCCCTTTCTGAGAAAATGATTTAGAACATGTGTTACATCTGAATGGTTTTTCTCCAGTATGAATTCTCATATGACTTCTAACATTAGTAATAAAGGCAGATGAATATGAGCAATCAGAACATTTATATCTAGTAATGGATTCTTCATAATTTTCTTGTGATAAGCCTTTGCACATTTCACCTAGAAAAAAAAAAATATGTAGTACAACATATACTTAATTCACATTACTGTCAATTTAAAAAATACATATAAGAGTCTGGAAATAATGAGGTATAGTAGACTCCTTGAAATCTGTACATCACAACTAATGTAAACAATGTAATTTTCATCAGTAACATAAAAAAAAAAAAAAAAAAAAGTCAATATACAGCAAATATTAACAATGATTCTTTAGAAAATGAATCCAATCAAATAAGGAAAGTTAATTTTAAATAAGGTCCAAATCTTTGAGAAAAATACCTAATTTTTTTAACACAACAATATTTCTATTTGAACAAAAAATAATTACTATTTATAGATTAAAAGAAAAAAAAAAATAAGCAAAAATAAATCAGTGTTATGTAAATTTCTAAATTGCAATAAAAAATTGCAAATTTATAATACAAGTTTATATCATAACAAATGATTACACACTTACATTTTGTGCTTTGCTTTCTCAGAAAAAACTTTATTTGTTATTTGAATAAATAAATATATATGTAGCATAATTCTGATGGGAGTAAGTTGCAATTGTGAACTACACAAGGAAAAAAGCTCGCTTTCTGGAACATCCCTTTATTTAATATCCATATCGTGGCTTGGGATCTTAGAAAGCGATGGAGACCAACGGGGTATCAGAATTTGCAGCTCTGACCGCAGGTAGCTGACTTTGTAGACAAACTCGCACATTAACTTTCAGATCCGGTGGCTGGCGTAGCTTTTTTAGACAATTGTTGTCACTGGAGAACTCTGGAAATCCTTTAATTTTGGCATGTTTCATTTTATAGTCATAATTTTGGCATATTTCCGGTGTAATTTTAATCTCTTCCCTATTTTTTTATTGGTTATATTATTTAATGACATAATGCTTCTTTGTGTCCTATTTACCAATAATTTCGCATGGCTAGACAAGATGGCGCTTACACTCCCCAACTTGCCAAGTCACAAACAACAATGTTCATAACTATTGCATCTGACATTAGGAATCAAACCCTAATTTTCATCAATTATTACCAATTTTATCATCATAAATCTTAACCCTCATCAATAAACATCATTTAACTTATTTATGGAATATTTCAGGCATCAAAATGCTCATTCAATTTAAATTATTAACTTGTTTATTCATTTTCGAATGATCGCCATTATGAATTTCCATTTTTTTTTCTATACTTTTAAAATAGCTTACTGCCTAATATGAGATTTCCTTTAATTAATTTTTCAATATTAATTTAAAATATAAAAATAATAAGCTAAAATACAAAAATAATATTTTTAAATATAAAAATACTAATTTAATCCTTACTTCTTTTTCTATACTATTAATATATCCCCCCCCCCATTTCATTTTGTTGGTAAGAGTAAGGCTAAACAAGATCCATGGCTTATCTATCGGATCGACGTACGTCGCCCTCATGTACCTGCATTGCGATGTGTGCCTCGGATTTAGTTAGCCCTAGTAAAAGTTTGGAATGCAAATGCAAGTATTGGTAGTATGCAGTTGTATTTGCGTTTAGTGAAAAATATTGCAATTTTTTTTATGAGTTGATAGTGTCCTTGAAAGATCATCACACCTCACACCGATTTATAAAACAGCGCAGTAATTCCTCCATACATTGACGAAAAACAAAAAACTTCGATTATTACAGAAAAATTTGGAAATTTTTCATTTTAACTATTTTTTTAAATGTATGATGGAATTTCTTGGGGGCCCTTCAGTGTGAGGGCCCAGGGCACATGCCCCGAATGCCCTGCCTTAAATCAGGCACTGAATCTAATGAAGAAAAAACTTTGGATTGGGTTAGTTTATCTAATAAGGTATCTATTCTAGGTAAGGGTTTGGCATCGGTTTTGGTAATGGTAATGACACCCAACTTTCGAGAATCAACACAGAGCCTCACTTTTTTCCCCTTTTCCCGTTTATATACTAAAGTTACAGGTGCAGAGTAAGGAGAATGGCTTTCTTTTTAGTCCAGGCAATGAAGGCCAAAATTTGACAAATAGAGGAAAAAAATCGTGTAGTTTTGAAATTTTACATACTCATAGCCGAGAGGGTCCTGAACAACATACTAAAAGTCCCCGCCCATGGGGGGTGAGTGGGGGGCAATTTTCAGTTTTTATTAAATATCTTAAAAACTATCGCATTTAGAGAAAAAATGTCAATTACAAAATTAATCTACGTAAAATTTCCTACAAAAATGTATATTAGATTTTGTTTGTACGATCATTAGTTTAGAAGATATAGGGAGATGAAATAACACATTTTCTTGAAAAATTCTTTTTTGCAATAGTAAAATCAACTAAAGCGTGCAATTAAAAGAGTTCTTGTCAAATATTTTCTAATGTAAAAAACAAATATATACATAGGAAATATGCAAGGCTAATACAGCATGTTTTGTAAGTTTTAAATAATTTTAAGGTTAGTAGGCACAAGTGGCGGTTTGAGTAAAAATCTGGATAAGTCCAGTCAAAATAGGAAAAATAGAAAAAAAAAATCGTGTAGTTTTGAAGTTTTGCACACTCATAGCCGAGAGGGTCCTGAACAATATACTAAAAGTCCCTGCCCGTGGGGGCAATTTTCAGTTTTTATTACATATCTTAAAAACTATCGCATTTAGAGAAAAAATGTCAATAACAAATTTAATCTACGCAAAACTTCCTACAAAAATGTATATTACATTTTCTTTGTACAATCATTAGTTTAGCAGATATAGGGAGATGAAATAACACATTTTCTTGAAAAATTCTTTTTTGCAATAGTAAAATCAACTAAAGTGTGCAATTAAAAGGGTTCTTGTCAAATATTTTCTAATGTAAAAAAGAAATATAAACATAGGGAATATGCAAGGATAATACAGCATGTTTTGTAAGTTTTAAATAATTTTAAGGCTAGCAGGCGCAAGTGGTGGTTTGAGTAAAAATCTAGATAACGAAGACCCAAAACCGATCAACATAAAAAAAAAAAAAAAAAATCGTGTAGCTTAGAAATTGAGCACAGTTATAAAGTTAAGTGCCCTGAATAACATACTAAAAGTCCCTAACCATGAAGGGGGGGGCATTTAAAGGGGACACATTTCAGTTTTTATTAAGTATCTTGAAAATTATCGCATTTAGAGAAAAAAAATCTCAAAGCTATAAGATTTTTTTAAATGTTGATCGGTTTTGGGTCTTCGTTATCTGGATTTTTACCTAAACACCACTTGTGCCTACTAACCTTAAAATTACTTAAACCGTACAAAACATGCTGTATTATCCTTACATATTCCCTATGCATATGTTTGTTTTGTACATTAGAAAGTATTTTATCAGAACCCTTTTAATTCCACAATTTAGTTGATTTTACTATTGAAAAAAAAAAAAAAAAAAAAAAAGAATTTTTCAAGAAAATGTGTTATTTCTTTCCCCTATATCTTCTAAACTATTGATCATACAAACAAAATAGAATATACAATTTTTTTTAGGAAATTTCACATAGATTAATTTTGCAATTGAGATTTTTTTTCTCTAAATGCGATAGTTTTCAAGATACTTAATAAAAACTGAAATGTGCCTCCTTTAAATGCCCCCCCCCCATGGTTAGGGACTTTTAGTATGTTATTCAGGGCACTTAACTTTATAACTGTGCTCAATTTCTAAGCTACACGATTTTTTTTTTTTAAATGTTGATCGGTTTTGGGTCTTCGTTATCTAGATTTTTACTCAAACCGCCACTTGTGCCTGCTAGCCTTAAAATTATTTAAAACTAACAAAACATGCTGTATTATCCTTGCATATTCCCTATGTATATATTTGTTTTTTACATTAGAAAATATTTGACAAGAAACCTTTTAATTGCACACTTTAGTTGATTTTACTATTGCAAAAATGAATTTTTCAAGAAAATGTGTTATTTCATCTCCCTATATCTTCTAAACTAATGATCGTACAAACAAAATGTAATATACATTTTTGCAGGAAATTTTACGTAGATTAATTTTGTAATTGACATTTTTTCTCTAAATGCGATAGTTTTTAAGATATTTAATAAAAACTGAAAATTGCCCCCCTTAAATGCCCCCCGCTCACCCCCCACGGGCGGGGACTTTTAGTATGTTGTTCAGGACCCCCTCGGCTATGAGTATGCAAAATTTCAAAACTACACGATTTTTTTTTTCTATTTTTCCTATTTTGACTGGACTATTTATGACTTTAGTGTTTAACAAGTTTTGGACCTGCTCTTTAATTTGAGCTTCCTCTTTAGGAAAGGTGCGATATGCTCTTAGGGAAACAGGTAAGTCAGAATTTAAATGTGTTTTCCGAGGTTCCATTCTGATACGACCCATATCATATATTGTTTTAGCAAAAAATTTAATATATTGACATAACATCTTAGACAATTTAGTATCAGTAGTCGAATTTAACCCAATGTAGATTGGTGAGTGTTGGGGAGTTCTAAAAGTATTTGAATTTGTCACTGGAGGAGTGAAAGAGTATTGTGGAGCGCACTGAGAATTGTATATGAGATTCCCAGGGGGCTTCTGCACTTTTTCTTTTTCAATGTAGGGGTAGACACATGTAAAGATTGGCACTCAGCTTAATTATTATTAATCAAAGGTAAGTTATAACTATCTTGTGAAACAGTAAACTCAATTAAATCCAAGCAATGCATATGGTAAATCGCCATGAATCCCGTACATGTCTACATTTTTAGTAATATTACTCTACGCCCGCTTCGCTGGTCACTATTTTTAAATAAGTCACAATAATTAATGAATTCTCAAAATTGCATTAATTTTTATCATGTGATAAAAAAAGAGAAAAAAATTTTCTGATCGGGAAAAATGTCGCACCGGGTCTCCACTGCCTTCGGCAGTGTAGACCCATGAGCTGCGCGCACGTATTCCTTCACCATTCTTATGACTTCTCAAAATTCCATGTTATTACTCATAAACTTTCATTCTTAAGAAAAGGAATTTAAAAATATATCATTTATCATCGGGTAAAAACTCACACCGGGACCCCACTGCCTTCGGCAGCGCAGACCCGTGCGTGCTGCACGTGCACGTTTGAGGATATACGTGCACTGTACACGCATATTCCTTCTCAACTCAAACTTTTATTATTAAGAAAATAAAATTTAAAAAAAAATCTTTTATCATAGGGTAAAAACTGGCACCAAGTCCCAAACCCATGCGCGCTGCGCGCCTATTCCTTCCCCACCCTTCCAGCCCCTCCTAATTAACTTACATATACCAATTTTGAACGGTCTTACTCAATTAGTTTAGATGCAAAAGAAAACCTGATCAGGACACCTTAAAATTGTAAATCAGGCGAAATCTCGAATTCCACTTTCGATAATATAAAAGAACTTTAAAATATCTTTTGAATGATGTATTAAAAATAATTTAATCATAATTAGAAATTGAAATATTGCAATTTTAAAATATTACAGCGCCATCTGGCGGTACAAATTTCTGTATTCCACTGTTCGATTCCAAATCAAAAAAGCTTTCTAATGATGCATTACTTATGAAATTATTTTAATTAGTAGCTGAGATACAAAAGAAAACTGATTATGGGCACCTCAAAACGTGTAAATCTGGTGAAAACTTTCGATAATTTAAAAGAACTTTAAAATATCTTTCGAATGATGTATTAAAAATAATTTAATCATAATTAGAAATTAAAACATTGAAATTTTAAAATATTACAGCGCCATCTGGTGGTACAAATTTCTGTATTCCACTGTTCAATTCCAAATCAAAAAAGCTTTCTAATGATGTATTACTTATGAAATTACTTTAATTAGTAGCTGAGATACAAAAGAAAACTATTAAAATAATTTAATCATAATTAGAAATTGAAATTTTGAAATATTACAGCACCATCTGGCGGTAGAAATTTCTGTAATCCACTGTTTGATTCCAAATCAAAAAAGCTTTCTAATGATGTATTACTTATGAAATTATTTTAATTAGTAGCTGAGATACAAAAGAAAACTGATTCAGGACACCTCAAAACGTGTAAATCTGGTGAAAACTTTCGATAATTTAAAAAAACTTTAAAATATCTTTCGAATGATGTATTAAAAATAATTTAATTAAAATTTGAAATACCGAAATTTTTAAATATCTGGCAGTAGAAATTTCTGTAATCTACTGTTCAATTCCAAATCAACAAAGCTTTCAAATAATGTGTTACTTCTGAAATTATTTTAATTAGTAGCTGAGATACAAAAGAAAACCAAATCAGGACAATCCCAAAACCTATATATACCACGGTAGTCCGGTAATGGAAGTAAAAAGAAAAAGAAAAAGTATTTTTTATTTTTAGTTCCTTCAAATGTATTTTGTTGCTATGGAAACTCCTATCGTCTATTGAAAGATAGATTACGTGTTGGAATAAAATTTAATTTGCAATTAAAATGTAACTGCTTTGTTTATTAATGAAAATTGATGAAATTTTAACTGCAGGTTGTTTTTGTGCTGAATAGGTTGTATATTAAGTGTTGTGTACGAAAAAGAAAATTTGAAGCACTTTGAAATTTGCAATTTTTAACCCCAGTTAAAGATCATGTGACATTAATGAGTTTCACATGTTTTGTTTCCATTAGAGACAGCTGTTAAAGTCGTCTGCTGAATGCTGATAGAATGCCTCTTTTAAAGCAATAAGGATTTTTGGTCATTTTTGCGATCGATATGGGCCAACATTTTAATTAATATCTCCGAAACTAATTAAGATTTTTAAATTCTGTTTCGAGGAAAACATCGGAAAGGCTCCAGAGCATCCGTATGTCAATTCTTGTACTTCTGCGTTCAATAGGGGCTGAACGTATAAAAGAACAGACAGACAGACAGACAAACCTTTCCATTTATTATTATAGATTCTTAAGTCAATGTTACACTTGTGGTTAATTTGAATGACTCCTCAGGTTTGTCTGGCAGAGATTGGGTTCATGATGCAAACCATTTTTAACTTTAATTTATTCAGTAGTTCTGAAGCAATAATTGTTAGTGAACTGCCTGAATCTGACAGTTTTTCAGTGAGATGCTTATAGTTACCAGATTGTCAGGTTGTTTTCAATGGCTATTGTGATTGTGAGAGGTGTGCAGACACCATTAGCCGTCAACAGCCACATTCAGCATTCTCTCTGTTTTGACTCTCTCCACTTGGCATGGATTGCCGGAGTCAGCGTAGAAGTTAAGCTAGGTGGAGGTAACAGTAGAGGAGACGTTTGTTGTGTTCTAAAAGTCCAAGTCCTTGACAAATGATATGCATTTGTTATTCCAAGATTTGTGCAAATATGGCATGGTGTTGGTGGCAATCTTCCCTGAAAACATACATTGGAGGGGTTTCGTGGGGGTCTATTCATTCGTAATGGATTATCAGCATTCACTGTTGCATACCCTTGCGGTGGGGAATTTTGATAAGGATAACGATAGGTCCATTGTCGATTAATGTAAGAATCAGTCCTGAATTTCAGCGTCTGCCATTGGGGCCTAAAATTACTCACTTGGGTGTTTACTGGTGGTAGTTCAGATTTTTTGGTTGTTGAATTTTAATCAACGTGTGTACTATTTCCTGCCATTGATTAGTAGTTTCTGGACCACGTACAGCCACTAACTGTCTCAATTCTAAAAGCAAACCATTGGTTAGAGCTTTAAGAATTAACCTGAAGGATAATCCCAATTTTGACTTTTAGTTGATAATAGGTATTTAAATCTTCCCCAAGTTTGAATTTTACCTCACTAAAGTCGGCAACAGAAACTGTTTGGGGCCCCGTAAAATATTCTCTTAAAAACAAAAGCACTTCCTCCCAGTCTAGGGCCTCAATACAATTGTTAATATACACAGTCAAAGTCTTTCCCTTTAGATATTTAGAATATTTTTCACCTTCCACAATTCATCTTTCTTGTTATCTACGCACATGCTTTCAAAATAGGCTAGCCAGGCCTCAAAATCCATACCTGATTCTGCAATGGCATAGCCATCCTCTACATCCTGAGTGTCCCAATTTGTAGGGCTACTATCCTGTGAATTTTCCTCATCCGACATTATGAATTTTGATGTAACAGATTTTAATAACTTGAAATGTTTACATAAAAAAATTTATACAGCTAATGACAGATAATGAAAATTAAAAATATAAAATTCTATGAAAAGATATCAGATACCCACAAATATAAACTTAAAGTATAAATGTAAATCCAAAAAGGCCTACTTGGAAATTCTGCAAAACTTTTCGGTGTGGATCCACACCATCTTCAGGCATTGAATTCCGAAAGTTTCAGGTGTTGCGTCAGCACTTCAGTCAGTCTTTCCTTTTACCTTTGATTAGATGTTTCCATCTCTCTATGCCCACTGATGGCTCGTTTTGGTTGCAACTGCACACGTTTTTTATTATCTCCATTGCCTCTTCGTATACGGCGTAACAATAGATTTCGCAGTTTACTAGTTTTTTTAATATTATCAAAATCTATTTTTATATTACTGTTTTGAAAAATTTTAGTTAGGGCAGTGGTAGTTTTATTAAATTTTATATAAATTTTATGTTCTTTTACTCTGGTTTTTATTTTTATTTTAGTCATTCCTATATAAAATCCTTTTTTGTTATCGTCAGTTTCATATTTTATTTGGTAAATTCCTGCAGTTTCTAATTGACTTACTATGTCTTTATCGCTACAAATTCTTTCAAAAATACTTGGATTGGATTTAATGGGTTGAACAAAGTTTTTATGATCTTAAATGTCAGAAAAATTTAAGTAAATAATAACAGTAAGAAATAATATATCATAAACATATAAAGAAAAGAATATAATAATAAATTTTAAAAGTAATATAAATAATTACAATGCACTTTATTCGTACTCTAAATGTCAGAAAGAAAATTTTATAACAATTCACAAAATAGTTTCACAATATTCATTTATACTCCAAGAAAATAATAACAACAGACAATTCAGTTTTTTTTTTCTTTTTTAAATATTAACGTGAAAATTCAATACCAAACAGTCAAAATTTCAAAAATTTTAAATTTTTCTATAATGACAGCAAGAAATAATATGATACTATAAACATTTAAACAAAAGAAGATAATAACAGAAATAACTTTTTAGTAGTAGCTCTGAAAAAAAGATTGCAAAAATTCAATAATTAAAATTTAAAAATTTGATTATTATTATTTTATTTTTATTTTTTCAAAGCTACTGAAAATGTAAATTTATCAATAAAAGTCAACATTTTAAAATAAGAGTCAAATATTCTTTCCTCTCAAGAAAAAGTAAAAGACACTTACATCTGTCCTGATCATTGGAATCGATAAAAAAAAAAATAAAAAAAAAAAAACACTTCACTTATTTCTTCTGTCCAAATCACTCCACCGAAATCACTATGAATGGATGAAAAACAAACTTTGTGACCAGCAAAATGGGATGACTCAGATGCGCTTTTGGATAACTTTTCTCTTCTCTTGGGGTTTTCAATGAGCACTGAAGCACCTCTCATCTGTTCTCTTAAAGAGCTGATACACAGCTACTGAACACTGTTAACGTGAATTACTTTTAACATGAACTGTTTCCACAATCTCCATCAAAATGAAGATTAGTTTAGTTATATGAAGATTAGTTACTGATAGCATGAACTACTGATAACATGAGCAAGTTTTTTATCCCCCCTTGAGATTCACGTTAATGAGGTTCGACTCTATATGAAAAAACAGAATGACAATGCCACCTGTTGAGCAATATACATCAAAAGCAGATATACAGCAATTTATGATAAAGTGCAATTAAATAAGTTTTTATGAATTCTGTGCAACTATCCTTGATTTAGAGCTGCTACAAAACTTTTGTCACAGATACACAAATAGGCACACATTTCTGAAAAAAACAGTCAAATCATGTTCTAGACTCCTCAAAAAGTGTAAATTCCTCAAAAATCAGAATTTAAAATTTTTTATTAAGTCAATCCTTTATTCTTATAAATATAAGAAAAAAAAAAAAAAAAAGAATCTAGTATGCCACATAACTCTCCCTTACACAACATTACAACATACTTAATATTTTATTTGAGATATAAGATATGAGGAATGAGGTATACATTTTCTACTGTTCTTAAAAGTAAATAAATACATAAATATAAAACAATTTTATTTGACATACATTTCTATTTGTCAATTCTCCAGTTTGAAAATTGCAGCTACATTTATAAAATATTCAAAGCAGTTATTAAAATTCAATTAATTCAGAGAATTTTTGTACACACCACTTTTTGAAATTTATTTAACTAATTTGATTAGCTCTGCATATTGTCTATAAATGTCATACACACCAAAAACTGTACTTACAGAAGAAAAAGAACAGAAAAAAAAAAAACTTCTTGCACAGAAACTTCTTGCACAAAAAGAAATAAAAATCATATCACAACCTGAAATGCTCTGCCAGCTGTTTTCTCATGCGCGTAGCCAGGGGCCGTTCATGCACACCAAGGTGTGGGGAATTCCACCAATTTACTTGTCACTGGTAAGTAAAATTTTAAGCAAGAGAAAAATATACCAAAAACTTCAATGTATATTCATAAAAACAGACTTTTGTTTGTAAGTTTCTTAGAATCAAAATATTTTGCGATATCTTCCCGTTTTAGACATCTTGAAAGCGGAAAATGACTTTCTACGTGTGTGTTTATGGGGGGGGGGGGGCATTGTGTGTCAGTGCATCTGTTAACTATTTTTGTCCAGGTTTCACGTGAGAATGGCTGGACGCAATTCATCGGCATTTGGCAAGAATTTAGGTCTGTACGAGCTTAAAAGTAAACCTATCAAATTTTCCAAAATTCCCTCTCTGTTCCTTCCCTGAGGGCCGAAAGACAAAAACTCGTTAGTAAGCATAACTCGGCTCCAAATTACTTTACGATGAAGAAATTGCACGTGAAGAGACTCGACTTGTATACGAAAATAAAATTTTCTGCGATTTTGGATTTTTGTATTTTTAAGGGGGAGGAGGGAGAAAAATTGATTTTCAGAGGGAAATTTCTGAAATTCCGGGTTTTTGAGTAGATACCAAAAGTGATATAAAGTTATTAAAAACAGCCATGCGTCTTCTTCAGTAAACTTGCAACTTTCAATTTTTTTTTTCGTATATGTGTGTGTGTGGGGGGGGGGGGCGTTATAAGGAGGCAAATTCGAGATTCCCTTTTAGGGCTAAATTTGTCCTGGGAAATCAATGGAAGCTGCAGTCACAAATTTTAGTGCATAAATTCTTTATGAGCATAACTAGGTTTTATGAAAATCCCCTCCTTTACCTCCTAGGGGTGGGTGGAGGGGAGTAAACACATTTTTAAATTATCTCAGATTAATTTTTATGTGTGGTTTAATTATGCGTACCGAACAAGTACAACAAATGGATTTTCTGAAATTTTCCCTTCCCCCCACCGCTTCTTAAAGGCGGGGGGGACGCTTTTTCAAGAGTAACTCTGTTCCAAATTATCTCAGATAAACGATATTTTGATGTGTCGATTAGTTATACGTTCCCAATACACACACCACAAAGGGATTTTTCGAAATGACTTTCTAACTTCCCATAGAGGGGAGGGGGACAAAAAACACGCTTTTAAGCTTAAATATGCTCCAAATTATCTTAGAATGGCGAATTTTGGTGAACGGTTGTTGTTTAAGTGTACGCAATTTGGTGGAATTTCGTGAAACTTCTAACGTACCCGCGCGCGAGAGAGAAAGTGAATTGCGGGTAAATCGCTGCCGATGGCAATGGAAACCCGAATCCTCATGTTGCGAGCAGAAAAATCCCTACCTAACGTAGTGGGAATTTTAGCTGAGGTTTCATCTAATTTCAGTGATTTTTTTTTTTTTTTTTAATCTTTGAGATTCTATTAATAATGATATGGAAATTTTAGAATTCACTTAAATGTAGCGACCAGCGAAGCGGCAAAGTCTGCTAGTATATATATTCACTGTATTTCTTGCTGTTCCTAAATACCAAATGCAGCAATGCTCTCAGAGCTGGTACAGCAGAGGTGCCAAGTTTGAACAGAGCGTTTTAGCAGCCTAGCTGTTTAAAGCTTTTCCCGCACCCCCCCCCCCTAAAAAAAAAAAAAAAAAAAAAAAAAAAACTTGCATGAATATAAGCTAGGAACCTTGGTAGTCCCCTCTCCGTGAGGAACACTTCACCCAAGCCTAGACACTAATGCAGTCGCAAAGAACTCACAATCGTATTTAATCCCATTATCATGGAACTATGATACTGAACGGTATTTCTCACTGAGATTGGACAAATGGGACCTGTTTATAAGGATATGCAAAAGAAAATTCACATATTTTATTGTTTGTTGATGGAACTTTTCATTGGTTAATTTTATTTTATTTTTTAAGTTTTCTGAATGTATATTATAAACGGAGGGAACTTGAAATGATAATTGAAGTCGGTAAGCTTCAAAAAGTGGTGTGGATAAACGTTCTGAATTATTTAAAAAATGTTTTTAGTTTAATTACAGCGTAAAACTTTCTAAGAATATAGTTATATTCATTAAATGAAGAGTTTTGCTGGGTGCAGTAAAACACCACACTTCCGAAAAATATATGCACCCCCCCCCCCCCCAAAAAAAAAATAAAATAAAAATAAAAATAAATAAATAAATCTACCCAAAAAACGTTGTAATGAAGCGCATCTTCCTTACTTTTAAGTGAATGTAAATTGTGTTTCTTTTAAACTTATCGAAAATTGTCACTTAGGGCGAAAACTACTCACAACGGCTACACTGATGGGCTTGATCTGAATTCGAACCCGGCACCAACCGTCTACCAGCCTCGAAAGCAGAACCCCTCATTCACTTATAGTGCCTGGCAAATGTGTTACCTTATGTGGATTTTCTGTGTAATTTTATTTTAAGGAGTTTCTTTTGTTTTTTCCTTGCTATTTTATGCCATTTTTCATGCACTTCTGATGTATGATGGTCATTTGGCATTCTGCTCAACTGTCATTCGACACCTTTTTCCTGCATCGATACATTAACTGTACTTTGTGTTTATTTTCTGTGGGATTTTCTTGGTGTGAGTTCCTTTCGTTGCTTCCCTCCAATTCTATGCAATGTTTATGAAATATGTGCTATCATCATTTGCCAATCCGTTCAGCTGATGATCAGAGACCAATCGGAGATAGAAATGCTCTATCTGCGTTCATACCATTCCCTGCCTTTGATAATACCACCTTATGAGCTTATTTATTGCGATTTTCTTAAAGTTTTCATATTATAGTCTAGTCACCACATTTTAGAGTTTACCACAATATAATTATATTCTAGTAAGATTCACATATAAACAACTGAAACACGGGTAGGATCTGGCTCATACTAATCCCTCATTATGTAAAGAAGCCTAGATTTCTATTTGTTAATCAGATGAAAATTTCCATCTGATGATTGGTTAGTATTGGTTGTATATCAACCGTATAGCTCAGTTTGTCAAGCACTAACGGGTTATATCAAAAGTCTCAAGTTCCATTTCTGACCTCGTCCCTTCCATTTTGTTAAATTAAATTCTGCTTTTCCATCAAAACTGTGTGCAAAACTCTATTTTTCAACTTATTTTTGACATTATATATACGTTTAAATCTATATCTGTTTATGAATCAGTTTTGATTTCTTAGTTTTCGATGCAGAACTACACTGTTTGTTCAACCTATCACTATTGAAAATTGTACACTAATTAATCTATTTACTCAAAATCTAGCTAATGCTATATTTTTTGCTTCAACAGGATTAATTTAAACAATATTAATTTAAAAAAAACTTATGTTATCTTTAACATTATAAACAAATACGGAGCTGATTAAAAAAAAAAAAAATACATGTCCTTTATTTATTATAATTATAATAATAATTATCATTATGGTACAAAAAATGAATATTTTTTTACGCGTGAAAAATAAAATGAAAATAAAATAAAATTGATGTCATTATAGCTTCACAATATTAAACATTCGATTTTTAACATCGGCTTTGTATTTTTATTTAATAATTTTAGGTTTTGAATTCATTACTTACATTAAAATCAAAATTTTTAATTTTGATTGATTGTTTGGGATTCACATTCGATTCAAATGGCTCTAATATGAATTTTATTAAGATAGTTTAATTAGTTTTTTTTTTTTTTTTTTTTTTTTTCTAAATAACATTTTATTCTAAAACTCAACAGTCATATAATTAGTTAAAACTTACGTTTAGTACCTATATATATAAAATAAATAAATAAATAAATAAATAAATAAAAAATGAATCTGTTATCCATCCAAAAAAAAGTTTTTTCTACGGAAAGACTTCTGCTGTAAAGAGAGCGAATATGACAGAGGAAGAAGCAGCAAGAAATTATTCAACAGCCACATCTTATATAAATTCAAGAAATATTTCAAGAATAACTAGTTAAAAGGAAAGCTGTAAGAGACTAGAAAGTACTACTGTATTTCGACTAGACAGGTATCGTGCAGATGCTCAACAGACAGAGGTGAAAAAACAAAAAGAAACTGAAGAGCAACGGCATATTTGAATTCAAGCTGATGCCAAAACCAAAACGTCATAAATGATACAATTTATCAAGTATTGGATGCTGCTAATTAGTTTTTAGTGTACATTTAATTATGATTCTACTTTTGATTATGCGTCTCGAAGTATTGTCAGTGTCAGCGCAGGAAAATTGGTAAATGTTTGTGGAAATTGTAGTGCTAAAAATTGTCTCAGAGCCTCACCTGCAAAGTTTTGTTACAATGGAAAATTTCATTTACCTCAAACTTCTGAACAATCAGAATCTTTGTAAATTTCTCTTAGATTCTTTAAACAGTACTTCAACCCAAAATTCGTCAGGTAGTTCTGCTAGTTGAATTATATCATTATTCTTATATATATATATATATGACATACATATGAATACACGTATATTAAAATACTCATACGCACGCTTACACATATACATATGTGTACTATGTACGTATATCTATGCTGAAAATTTCAAATTAAAATTTGGGCACCCCCCCGCATGAAAAGCTGGCTACGCCTATGTTTCTACGCTAGCTCTATGAATTTTTTGGATATTTCTGTACACAAACCACTTGTCCAATCATAATAAAAAGCTTCAAGTACTATTTCCATATGATAAAGATTTGGGCCACTGAGTAATATTAATAGTAAAGACTAGCACACTACTCTAAAAATTAAACTGTGCAATCATATAACTGGATAATTTTTTATTGAGATAATTTATCAGTTGTCAAACATACTGATTTAGGTAAAAAAGACTAACATACATAAAACAACATGAAGGGAACAGAAAATTACTACGTCCTCATGTTTTATTTCTGAATTGTTTTAAAAGTATTGTCTTACTGACTTTTAAACTGAATATTCTGTTCACAGGAAAGGAGATGGAGAATCATATTCAAATTACAGATATATATATATATTTTTTGTTTAAATGCATAAGAAAAAAATAAGAACATATGAAGACAATAAATAGAAATTTGCTAAGTTGGATAACTTGTAAAATTTATGCAACACATAGGTATTCACAAAAAATAAAAATCTGATGTGGACACCACTAGGGATGCACCGAATAGCAGTTTTGGCCAGATACCGAATGGGTAAAAAGTAGTTCATGAGTGAGAAATATTAAACACAATTCTACTTCTTTATGGGTTCTAGAATATCATAAAATAAGCTTAAAATTAATATTGACATTTTTATTGTGGATGGATAAATATTCAAAAATAAAAGGTTTCACGCATAATGTTTGATCAGAGATGGTTAGAGATGAAAAAAATCTGGAGTGACTCCACTCGACTTTCCGAACATTGAGTAATTAACAGTTTTGTAGATAAAGTAAAGAAAGAGTAGTTGTTAAACAAACAAAAGAGAGAAAACCATAATAGAGTGTTTGAGTATTTTTCTCCATCTATTACACGTTGTTTTATTTAACGCTACTGAACTTTGAGCCCATAGATCATAATGACAAAGAAATTTTCGTTGTGTCCCTGTAAAAACCTATAAATGTTAGATTCACCAAAATGCTTATAGTTAGTGCAACAGTGATTTATAATACTCATATAAATTTTCAGCTGAATTCAATAAGGCGTTTAGATGCTATCGTACTTTTAAAAATTTAGTCCCATAGGACATAATGATAAAGAATTTTTCTTTGTGTCCCTGTAAAAAAACTGTAAGTGCTAGATTCACCAAAATCTATACAGTTAGTTCAACTGTGATCTATAACATGTGTACAATTTTTTTGCTCGGATTAATAAGGCGTTTAGACACTATCCAGTGGCGAGGCATCCAGTCATCTAGAGATTCGCTGATGACTACAAAAATTTGTGAAAAACATAATTAAAATCAATATTTTATTTATTTTTATTTTATATATATTTTTTCTTTCTTACTTTTTTTTCCCGATCTGCGATTAAAATATTTGGTGCTGCCATCTATTGACACAATGACAAACCACCCAAAAGCACTTTCGACTCCCCGCTTGAAAGAACGAGTCTTTTGCAAGCTTGCGGAAGGATGAAAACACAGGTGCTTATCTTCGCCAACCAATAAAATCGCGTAAACATCTTTGAAAATACAGCGCTAGTCATCTGGAATTTTAACGATTCCAACTTTTATCTTCAGTCTTCCAGGGTTTGTTTGGAGTTTGAAGAATGATCTGATAGGTATGTTCTTTCTCTTAATTGTTTATTTTTATTTCTATGTCAAAATGTCGGTATTATAGAAACGTATTTTTTGAAGTATAATTTTTTATTTATTTCCAAAATAATATTATGAGTATCTTGGATCTTGGATAAATATTTTTAGAATCGAGAATCTTTAATGACGGTGAACATGAAAAGAGTTATTTTGTGTACCAGCACAAATAGAAGTGTTTCATTTAAGTTCAGGTTACATTCTAAACTTTCTTCTTCCTATGTATATAAATAATAATAATTTTAGAAAATTCTTTTATTATTCAATTAATGTGTACTTTTATAATGAACATGAATATGCTTTCAATAACTTATTGTACTTTTAATGCATTATACGTACTTATTTCTGCGAAGTTAAGTTTTGATCTATACGCTTTAGCAAATACCTAAGATCTGAAAATAAGTTTTATTTATTTATTTTTTAATATATATATATGTACGCCAACTTTTGGAAAGGATTGGGTGGGCTCAAATATTTTTGGGTAAAAGGAACAATGCTATAAAGATTTTTATTTTTCAAACATACTATGTAAAGAAAGTATTGTAATCCTGACAAAAATTTTAATTCGAGATTTGGGTGTAGCTATACGTTTTGAAGTCCTCTGAGTTCATTTTTGCTGAGTTCATTTTTTTCTGAGTTCATTCAAAATTTTTATAACATAGTGATAGAAAAATTTGCCACAAAAACACGAAGACTGGATTATATTTACAAATAAAGTGTAATGTTTCATTTAAAAAAATGATGGTTATAAAATTTATGCTTGAAATAAAAATAAATAATATATCCTCCTTAATTGTTGTTTTATAAATTTATTTGTAGTTCATTTGCGTCATAATTTAAATTTCGGAATGATATCGACATTGGGGGGAGGGGGGGGGAAAACAAGCGATGACCACTATAAAATCTCACGCCTCGCCACTGACACTATCACATTTTTAAAAATTTGGCCCCATAGGCATAATGATAAAGAATTTTTCTTTGTGTCCCTGTAAAAAAACTATAAGTGCTAGATTCTCCAAAATCTATACAGATTGAGTATTTGTGATCTATAATATGTGTATAAAATTTTTGCTCAATTGAATAAGGCGTTTAGATGCTATCGCACTTTTAAGATTTTGCTCCCATAGGCCATAATGATAAAGAATTTTTCTTTGTGTCCCTGTAAAAAAACTATAAGTGCTAGATTCACCAAAATCTATAGGGTTCGTACTATGGTGACTTACAATATGCGTACCAACTTTCAGGTTAATCGAACGAAGCGTTTAGACGCTAGCGTGTTCACCCACAGACATACACACATACACACACACATACATACATCATCGTAAAAATAGTGAAAACGGACTCAGGGGACCTCAAAACGTATAGAAACATCAAAATCTCGAATTCGGATTTTTGACATGATTACAATACTTTCCTCACTATAGTGTTCGGAAAGTAAAAAAGGGGGGAGGGGGCAGGACAAAAAAAATTACATGAGTGAGAAATATTGAATAATTCTGTTCTTTTATAAGTTATAGAATCTGATAAAGCACGTTTAAAATGAATACTGACATTTATATTTTGGATGGAAAAAGATTGAGAATCTAAAGTCTTTCATGGAGCATTTAAACCTTAATCGTTATTGGAGTTTGATAAAAAAAAAAAAAAAAAAAAAAAAAACGCAGAATTAAGTGAAATTACATTAATTTAAAATGACATATATATATTTGCAGAGAAATAAGAATCGAGGCAGGATGGAAAAAAAAAGCTTCATTAATTAATAATAATAACAAATTACAACTGATGATGAAATAAATTAATAAAAATAAAAAATATTAAAAAACGTTAAAATTAGCATTTTTTAATGATTTACATAAATATAAAATACTTCAACTTCTTTCAATAGAAATGTAATAAAGACAAAATCTGCATTCTGTATTTTTAAGTATGAAGAATGCATTTATGAGCATCCAAGTGAGCTTTTTGGGTAAAACTTTTGTTGCAATAAACACATGAATATGGACGGTCTCCAGTATGACAGCGATAATGACTTTTTAGTGTTCCTTTTTGTGTAAATGTTTTGGGACAAATATTACATCTGTAAGGCTTTTCCCCAGTATGGATTCTCTCATGAACTCGTAGATTAAAAGTCCTATTAGTAGTATAAGAACAAAATGAACATTGATGTTTAGCAGAAGTCCATTCAAAAGCTGTAGATATTTTGACTGAAAAACACAATAAAGCCATTTTAACCAGTGAACAAACTGTAATAAAAACAAAGAAAAAACATAAAAATATTAACTGATAGTAATAAAGAATTGATGTATATATTAATCAAAATTTTAACTGATTTTCTCATAAAACATAAATGGCATTTGAGATTATATCTTTCTTTCTATTGACTATTTTATTAAAAATACATAATTTAGAATTATTTCAATAATAAACATTAAGAACTTACTATTTTGTTTTCAGCAAAATAAATAATTTTGAAAATTTCTTCTTATAATGATCTTATTTTAAAAATGACATTACACAATGCAAGTTTAAGAAAAGAAAATATGCTGCCAAATGTCTAGTATGTATGAAACAATAATTAAGAAAATAAAACTGAAGAAGTATTATTTATTTATGCATATGTTAAACAAACTGCTTCTATTTGGACATTTTAGTAAAATGATCAGTTTATATTTTACATAATATTCCTGAATGAAATAGTGAAAAGGGTAAAAAAAAAAAAAAAAAAAAAAAAAATAGTGCTGTGAAAACTATCATCAACTTTCGCATCAAAGCCATTTCCCCCATCTATTTTTGCTTGTTTATGCTTTATATTAAACAAATTGCTTCTGTATGTAAATATTAGATAAATTACTTCAGCAGGGTTCCTACACTAATCTGAAAAAAGAAAAATAAATAAATCCCTGACCTTTTTCAAAGATATTCTCCGACCTTACATTTGAATATTCACCTCTAAATTTCTGGTATGTAACAACCACACCACTTATATATTCACTACAACTACTAGCATACTTTTACTCATTTGCAGACATTGAATTCCTTGGTTACCATTAACAACATTAAAAATTAGATTTCTCGCATGTAACCAAACATATTACGCATCCCCCCCATAATAAATATAATGGTTTATGAGTCTCATTGATAAAAAAAAAAAAAAAAAAAAAAAAAAAAAACACTATTATTATATTCATTCCTATAACATTGTCTTTCAGGACAGACATTCTAAAGAGATTCATAGTTGTTCACTTGTGTTATTTACTTTTAAGATAGACTACTACTTAAAATATTTGAATTTTTATTGCTATTTCATTAATCAGGACTTCTATAATTTTCCCAGTAGCAACTAACTAATACATACAAAAGAAGTTACCATAGCAAATTTGGAGAAAATTGTTAAAACTACTTTTTTTAAATGTCTATTTTCAAGTAGGTGTCCTGATCAGGAAACCTATCAATTTTCTAGGAGTGACCAACTAATACATACAAAAAGGCATCTAAAAAGGAGTTTATGAACAAATCTAATAAAAATCATTTGAGTCATTTTTGATATATTGACTTTTGGCTTTTTATGGACTATTTTCAGTTTTAACCAAAACTTCACAAACTCATCTGTGCACTGTACCTGCCTTATTAATTTTTATTTTGGACGTACGATAATCAGATTCCAACAAAACACACACACACAGACTGATTACGGGAGGGTTTTGAGAGTTCAAATCTCCCTCTTTTTTTCTTGTCCAAAAAACACTTTTATGGAATAAGGAGATTTTAAAACATATAAATCAGGTTATGAGGTTCAATGACCTATAAATCAAGTGATCCAAAATTTTCCCTGAATACAATACTTTCATTACCTATAGCAGTAGGATAATAAAAATAGTAAAATTCATGGGGGAAAAAATTGTTTATTAAGAAGTTGAAAATAAAAATGACTTATTGATTGAGTCTTTTGATCAGCTTTAACTGTTGAAATTTAATGTTTTTATATCAGATTTAATATTTTAACTTATTTTATGTAACTTCAATATTGTATAATTTAAAATAATGCACATTAAATTTCATTTTTACTTTTGATTACAATTCCATTTTGATGAATTTGCTTTGTATGTACATTTACATTTGTTTGGAGGCAATAAAAATAAAATCATTAAAATTTATGATTAATTGAAATAAATAAATCGATAGAATTGTTTAGCAACTGTAACTGTGGATAAAAACTGCAATCATAGACTTGCCTATATGGCACTTTCTACTGTGATTCAGCACCTAATACTCATGATTAAATCTTATGCCTTTTTTTTTTTTTTTTTTTTTTTTTTTTGTGAGAAAATCAGCGATTAGAACTTGAAAAAATTTTCTAGTAAGCCTAACATAAGATTATCTGGTGTGGCAAACTTGAGAGATTGTTTTTCTTATTTCCAGTTTTCTTTTGTTGTTTTGATTCCTTTGTTCCAATAAATTACATTACTTGAGCCAGGTTTATAAACAATGTTGTGTTTATTTTTTATTCTAACCAATTCCACTCACCCATTTATTCAATTCAGCCTTTCTTCAGTATCACAATGCCACTAGATATTATAAGAAATAGCAATAAGAAGACTTAGAAAAAAAAAAAAGTTCTTTGAAATGGAATAGAAAAAAGTTACACTACTGACTGATTCCCACTTTATATCCAGAACAGATTTTCTTGATTTACTAAGTACTTCTGAAACATTTTTGACTTTTGTGTTTTTAAAAATTACTTGGCTTTTGAGTAATTTTAAATTTCCTGATCTTTGATGAATTTTCAAATTTCCTGACTTTTCTAGTTTTTCCCTAATCTGTAGAACCCAGTTCAGAATTCACATATTAAATTGAACTGTATAAACAGTGAATAATTTGTCTATATGTATAACATAAGATATAAGATAAAAAGTAAAAATTTTGTGTACTCACTGAAGCATATTTTCTCTCTCTCTCTCTTTTTTAATATATATATAAAGCAAGCAAAGCTAAAATAGAATAAATCAGAATGAGGAAGTCAAAACTTCTATTTTCTAATCATTGAAGACAATGTTTGTCCCAGAAGAATTGAACTGTTGTTAACATAACAAAAATATTTGGTGCAGCTCAATGCAATTGTTACAGATTCTTGATAATCCAAAACTCAAGAATCCAACACTACTTTCTTCTATATTTTAGAGCTTTTTAATTGCGGAAATTATGAAATAACTATTTTTGGAATGATTACAAATTTAATAAAGATTATTTCCTCCCCACCCCCTATATATATATATACACATATATTGAGCAACGAGTTTCCAATTATTATTTTTAAAAAAAATTATAAGCTTTGTGCTATAAAATGGATTACGTAAGTCAAGGTAAAGTACATAGATGGTCTGCAACTCAATCAACCTGTGAACATTTTTTACTCATTTTTTCTTTATATTTGAAATTAGAAAACATTTGAATGCGAAGATTTAGGAAAATGATCAGCTAATGCAATGTAACATGCTAGTCTTACCTTAGGGGGAGTACAGTGAACCTCACCATATATACTACTATGCTGTACATAGGCATTTATGGCACAATAACATAAAAGTTAGTTTTAGAGATTTTTTTTTATTGTTTCCCCATGGAAAGCATGTTTCTCTATTATACAGATATACATAGCTCGAGGAATTCCCTCATAGACCCTCCTAGATGGATGGCATAGCATTTATGACCATCCAAATGAATCTTGCACAATCGGTCAAATACCTAACAAGTGCTGTACTTACTTGTGAGGGTGTTGATTAAAATCAATTCCACTAGGATCAAAGAAGAATAAAAGATGCTGTTAGTGATTGCTCTGGTAAGTGGCAGGAAAACTCAGTTTGGTGCATAGAGACATCTTCTGTACCTAGGTCGTCTAAGGCAAAACAACCTCAAAAATTCTTGCCACCCTATGAGAATTTGAGCTGCGAATGAGTTGCTGAACGTGATCCACATATGCCTCATAAACATAAACAGTTCCATGGTCATAAGGATGCTAGTAACTTAAAAGTATTTAGGTTGAAGCACTATAAGCCATGCTTACAAGGAATTCAGTGTTCCTGCCAAAGAGCTTCAGTTACTGCCCATAGCTAAACATGGATGCAGAATATATGCTCTTCAAATGCATTGATAAATTTGAAAAGTGGGAAATAGGTATAATAAAAATTCTTCTACTATGAAGAATTTAAATCTTGTAACAAGTAAATCATTGATAAAGAAAAAAGAATTGCTGATTTTTTTTTTTTTTTTTTTGTGATATTTTACTTGTTATATAGAACATTTTATACATGCTAGAATTCATTTATTTTACTTATTCAAAAATACTTACTATGATCTTCTACATTAAACATACTCTTAAATTTGTGATTGTCAAAGAATCATGAGTCTGTATTCAGCTAATAAAAACAGACTACTAAGCACAGACTTGAATAAGAATTACAATTAGCTGGATCAATAAGGAATTAAAATTGAGTAAACCTGTGTAGTGTTTGATTGCTATTTTTAAAATAATAGTGCAAGTTGAACAATAAATATTCATACTTAAAATTTCATATTATGTTACTTCTAATGAAACTTATTTTAATGATCTAATATGCCTTAAGAAATTTTGGATGAATAAATTAAACAATGATAAATTTTTTTTATTTAAATCAATTTACATTTTTTAACACAATCTTCTAAAATAATTGTAAAAAAAGTATTTCTAAAACATTTTAGCATGACAAAGTGTTATTTTCATATTATAGTTATACAATAAAATTATATATAGTTATATAGCAAATGATCATACCTAGATGGATCAAAAACAGTATAGGTTAGATATGTTACACAACAAATTCTGTTTTCAAAACCAAAATACTTTTTTAAAGAAAAATTTATCCAGATAAACAATGAAATTAAAGCAATTATAAAGGTGTAATTTTCTAAAACTACTGTGCTTCAGCTTCCTTTTAAGTATCTAAATTTAGGAGGGCATAAGAATGCCTGTAAAAAAAAAAAAAAAAAAAAAGCATTGTGTTTTGAGTTAAAATAATTTAACATCATTGTTTGACAGGCACAAAAATGGATGTGGTTCACAGTGGCGGATCCAGAACTTGACTTTTTTTTTTTTTTTTTTGGGGGGGGGGGGGGGGGCTAAGATTTTTCAAAGTGTTATTCTAGACCAATAAAAAATTTACAATTGCAATATTCAATTGTGAATGTCAGTGTTTTGGGGGGGAGCCCCCCCCTTAAATCCACCACTGGTGGTTCAAGAAGTAAGCCTATAAACACAGGGATAATAAACAACGCCTTGAACACCAAAGGAAATAATAGATAGCAGGCAGCTGTTTCTGTAGCATAAAGTGCACTGTCATCAGTGCAGTGATGATAGTACACTAAATGCTACCAAAACAGCTGTTTACTAGTTTATTATTTCTTTTAGCATTCAAGTTGTTGTTTATTATTCCTGTGTTTATTTATCAAACACTAAGTCTTCTGTCAATATGACATAGGCATACATTGTCAAAAGAATAAGGGATAAACTAGCAGCATAAGAAATTGTAAATCAGAAAAGCAAACTCTTGTAAAGAAAAAACAAGTGAAAAAAAAAAAACAAAAAAAAAACAGACAAAACAAATCAAACACAAAGTAGAATAACTTAAAATAATAATAATAATAATAATAACAATAATAAAGTAAATAAGAGACTTTCATTCTGTTTCTGACTGCTGATCACCAGATAAATGCTTTAATTTTTTTTTTTTTTTTTTTTTTTTTTTAATGAGGCTAGTATTTTTTTTCTCTTATATCTTCTTATTTAAATTTTTAATCTTAATAAATGACAGCTTTTTATCTTTTTTCTGATACCTAGAAACACCTAACATAATTTCAGTTGCATATATAAATATATATTATTTATTTTTGAAAACAAATTACCTTTATTTTTTTAATAACTTTTTTTTTTTTTTTAATTGCTCCTATTAGTTTTGATTTTTTCTCTCCTCTTTCTTTTACTTTGAATGATTATGCCTTTAATATTATTATTATTTATTTAAACTTTCTTGCATCACAATTTATTTTCTTTCTTTTTCACAATGTATGCTTTTATTTATCTATTCATTTTTAAGGATATACCAAATGAAAGTTTATGTTAAATTGTTTAGAGGAGAAATGTGTTGCAATATTTTATTGTTTTATGGTGTTATTACAAAGCTTTAATCTTTCTTTTGCTTCAGAAAAAAATTTCATAACATATCCAGACAAGTGTTCACAATCTTATGTGCATGTGTGCATGATTTTAAATGTATGACTTTTTTTTTTTTTTTTGCTATATAAAGTAAATTACTTCTTGCATCTTGTGTTGTTTTCTCTAAATACATACAGTAATTTAGTATAATAAAGCTTTATATTATAACCAATTATGATCAATACAATAAATAAAATATGTTAATTTTATCAACATAAAACGTTGAATAAAAATTTATGATAGCAATGCCTATATAATATTGAACAGTGAAAAGAGTTATATAAATATTACTATAAACAAACATAGATCTTGTACATTATTTATCTTTCTTCATGTACAATAGGCTTTTCAAATAGGAGATTCTGACATAATATATTTTTACAAGATTTCAAAACATATTAAGATATCCAGGCAACAATTACAATTATTATTCTTTCGCTTATAAATTTAATTGCAACACCTTAAAAAGATATAAATTCCACTTTAAATAGAGAGTATAAAAACTTTTGGTAATAATACTATTAATTAACAAAAAAAAAAAAAAAAAAAGCTGTTACAATTTTGATCTTAGAATTAATTACAATTTTTCAAATGCCTTTCCAGCAAAAATGCATATACTGCATAGTTAAAAGACCATGCCACATTATTATGATCACTATCTACCCCAGACAAAACATAATTTTACCAACAAAAATAACAGAAAATCTAAAATTAAGTGATGATTATAGACATTTCAGCCATAACTAAAAATTGTCTCTGGTTGTATTTAGAAACACAGCAAACCAAAGTAAATTGTAAAAAATTGAGATAATAATGTACTAATTAAGTGATAAAGACACAACAAAATAAAAATTACTCTTAGTTGTTTCATCATTTGAATGAAAGAGTAAATATAATAAAAACAAGGTATAATATATACACATATATATAAAAAAAAAAAAAAAAAAAAAAAAAAATCCTTAGAAATCAAATATGTTAACCTAAAAAAGAAGGAGGGGTGGGGGGGAGAGAAATTGTTTGGAAAATATTTGGCTATGAATAGCCTTGAAAAATATACAATATGCAATTCTACCTTACCTACCTTCAAAAGTATTCCCAAATTATACATATAATAATAATAAAAAAAAAGGTTACTTTAAAAAATTAATTAATCTACAACAAATTTTACTTAATTTTTATTTTAACTGTATTAATTTTAAAACATCATTTACTTACCGCAATTTTCTGTGTATAATCCACAAGTCAGATAAATCAGTTTCACACTGGAAAATTTAGTTTACAAACAAGGGTATATTTTATTGAGAAAAATCTTCGACTGAAAATAGCTTTGTTTGTTACTAAAAATTTCTGGTGTGAAACTGATTCAACAGTCACGTGGATTATACACAGGAAAATATAGCAGTTACCACAAATTTTTATTTGAAAAATTTGTACCTTGAGAAAATACTTTTGGATTTTTTGTTTTCTAGAATTTAGCTGACACACACACACACACACACACAAAAAAAAGGGGGGGGGGAGGGGAATGCAAATAAACACAACCCATAAAAGGCATAATTATTAGAAAATTTTACAGAAATTAATAAGTACATTTCCATACATTACTTCTTCTTTTTTTTTTTTTTTTTATAACACTGAAAAAATAAAAATACTTTTTCTTAACAAAATTTGCTAGCACAAGAAATAAAGTGACATGAATAACTTTACATTTAAAAAAAAAAAAAAAATTACAATGGTATTAATACCATTTGAAGAATTAGACAAAATAAGCAGTTATGATACATAATACAGTAAAATCAACAATAGCAATTTCGGATTTTGTAATTTTCTAGATTCCGAAACAACAGTTTTGACACTAAATAATAATTATCAGATTCAAAGCAATATAATACAACTATAGAAAAACCTGAACACATTCAACATATATACATTTTATTAAAATGTTAATTTTATTTAAACATTTCAGTAAAAATTTATTGCTTTAGCTTAGCTTTATTAGAATTTATTTGATTTCATCAGTCCCCCCTGCCTTTACAGCTTATTCTGCCTGATTTAAATTTAAAAGATAATTGTTCATTTTCCCCCTCCTGCATTATTTTTCCCTTTATTTTCTTTATGGCATCACAACTAGATAAAAGAGAAACAACAAAATAATAATAATTGAAAAATATAATTTTATCAGAAGTACTTCAAATTTTAAAAGTCTTTATTTTCAATATATAATAGTTTATATATATATATATATATATATATATATTAAACGATGTATTGGAGGGAAAAAAAAAGTGGTATTATAAAAGTAAACGTTATTTAGAAATATACTAATTTAATAAATTATACTAAATATAAATAATATGGGCGATTCAAAATAAATCTTATAGTGATTATCTCTTAAACTGAGTGTCATGAGAATCATCGAAAAATACTTCCATTTAACAAAATTGTTCAAATAGAGATTAACTATTAGATATGGATTTTTTTTAAATAAGGAACTAAATACTCGTTGAAGTACAAAAATTTAATTTTTATGTGTAATTTTAGAAAAATATTCTTTCATTTAAGTAGGAAAACTAACAAATTTAATATCTCAGAGTGAAAAAATTTCAGAGATGTTTAATTTTAAAAATGATTTTTTATGATCAAAAGAAGTTCTTGAATGATAGTAAACATAAATGAAGATCAGTTGAAGTACAATATAATTTGCTCAGTTTTGGAACATTTCCTGATAACTTGATAATTGTTAAAATTTCTAAAGTGTGATAACTCGTTGAATATTTTGCTTAGGAATACTGAATTCTTTTTTACTTTCTCTTACCCATAAGGTAGAGAAAGTATTGTTTTTGGGTCAAATTTTCGAACGCGAGATTTTGCTATATTTACACGTTTTGAGGTCCCCTGAATACGAAAATCATGTTTTTAGCAAATGGTCTGTGTGTACGTCTGTTATCAGCATATCTCAAAAACTAATTATGGCAGAAAGTTCAAACTTGGTATTCTAAATGTGTATCATATAGGGATGCTACAGTGAGCTTTTCGTTAAGATCAAGCAAATGGTTCGTGTACAGGGACAATTCTAATACATTACGTCTAAGGGGGAAATTGCAGGTAAGTAGAGTTTAACGTCTATAGACTGCACTAAACCAAATGAAATGAATATATATTTTTTTGTAATAGAGCTAGTTAACTGGGAAAAAAAGAATTGTGTATGTAGGAGCCTCGCCTCCCCCCTCGAGGGGAGTAAATTTTCATGATGGGTATCTTTCAAAAGAGCTCGCCAATACCTTTAAAACGAATGGTTGAATCATCGATCTGCGATAATTTAAAACAAAGTTATCGATTTTTTTTTTTTTTTTTTTTTTTTTTTTTACTTTTAACGAAAAAAAAACTTAGAAAAAAAATTGTACTTTTTTTAAATATTGAGAATAAAATGGAATTTTTTTTGGATATTTTGTGTTATACTACTTCTCTAATATGGAAATCGTCTGCCTTATCATAAAAGATAATTTTTTTAAATAATAATTTTAATAAATTATTTTTTAAAAATAGAATTATTTTTAATAACCGAATTAAATTCTATATAAATGTAGGTGCATTAATGAAACAGGGGGTTGAAGGGGGCAGTAGCCCCCTTCACACAGAACTAATTATCATATAAAACTCTTCAGAAGCCTAATATGAATTGTTTAACATAGGTTTACATAACACTACTCGTTATCTTACCTATTAATCTGCAACCTGTATTTATAGTATTAAATTTCAGGGTAAGAGAAAGTCGTGTGAATAATACACCAGATTATTTCCTCTTCTTAGACGAAGGGCAATATTTTTCTAAGTGAAAGGAGTGACTAAATAGAAATTAAATTTTGTATTTCAATAAGTACATAGCCTTTGGTTAAATATATGTATATATATATATATACCACAATTGAAATCTAGTTTTGATTTAAGAATATTTTGCAAATGGCAAGAATAAATTTATGATTCCCGATGCAAGAGATAATAGCTGCAATTTACACAGGCATTGAAAAATTCTAAGGACAAGCATAAAATGGAAAAAAAAAAGCTTATTCTAAGAACCACTTCACTAGAAAATTGTGTAATGTTTTATATTAAGACTATATGAAAAAACACTTTTTCAAATAAATTTTGCTTTGAAAAAATTCTAAATAATTAAAATGCATGAATTTGCAAGTTTCTAATTGCTATTTGAAAAAAATTATAAGGACAACCATTTATATATATATATGTCACGAACAAAAATTTATATATTTCAAGATACTATATGATTGTTTTAAATATTTAAAACTGCTATGTAGTACGATTTTTAACTTTATCATGCCTAACGGCACACAACTTTCTGAATTTAAAACGGGCAAATCATTGCTCATAGAAAATCTGGAATGAGTAGATGTAAAATTGTACAGAAGATAAAAAGGTTTAAAACAGTAATTTATAATCTTTTGAAGAATCCACAGAAATATGGCCAGAAAAGGCATGGAGGTAGGGCATTTTCTCTTACTAAGCACCAAAAATGTGCAATTATCCATCGAGCTTGCCTAGAAAAACTTTCTTAATAATTAAGAAAGAAATGGATTTATGATGAACTAGCCGAACAGTGTGTAATATTCTGTAAAAGAATCTTAATGTCTGATCACTTACAAAACTTCATGAAAAGCTTAGATTGGAATTACCAGATGACTTTTGCTATTACTGGTATAACATTCAAAACGGGAAAAATCCCTCTTTCTTTCAAAACACTAATTTGTAGGAGAATCTTGATTGTATGGGGAAGTCTTGCAGCAAATGGGATAAACTGAATAGTCTTCATTATAGGTAGCATGAAATTACAGTCATTTGTTGATATGCAAACTGAAATCTTATTACTTGAAGAACCATTTATCACATTTGGTCATTATTAGTTTCACAAGAAAATGCAGCAATTTATGTGTCCTCTAAATCATGTCGTGGTTCAAAGCCAATTCCAGGAATATTTTTGACTGGCCTGCAAGAAGCACTGCATACTTGCCAACCAATTTTAATAGAAAAGGAAAGATTTTTGTTGAAAAACCAGAAGATTTCATAAAAAAAGGGAAGATTTTTTTTTTCTTTGACGTTTTAAACAATACAGTTTTACAATTTTAATATTTTGAAGCAATCTATAAAAATGTTTTACTATAGATTGATTATACTCAGGGGTGGTGCAGCCTAGAGGAAGGGGGGGGGGGAATACAGAAATAATTACAGAGTAAGAAATATTAAACTCTTTCAACTCTACTTCTAGAATTTAATGAAAGGAGTTTAAAATTAATATTTATTATCATTTATGTTGCAGATAGATAAAGATTAGGAAACAAAAGACTTCTGCAGAACATTTGATTGCCGATCACTAGTTGGAGATATATAAAGTAGGAGGGGGGGGGATGATTACATCAGCAAGAAATATTTAACAATTCTATTTCTTTACATATTCTAGAATCTCATAAAGCAAGTTTGAAATGAACATTGACATTCATGTTATGGATGGAGAAAGATTGGGAATCGTGAGTTTTCATAGAACATTTGGGGTTTCTTTTTAAAACGAACGATATCCGCGACTTTTTAAAAAACGGAAGATTTCATCACCTGTCCAGAAGACCGGAAAATACGCTAAAAAACCGGAAGTCTTCCGGGAAAACCGGAAAAGTTGGCAAGTATGGCACTGTTTAAACCCCATGGAGAATCTATGAGATATTTTAGCTCAAAAAGTACATAAGAATGGCACACAATATGCAAATAAATATGAAATAGCACCCTTTATTAAATTAGCATGGGAAAGCATTAAAACATTTTTTAATTGAGCTTTTCTGAGTCAATAACTGGACGATTAATAAAAATAATTAAGAAAAAAGATGATTTTATAGAATAATTAATTTATTTTCTGACATCATAATAATGTCTTTATAATTTTTTTTTTTTTTTTAAGTTTTATCAAATATATTTTTATAATCATGTGATTTAGCAATTTAATTTCATATTAATAAATTTCTAATGCTTTTTAATTATAAATAGTACTTTTAATTGTGATTTTACTTTTCATTGATTAAATAGTATAAAAATATAACTTTCTATTTCATTTTAGGACGATAAATTCAATAATTAAATTTTATTTATACCTTAAAATTAGTCCATATAACTTTCATATGCATTTCGGTTGCAATCGCAACCTTCCTCAGATGAACTGTGACATCCATCGCTGCCACTGTAATACCCCCCTCCCATATAAATATGCCGCCATCCGTTCATACATTAATCGCGCAATCCTAATATGCTCCAACAAAAAACTCCTAAATGAAGAACTCAAATTTATCAAAAATATTGTACAAAAAGCAAACTACCCGAAAAATCTGGTTAACAAACTATATAAAAAACGTATCAAAAAACTAAATAAAATCGATAACGCACAGAAAGAAACAAAAAAATTCACAACCTCCATCCCCTTCTGTAACGGAAATAGTATAAAAATCCAAAACGAAGCCAAAAAACATAATATCAATATCCCAATAAAACCAAACCGCAACATCTTTCAACATATCCGGAATGAAAAAGACGTAATTGATAACCAAGCAACCGCCGGGATTTATAAAATAGACTTCAAACACATAGATAATTCTCAAGCATGTTATATCGGAGTTACAAAACGGAAAATTTATGACAGAGAAAAAGAACACAAAGCCGATCTTAAACATAACCGCCAATCCACCGCACTTGCTTCTACCCACTCCTCTAACCCAATTAATATTAACACCATAACAACTAAAAAAAATCGCTCCTTATAATAATCACAGTTACGCATTAAAAAGAGAAGCCCTTGAGATTATCACTAACCCTACTGCTATTAACGAACGCGAACACGCTACTATACCCAGAATCTGGAACCATCTGATCCTAAACGACCAAAACAAGCGAAGTGAAGCGAAAAAAGGAAGACAGGAAGAAAACAATAAATACGCCGGTAGCGATGGATGTCACAGTTCATCTGAGGAAGGTTGCGATTGCAACCGAAATGCATATGAAAGTTATATGGACTAATTTTAAGGTATAAATAAAATTTAATTATTGAGTATAAAAATATATAATGCTCATTTTCCACTTGTCCTTAAAATTTCTTCCACGGCTGTAATTTTTGAAATATCTGGTATATTCTAATTCATAAGAAAAGCAAAATTTTGACTTGCATGAAATAGCATAATTTTTTATAACTTATAAAATAAAAGCATATATCTAACATATAATCTGAAATGCTTCATACTGGGTTGCCAAAAATGCAATCCCCAACATTCACTTTCTGGCCACTGGTACTGGATATATATATTCACTAACTTTTTTCTTAATACATTTAAAATTCAAAATTCTACAATTATTAGGGTTCACACTAGCATGGTGACAAAGCAACAATCACAATGAAATCATTAGCAATTGTTGCCAAAATCACATACATGGACAACAAATTTGTTGCCTAAAATATTTTCATAAACCTATTTATACACATATAAGATAATGAAAACAAATATATTTTAATATTTATAAAATGTCAGTAAAAAAATTCTTTTTAGAAACTATAATTTGCCTACTTAAAAAAAAGTAAATCATGACTCCAATTTCCAAGGCTTGTTTGATAACTAGCAATTTTTTTTTTTGAACATTTGTATCAATATTCTTTTAAGCATGCCAGTGCACTGTTGCTTTTACTCTGCACTCATATTTTTTTTTTAATTTTTTTTTTTTTTTTTTTTTTTTTTAAACACTTAATTCCCCCTCCCTTTCTTTATCTAAACTGCAATTTTTCAGTGCATTTTACTGCAAGTTATTATATATATATCTTGAATAATTGTTCATTGCTTTGTGTAAATCAATTATTAAACTTTTTTATGTTTGCAGAAATTAGTATTAATAAAACCGAAATATACACACAGTTTGCATTTAGAATATATGAAAGTTGTATATATTGTGATATTTTCATATACAAGTGTAATAGAAATGTATATAAAATGTGTATGAAAGTTATACTTTTTTTTTATATATATATATATTACCTTTGTCTAACATTTTACATTTTTGGACCACTAAATCATAGCCAAACTAATCCATTTAGACCACTAATTTTCTATGACTGGTGTGAACACTAATAATTAAGAATTTTTAGTTTGCATTTTAAATGTGAAGATTATACATGAAAATCAAAACTTTTGTTAAAAGAGCTATTAGTTACTGCTCAGAAAATATACAAGAATGTTGCCTCAAGTTAACTTTTTGTGTAAAACTTTTATGGCAATATGGGCATGAAAAAGGTTTTTCTCCTGTATGACGACGCATATGGACTACAAGATTTCCTTTCTGAGTAAAAGACTTGGAACACATTTTACATTTAAAAGGCTTTTCTCCAGTATGAGTTCTCATATGATTTGTAAGATTTGTATGGAAAGTTGATGAGTATGCACAAAAAGAGCATTTATACTTAGCAGCAGATTCTCCAAAACTGTTAAATGATAAATTTTCATACATTCCCTCTATAAGAAAACAAAATTCACAAATTACAATTTTCATATTAAAAAATGTCATTGTTAGTTTAAAACATTTAATTATGACAAAAAATGATATAGCTATATTTAATAAATGAAGCAACTTTAATTTGACAAATATTCAACAACATAAATAAGTACATTTAACAAAGCAAATAAATATTCATGAGCTTAAGAGGCAGAAGCAGAAGTTTAGCCAAGCTTATTGCATAAGTCCTATTTATGAATAAGAATAATCTAATGCAAGTAAGTAGAGCTCAAAGTTTTTCTTTTTCATTTGTACTCAAGAAAAACATTTCTTATATGTTCATGAAAATAATTTAAATGTCTTATATTAATATAGATCATATTTATTGAATTTAATTAATGTGATCTATAAAATATACAAAGTAAATCTGGAAACAATTTGACCCAATGTTAATAATTAAAAAATATAAAGGCGAAAATAGCCCAAACATCTGATAAATATCTTTCAAAAATATTTAAAAAACTTAATTATTGCTTATGATGAAAAAATAAAAATAAAAACACAGAAAATATGCAACAAACAGTATTGTTTCATTTATAGAATTTTTATTATTCAATACACTACATTCAATAATCACAAAACAAGAAATGCACCACTTTAATTTCAGCATCACTGTTAGTTTTTATTGATTGAGTATTTTATTGATTGAATTTTTTTTTTTTTTTTTATAATAATGTTATTAACAGCTACATAACTATAAACACCATAAAATTAGGTACATAATAATCAAGATTTTGTGAAATTGTAATCTCCCTGAAAGATTTTAAATTAAATAAATACATTTTTTATACACAAAGTTTACTTACACATCTACAATGTATTATGTGCGAAAGTAAACATCCAGTTTAGAGACGGAAACAGATAAATCCATTATATTCTGTAACAGAAGCTCTACTTAGACTTTCAAAAAGTAAGAATATTCAAAACTCAGATATGAGTTAAATATGTTTTTGGAAAAAAAAAAATATTTCAGTAAGATATTTTAAAGTAAAGCTGCTTGTTGTATGTTAAAGCTTATACACAGGGTTCACACTAGAAAAAATATTGAGTGAGGTTAGCCTACTCTAACAAAAAATGTAAGAGGGATTTTTCAAATTTAAGTGAGAAATTACATAGTTAACGCAGAAAAGGCTTAAATTATCACTTAATCTATTTCAAAAATTATTATCAATTTGATTTTGAGTACTCAGAGTTCTTGACAGAAGTGCAGTAACTGGAATAACCAAAATTACTTAATATATAATTATTGCAATCTTTAGCAAACTTTGTAGTTGTTTGTAAAAAAAGATAAACACTTTATATATTCTCTTAACAGATACTTACAATTAAGTATTTTGAAATAATTGCACAATATTTATGCTTAAAAAAAAGAAAAAAGGAAGAAAAAAGAAATTTGAGAAAAGTTAAGAACAGATGATTACAAGCTTCAAAGCAACTAATGTATTATACAACTGAACTAAAAAAATTGATGAAATACTCTATGAGCAGTGTATAACGTTGGGGGGAGGGGGAAATCCCCCCCCTATGATACATTTTTTTAGTGGGATTTTCCAAAATATTGTAGGATTCTCACAATTCCACCCTTTAATGTGAACCATGGTTTATACATGAATCTGATTTAATCTGATTCTTTGAAACATATTAAATAATATAATTCAATAACATATATATATATACATACATATTAAGAAATTTGTAATAAAAATAATAATTAGATCAATAACAATTTTATTTTTTAAACTTTTACATATTACATTAGTTTACAGATGATAAAAATATAAAGAAATTTTATCAAAATATTTGATTAAATAAGAATAATACTGAAATAAATAAATCAAAATATAAATATTAAAAATGAAAGCATGTATATAAAATTACTATAAAACAAACAATGCACAATAAGATAATAAAAATAAATCAGATACTGTTTGCTTCTTGATTAAAGTCTAAAGATCTCTATTATGCATGCCTTAGGTCTGCTGCAATTTTATCAAAATAGGGGTAAATGAAAACCGTCAGAGATAAAATTTCGAGAAACGCACATCTCAATGATAGAGTTCAACCCTTTTCGGAGTAGAATCCACTCTTGTTTGTTTTGGATTCAAATCAAAGAATGGACAGTACATGTAAAATAAATCCTTCTGCTCTCTTTTCACGCCCACTAAATCAAATTCTGAGAATTCATAATTTGTTAGCCGCTTTCCAAAATTCAACACAGTCGAGAGGAAATCTATAATTATTTTTCTTTCTGAGTAATATAAATGACAGATGCAGTAAAATGAAATTAAATGCATAGAAAATTGCAACCACATACATATATGTTATAGATCAGTGGTCGGCAAACCCATTTTTGAACAGAGTGAAATGTCAATAGTACAACGTTTAAAATTTCTTTTGAGAGCCTAAATTTTTTTAACTTGATTTATACTTTATTATCAGTAAATAAAGCTCTTTAATATAGATCTGAATTAGCTTTCATTTTATTATTATTTAATTTTTATAATGACATCATTTTGTCATGTGCCTGAGCAAATTTAATATATATTTTTTTAAATAATTATTTGCGTGAAAATATATTTTATTTTATGTCGAAAAATAAATTAACTCGTAAACTTCTTTAGCAACAATTAAAAATTAAAGTAAATGATTTAAATCTTTTTTTATAGAAGACATAGCTATATTATATACATGGTCTAATATAATTCTCTTATTAAAAAGAAATTTTTATTTAATTTTCACTACAGTCTCCAATGTGGTGAAAAATAAGTTTTAAAGTAATGTATTATTATTTTTTTACATTATTATTATTATATTTTACTCATCGATTGATTTTAATAAAAATGTTTTTTTTTTTTTTTTTTTTTTTCTAATTGTGTCAGTTTAGTTTGTACAGAAATGACTATTTGCATAATTTTAAATCAAGATTTTAGTGATTAAAATTTCGCAGCATTTATTAAAAAAAAAAAGTATTAGGAAATATATCATATATATATATATATATGATTTCAAATTATGAGGAGGAGGGGCAATTGTAAAAGAAAATCACAAAAACAAGTTACACACATATTCTAAAATGAGATTTTTTTTATATTTTAGTGTATACATAAAAAATAGTTCATATACTAAAATTTGCAAATATGTGTCTTTAGATTAGATTTATGAGTAAAGCTTCTCTTGCAATATTGACATGAAAATGGGCGCTCACCAGTATGTGAACGCGAATGAATAACAAGATTCCCTTTTTGAGTAAAAGATTTTAGGCACATTTTACATTGGAAAGGTTTTTCACCAGTATGAGTTCTTGTGTGATTTTCTAGGTTTGTATGAATGATTGTAGAATATGGACAATAAGAACACCTGTATTTAAATGCAGCTTCTTTAATACATAGTAAAGAACCAGAGACCCTTTCCTCTGAAAAAGAATTGAGAAAAAAAATTTCAAGAAAATGTTCAGTAAACTTTCAAGCTTGACAATAAATATTTTAATTTGAAATTATTCTAATTAAATTATGATTAAAGAAACTATTATCTTAAAACTTAATAAAAGAATGTTGTAGTTAAAATTATTCCAACAATATTTTAATAATTCCCTTTTCAGATCTCACAGCTTTTATAAAGAAAAAAATCTATTTGTATGCATAATATAATGGATATGCATTATATAACTGTGGGGGGAAAAATACATGAGAAAATAAATTGAAAAAATTTTTTTTCACTTATAATAAATAAGATGTTAGAAAATAATTTAAGTTATATTTAAAAAATACCTTATTGTTTGTTTCCCGCAGAGGCTTTTCAATTCATTGCCAGGTTACCTTAAGGTGGTGGACTTGTGTTGTGCTTCGCCTCCAATTGCTTTTCTCTTATTTTACATTTAGCATTTGATGCCATCAGTTATCTAAATTTTGATTGGGCTCTATGGCATTACAGCTGTGTGAGTTTGTTAGTAATTTGTTTGTTTTACATATTTCTGTGTAATTATGGTTATGGTAGTTACCTAGTTTTTTAATATTATGAATATGTATGCCAATTGTCAAATTTTTGGTTAGTTATTGTTAAAAGCTGTGGTTATTTTACCTTAGGTTTGATGATTATTAGGCAGCTTACAGGAGAAGTTTAATTAATAAATTATACAAAACAGAATCAAAAAGTTAAATCATACAGAAAGCGGGCAACACATATAAAAGCAAAATATACTACTTCAGTTCCATATGATAGAGGCACAGTCCTTAAAATAAAAAACAAAGCAGCTAAAATAGACATAAATATACCAATTAAACCTAACAAAAATCTTTTTCAACACATAAGGAATGATAAAGACCATATTAATTTTTTAAATACCTCCAGAATTTGTTTAAAGGATAATGAAAATAAAAAAGGAGCTTACATTGAGGGGTCAAAGCACCCAATTAATCATAGAATTAAAGAGCATAAAAATGATATAAAACAAGGAAAATAACCACAGCTTTAACATAAACTAACCAAAAATTTGACACTGATATAGATTTCTAAAATATTAAAAATCTAGCTAACTACCATAACCGTAATTACACTGGGATATGCAAAATAATCAAAATATTAACACACTCACACACCTGTAATGATGTGGAGCCCAACCAAGATTTAGATAGCTGATGTCAAATGTTAAACGTAAAGAAAAGGGAAAAGTAGTCGGAGACTAAACACAAGCCCACCTCCTGAAGATGACCCTGGGACAGGTTAAAAAGCCTTTAATGAGAATGAACAATAAGGTATTTTTAAAATGCAACTTACAGTAAACATTCGTTCTACAACAGCCTTATTTTCTTATTTATTTATTTGGAAAATTATCTACAATTGTGAATGCAAATAAATAAGGATTTGCAATAACTATCGGAAGGATTAACGCAAAATATATTTCCACATACATAGTTTTACTTTTTATGTTTCATAAATGGTCTTAGTAATTAAACAAAACAAAAAACTTATAAAATATACTTAAGCATAATTGACATAAAAAATAAAAATCACTCAGAAAAAACAGGGATTTTAAAATAATAAGTAAATGTAACTGTCTCTCTTTAATTAAAAGTTGGATAATTCAAAATATTAATTCAAATATATATTATTCTTCAAAGAAAATTCAAAGCAATACCTATAAACATTAATTTACTTGTCTTAAATTTTATATATAATGTAAATATTTGACAGGTTCTCTTGGTGTTTGAATCAAAAATGATTTATTCTAAACATCGTATGAACAAAAGTATTTGGACACTTTCCAAATTTTTACATTTTGTCAAATTAAAAAAAAAAAAACTTGATGGATTCTGATAGAATTTTAGGGGTGTAAAAAGCATCTTAAACTACATATATTTCAGCAAAGGTTTTGTCCTCAAAACAAAAAGGGAACCAGTTACAAAAGAAGAAAAGCAATCTTTGGAATCATCCTGTAAAAAAAAGCATAAAATGTGTTATAACTGTAGCATTTGATTATGAGGATTTTTTTCAATTATATGTGTAGTACCCAAGTATCATAGAAAAACCCCTGGCTCAGCCTGCTAGACAACTCACCCATGGGACAGTGACACAAAGCATACGTGTCACATACCATGCGACTCCTTTATCTCTTTGTATTTATTTTTTTCATATTGTTGCTCTGTTTTCATGAAGATAATAAAATGTACTAAAGGATCTCCTGAAAGTGCATGACTTGTGTATGCGAGTAATGGTGCTAAGTAATTTTATTATATATTCTTTTATAAATAGATATTGTGTTGTCTACATTATAAAACTTTTATGTTGTTGTGATATATTCAATAACTTGGAAGTTATCACCAGCATTATAACTTTAGTTAATGTCATATTCTGTTATTTGAATGAAACTACACTTGTTACATAACATTAGCAGATTTTAATAACAAGAAGAAAAAATAACAAATATATATATAAGAGTCTGTCCATGCAGGATAACCAAAATTTATGCATCATTCAGGTGATACCTAGCATGTGTCAATATATCAGAGTAGTTCAGAAAAACTACTCTCTATAATGCTCATAATCCAAGTCACTGAGAATTCCTTTTTTTGCTCAGCTCCCCTAACTTCCTAGAGGAGTGTAAGGGGGGAAAACCTTTTCCCCCACAAGACGACCGCAAATCAAAAAGTTCTCTGTCACTTGAGAAACACACATTTCACTCCCAATTAAATAGTTCATTGGACACCTGCTTGGCGTCAAAATGTGTATGTACAACCCAAGTCTGCAGGCGCAGTTGGTAACATAAAAGCCAACCACGAAATTTCAGTGCTTCAGGACCTGGCGGGATGAATGAGCGCTTGAAATGTATGCTTCTTTGTGCTCACAGACAAATAGGCACCTCGGGAACTCACACGTAGCAGGAGAGTACGAATGAAAGTATTTGAAGATGTCATATTGTCAAACGTCATGGAATATTCTTAATACTGGATATCTGTTTATTTGTTTCGTTTTGACATATGATCATTTGTAAACCAAAGTGATTCTTGTGTTTGTTAAAAATAGTCACCAATTAAGTTAGCCGAAGTGTCACATATGTATTAGAGATGGGTGTTATTTCACATAATAAAATAAATAATACTGTTATTACATAAGAACCTATTAGTACCATAATATATTACTGAAAAGATCATATTATAATGCTTCCATTTTGTCTCTCTGCATGAGAGAAAAAAAGAAAGTGGCTGTTATAAAAAATATAATAATAATAACACAGAATTTTTTAAAAAAGTAAATGAATGTACTTCGGTAATCATATATTTTTAGGAAAAAAAAAACACTGGAGAATTTACTTCTTTTCCCTTGTTATAAAACAAAATTGCAAACGGCATTTAAATCATACAAGAAAAACTTATATGATACAGCATTATACAAGTAACGAGTTATAATGAATTTACAAAAACAAACTATGAACACCGTGACTAGCGAAATCCAAATCACACGAAAACAATTAAACCAAATCACATCATACGAGTAACGAATAAAACACCCACCTTTCAGCATCTGATAATCCGGACATGCTGCATGTTAGATAGCATCATACAAGTAATGAAAAAGTAACATCTTTTGCATCAGGCTTCCCGCACAGGATACAGTAATAAAAGTGTAATGAGTAAATAGTCGAATTCAAAAATACCGATTTGTTACTTTGAGCCTGGAAGAATACCACTATCATCTCAGTAACGAATACATATGGTTATTTTGTAGATTACATATTAGTCAAATATTCTTTTGAAATAAGTAAAAGCTTTAATTATTTTACATCTTTCTAATATTTTATTCAAAGTATTAATTCTAAACTGAATATTATTGTGTATTAGTTTAGTTTAATATTAGTATAGTCTATGCTCGTAACATTTAACGTCAAAGGTACTTTAATACCTTGGTATAAGGAAATAATGTTGTCAGGATGTTAATTTAAGCCCTATAGCAGAAAATGCGAGACACGCGACGTGCGTCGCAGATTTTTTTTTTTTTAGTCTGCAGATTATTTTCCAAATCTGCATTATGCAGAAATTCCCATATCTCTCGATTTTGGCAGGAAAGATAGCGATTTTCAATCTTTTTGCATCCACAGCATAATTGTCAATATTCATTTTAAACACGCTTTGTTAAATTCTAGAACCTATAAAGAGGTAGAACAGTTTAATATCGCTCACTCAAGTAATTTTTTGTGACCCCCCCCCCCCCCTTACACCTGTTAAAGATCAGAGATCAAACAGATCGCGGAATCTTTGCAATTTCAAAAATTTTCCCCATCAGCAACATAAATGTCAGTATGTTTTTTAAACTTACTTAATTAGATTCCAGAACCTATAAAGAAGTAGAATTGTTCAATATCTCACTCATATTTGTTTTAGTCTCCCCCCTCTCAATAACGATCAGTGATCCAACGTTCCACAAAAGCGTTGTAATTTTTAATCTTCCTTCATCCGCAGCATAAATGTCAATATTCATTAAAAACATGCTTTATTATATTCTAGAACCTATGAAAAGTAAAATTGTTCAATATCTCTCACTCATGTAATATTTTGCGACCCCCCCCTCCCCACCCCTCGCAAAGTTCTTGTGATTTCAAATCTTTCTCCATCTGCAACATAAATCTCAATGTTCTTTTTAAGCTTATTTACTTGGATTGCAGAACATATTAAAAAAAGTAGAATTGTTCAATATCTCTCACTCGTATATTTGTTTTACTCCCTCCCCTCCACCCCCAACTCCACACTACGCTAATGATCGGCTATCAAACGCTTCACAATCGTTTTCCATCCACAGCATAAATGTCAATGTTCATTTTAAACTTACTTTATTAGATTCTAGAATGTATAAAGAAGTAGAATTGTTCAATATTTCTCATTCATATAATATTTTGGTGCCCCTCAACCCCCCCCCCCCCATTACCATTTAGAACCGATTGGTAATGAAACTTCCTGCAGAAGTGTTGTGATTCTCAACCTTTCTCTGTATGCAGCCTAACTGCCAATATTCTGTTTAAACTTGTTTCATTAAATTGCAGAACCTGTTTAGAGGTAGAATCAATATCGCTCACTACTCATGTAATTTTTGTTGTTGCTTCTTTGAATATATACAAGATTTTGCATCAGTTTCAAAGTTTGATGATCTTGACACCTTTTTGCTTGAATACCAGTGTTTTTGTAAATGAATCACTAGCACTATAGAAGAAGAAAGTGGATCTGAAAGGATGGCAGGTTTTTTACGAAAAGTCTTTTAGTGAGTGAGCTGTTAAAGAAAATACCTGTTTGCTTATTAAGTTACTTAAATTAGCAGTTTCAATTGCAGTATCGGAAGATTTCTGTAAAAGTTGGGGCTCAGACATTTAGATGGTGAGCAAAATGCAATTAAGATGTACAGATATGGCAAGCTGTAATTGTTGATAAAAGAACGTTTATACGTCTTAATATCCGTCCATCTGGTTACACAGGAACCAGAAAATTTTAGAAAGCGGCATTAATTTCAATGTTTAGAGTCTCTTACTACAAGTATTTTACTACAGTCAGTACGACAAAGTCATAAACAAATGTAGTTTTTATACAAAATGAAGGATAATGTGGCTAATGCCAATTCTTTACCCAGCTCTATGTAATTGAAATTTTTATAACTACAATGCTTTGACATAACAAACAGATTAATAACATTAGATAAATGCAAACTTGTGATAAAAATATGCTTACTGAATCTAGTAATTTTTTTTCTGTAAATTATTGTGAAATTATGCTGCAGATTATTTTCTAATGCCCAAATAGTTGTCACAGATTGGCAGAAAAATTTCTGCTACTGGGAATTTAAGCAACCATTATGAGATGGATAAGGGGTGATTATTAGATGTTGATTATTTTGTCATGGGGAATGGGACTACACTTGCTAAGTTTCTATTCGCTTTGCGTATTGGTAACAGTTAGTTTCGGGAGATGATGGAAGGTTTTAGAAAGAATGTGTGATAAGGGAGAGGAAAGTTGAAGAATGTTTGTTTATATTTGAAATTGCTTATAGCATAGGGCCATAGAATAGATAAAGGCTAGGTCATCCCTTTGAAGACATGCCTGCCGCCTTGTGACTGTTTTTTCTCCCTATCGGAAGTCTTGTGACGTCACTAGAAACATGCTCAGCAAAAGAGAAGCATTGGACACTGCGACTGCACTGGGCAGTTCTTTGTATCATTGTGAAAAAACAAGCAAAAAACTTATTGAATTTATTGTGTTTTGATTCTCAACAGCTTTTATTAAAAATTTAAATTTATAAATATTTAATAATGTCATCTTATACCGTTGCTACATGTAGTATTACGCAGTGTAATATAAAAGGAAAATATGTAATTTTTTATCGATTTTCACAAAAAATGAGAAATTATCTAAAGAATGTATACAAAGTTGCCAGAAAAAAGATTCAATAAATAATATATATATATGTAAAATTAAGAATCTGTAGTGATTATTTCGCACAAAATGATTATGTGGATGATATGATAAATAAATTAAAAATGATTAAATGAGAAATTTCATATCAGTTTTACGTAAATATATTCTTTTTCATTTAACAAGATAAACATTTAATGAAATAAATAAAGTAATAATAATAATAATAGAAGACATTTAATTGTATCCATATTATTTTAAAAATATATATATCTTGGCCTGCAAGAAAGTAAATTAATATTGTAACCGCTGCTAAGGAACGCAAATTCATATTTTATCTGTACACTATACCTCTCTTAATTCTGAAATTTCGTCATTCCATCTTTATTAATTTTGGAGATATGATAGCCAGAAGATAAGATAGTCAGATAGTTTCCATACACGCACATATGTACATACTGAATAATTGTCCAAAACCACATTTTTGGATTCAGGAGACCTTAAAATACGTAAATTAGAGAAAAATCGATATAGAAATTTTTGACAGAATAAAATATTTCCATTACCCTGGAAAGTCAGGTAATGGAAATAAAAGTGAAAGTATTAAATATTTTATTTTACTTAAAAGATTTTAGTTAAGAAAATAAGGGATATAATTCTGATTAAGAAAGGATGGAGTACTTTAGTTCCCCATCATAGTACTATAACTATAGGTATGGTCTGCTTAGGTAATCTTGAAAATTTTGATCCAGATTTTTTACTTTTTATACATTTTCACATGTAAGGAATCCAAAAATTACAAATTGAAAAGATAACTATTTAATTACATTAAAGTTACTAAAAAGAAAAAGTCTTTCCTAAACAGAATTTAATTTAGTACCCGAGTTCTATTTTTGATTCAGATTTTGCTCGTTACGAATTTATAAACTGTTCAATTCTACCATACACTATTTCCTAATATGTAAAATTCAAGATGATCTACCGTTTTTTTTTTTTTTTTTCCCTCTTCTGGTGAAACAAACAAAAATATTATACTTGTCTTTTTAGAGCACATCTACAAAGCCTATTATACCCAACATAATATTGAAGAAAACGCACAGAAATTGTTATATGGCAAATTAGAAATAATTAGTAAATTTGAACTCATTCTTAAAGTTAGGCATAAAAAATTACAATTTTTATTGTTGGCATTTGGGTTAAGGCCAATTGTGTACCCTAGGGACAGAGTCTAAGGGGGAAGGATGCTCTCCACGGTGGTTCTTTCTAAGGTGCCTTAGCCCGTATTCATGCAACTTTTGAGAAAAACACTGAAAACTCTGAATGGCTAGGTCAATGATGCAACTTAGTATCGAACCCGTCACCTCCCGTCTTCCAGCTTCGTGAGCAGAACCTCTCGGCCACTGGTTGTTCTAGAATTTTAGGAATGCGAGGACTGTTTCTTTTGAACTGATAAAACAGTCAACACATTTTTGAAATAGAACTAGACTATTAAATTAAAAAAAAAAAAGGAAAAGAAAAGTAAAATCATTGAGAAAGTGCATATTTATAGCAACTTCTATTGCCATCTAAAAATTCTTTGTTATTTAATTTAAGACAAAAGAGGAATAACATGTGAGTTTTTCTAGATTTTACTTAAAATCCTTCATTGTATTTTTTAAAAATATTATTTTTTCTCTAGGTTTATAACTTTGGGCCTGCAGAATTTGTTTTCTGGTGGTGTATCTATACATTTTCCTGAAACTTAATCGGACTTTTTCCATCCTAGTGATAATTAATAATGAATGACTGCAGTAAAATTACGCCACTTTTAAATCATAAATGATTACGCCAGATTTCCCACTTTTAAAAATACAATGTTAATGACTCCTGCGCTAAAACTTTACTTTAAAATATTTATAAGACAAAATATAATCTAACACATAATTATGTCATCTGAATTTCAATAGCATTATTTCCATGTATTCTTTATTCAAAATAAAACCTGAAAAATTAATTTCAACGCTTTCTAAAATGATGGCTGCAATTTCATTATATATATATAATTATTATTAATTAAAACTCATGTTTTATTTTAAATAAAAATTTGATTACTGATGCATATATTATTTCTTAGTTTTAGAATGCATAAAAAAAGTAACACTTCATTATAAATTTTATTTCTGCCTCTATCAAACATGTAAAATATTTGCTTTTCATTTGCACATTGTTTTGGCAAAAATTGATTAAAACTTGTTTCCGTTAGTAAAATATAGATAATCAAAAAGCATTGTTTATTCCTTTGTATTTAAAGCTTGCAGTATTAACTATAAGAAACCATGGCTTTGCTCTCCATAACTGTGAAAAAAATAAAATAAAGATTTAAGAACCATATTTGTCAGATAAATTCCATTCACTCATGTACAGGGATACTAGAGTATACATAGCGGCTCTAGAGTAGGGGGGAAGACAGAAGCGGCCTTGTATATGTAGCAGCTCTAGGACTTGTGTGTTTCTAGCTACATCATCACTAAGCATTTCCGGTTTCACTTTTTCGACTGTGATGACCTAGCCCTTATATTTATTAGCCCTGTTATAGCAGCTGAAATTGAAAATGTGTAATCACATACGGCATACTGATAGTGTTGATGAGCATTTATTTATTGTGGTTTTATTAAGAATATTGTTTGAGTTTTATGAAGAATAATTTGACAAAAAATTGAATATTTATTATTTATTTATTTTAGGTTTTCTTTTTCCTTTTTTTATCTGATTTTTTTCTCGGGGGGGGGGGGGGGGGGGGGGGGGGGTGCAGACATAATATTGCGGGACAAAATATCGCATCAAAAAAATAGTATGATCTATTTGAAAATTTGTATTTGTGTCACGTGGGATCTCTGGTGAAGGCCACGGGGCCTTAGAAATCTAAATTAATTAATTAAAATAAAGAAATACTTTAATAGAATGGAATTTTATTACTTTATATATATTTAATTTTAAGTTATTTTATCATTTGCTTTTCACCATTCAAAATGCATTTTTAAAATATTGTACTTCACTGCTGACATCAAATCTGAACACTGTTCAGAAACCTTAATTAAAAATTTTAAAATAGATAAGTATGATTGAATTCTTTATGACTAATCTTGACAAAAGTTAATTAACATAGTATAACTCTTTTAAGCAAAATTTATAACAATTTTTGAGGTATATTTGTCTGCATGTGAGTGCTCTGACTATGGTATTTGTTGTTATGAAATTTCATACAACATTATTAATAATTACCAACTCCTTTTTGTATTCCATTCATTTATGTAGGCGAGATTTTGTCTCCAACCCAAGAACAGTTAATTATGGTCGTATGTTAAATTTAGTGTCTGAGAAAATATACCATTTTATGCAGTTTTTGTAAGCAAAATTTATATTTTAAAACAAGTGTTTCTAATTTTAAAAAACATATTCAAAGTGACTGTTTGCTAAATATGATTGAAAAATATTAATTTTCATGTCAATCTGCAATGTTCAAGTTCTTCGGAAAATCAAAAGAGACAATTACTCAGTAGTTTAAAATTTGGGTTGTCTTAAAGATGTTTTTTAAAGATTTGTTATTATTATTTATTTATTAATTAATTAATTATATGGTTTAAAATATGATAATTCTTTTTTACAGAAAACGACACTTGTGTACATGTTACTTAATGATATTTGAAATATTCTGTTTTTGTGTTTAAATGGATTTAACAGAATCTTATGCTTACACGATTGGAAAAAACATTTGTATAAAACTTTGACGCTACCACTATTTCATATCGGCATTTTTTTTTGGTAAAAATTCTAGTGATAAATAAAGTGAAGATTACTCTTCAAAAACACTGGGACTCAAAAACATGAACCGTATCCACTATGCAGCAGGACACATACATATATAAACTAAAGAATAATAGGTTATAAAAATAATATGTTACAAGAACCTATTACCAAAGGTATTAAAAGTTAAAAAAAAAAATATATTTGCATGATTTATTAGCCAAATATATTGAGTTACTTATATGAAAAACCAAGAATTATCGAACAAAGTAATCTATTAGTGAAAAGTAACTGTTTATCCCATCTCTAATATGTATTCATTTGTATCTAAAAAGTATGCATTTTTATAAAAATATGAAGGTTTCTTTGAAAATTAAAAACTTTTTTTAATTTTAAAAAGGAAGATATTCAACCCAATGCAATGTCATTATTAGAAAAATTGATATATTACACCAAACACAGAATATTTAAAAAAAAAAAATATTTGCATGATTTATTAGCCAAATATATTGAGTTACTTATATGAAAAACCAAGCAAATGTCATGAAAATTAAAAAAGTTATTGCTGATAGGATGAACCCAATTTCAGTTCCTAAAAAACTAAAAAGCAAAACAACAGGGTCCAAACTTTACCTTAATTCAATTAATGATTATATAATGTACATTGATTAAAAATAAATATGGATAAAACCTCTTACTTTGCTTTTAGTTATTTATTTTGACTGAAATTTTGCATTGGATACAAAATCTTTACTGAAATATATGTGGTATAACATACTCTTCACACCCCTGAAATTTCAACAACAAATCCATCACAAATGTTTTTAGATATTTGACAAAATGCTAAAATTCGAAAATCTCCAAATACTACTATCCATATAGTGTATAATAAATACACAATACTATACACATACAATGTTTTTAAAAATTCTGATAAAATGCAGTTGTACATTACATAAAATTAAAAAGAAGAGTTATACAAATTAAATAAATATATAAGTTTTAGAAATTCTGTTCTGTTAAAAAAGTATTCACTATTTATTTATTAATAACACATGTCTACAATAAATAAATAAAAAATATTGGCAAAATTTCATTTGATAATAAATTTTAGGTGATACATATGTTTTTCGGTGTGCAGAAATAAAAAATGAAGCCAGTTTTACTCTATCACATACACATTTTTGTGAATACAGGTCTATCAACAGATTTTCTTTATTTTCGGTAGTTTCTAGTATGTTTCCATGATTAATTATAATTAATCATGGAAACATACTATAAAACTTACCACATAGTTATATTGAGACTCTTCGGTGGAAAAGTCACCAAAGAAAATGTGTCAGGACAAAAATCGATACATGATGGAGAAAAATTAGCTTCAGTTTCACACCAAAAATATAAAGATCAACCTGCCAAGATTATAAAACAAAAAGTCCTACTCTCAACTGAAAAAAGCGTACTAAAAAAACAGTGTAAAGAAAGCACGATAAAAACAAAGCATGTAATCAACAGCATAACATTTAATATTTCAACTTTTTCATGGTTATAATTTTTTTCTTTTTTTAACTACCCTACAGCAAAATCGTGAAACTATTCAGTGTAAATTCTAAAGAAAATTTCTTTATATCAAATTTCACATTTTGAAAGGGTAACATAATATTAAAATTATAAGCAATGCATTAAAAAAAAAAAAAAAGAAAAAGAAAGAAATCACATAAACCAAGATTTATTTAACCCAGTATACCCAAGTAGCAGATTTTGCTGTTTTAAGAAATCAATTGAAATTTTCTGATTGTAACATTCTCCAGTAAGATGAGACTTTGCCCTAGACAGCCGAAAAGCACTGATAAAGTAGAGAGGAGAAAAGAAGTTTTGTAAAACCTAACTGGTTTCCTGGGATATAGGCTGTTTTTTTTTCCCAGATTGCTGAATTGTAGTGCAGACAGCGAAGTCGGAAATATTTAATGCACTTATAAAAATTATACATGTATTCAAGATAAATATATTCAGAGAATTTTCACAAGCTTAAAATGAAAAAGACAAACTAATAAATTTTAAAAATCATATTTTTTTTATGGTCAAATCATATTTTTATATTTAAGATTAATTATCACATTAAATATGATAAAATCATAACTGATGGCAGGTCTGAAAGATCAACCAAAATTATAAATCAAAATTATGGATGCAAAAATGTAATATTAAAAAAAAAAAAAAAAAAAGTAAGAATTATATAAACCAAAATGTAAATGATTTTTTTTTCTTTTTGAAAGCTTTTTATATTTTTTCTTATAATTATCATTTTAATTATAATATATGAAAAAAAAAACATTTATTATTGTGAGAATATAAAAATAGTATTCAGCAATGAAATATTTTTATTAAATACAACTTTTACAAAGAATCTTACATTCCACTGAATAATTATTCCACTTATGTACAACAAGATTGATATTAAAAAAATTTCAACTTGAGTACTTTCATACAGGGCAAACTTTTTAACATGAAAGATATACAAAATAAAGGAACTTTATAGTCAATCATAAAACCAACAATTTTCATCTCTCTCTACATATGTATATATACAGTAATCCCTTAACATTTGCGGTTCTAACATTCGCGAGTTTTGATTATTCGCGAACATAGAAATGCGGCAAGATTTTTAACATTCGCGAATAAGTGCCTCGATTATTCGCGAATTGCTTTTGATTATTGATAATGCTCCTGGACACCCACTTTGCATATCGGAAGTCCATCCAAATGTTCAAGATGTTTTTCTACCGCCAAATACAACATCGCTGATACAGCCCTTAGATCAAGGCGTTATAGCAGCATTAAAAGTTTATTACACTAGAAGATGCATGAAAAGAATTTTAGAAACAATAAAACGAAAAGCAGAAGCAACAGTTATACAAGGTTGGAAAAATTTCTCCATAGCAGATTGCATTCAAGAAATCAATGCTTCATATTTGGAGTTATCAGAAGCAGTGGCGGATTTAAGGGGGGGGGGGCTAGGGGGCTGAAGCCCCCCCCCCCCCCCCAAAACACTGACATTCACAATTGAATATTGCAATTGTAAATTTTTTATTGGTCTAGAATAACACTTTGAAAAATCTTAGCCCCCCCCAAAAGTCAAGTTCTGGATCCGCCACTGATCAGAAGATTGTATAAATGCATCGTGGAGAAATCTTTGACCTGAAATTGTTCGAAAAGAGAAAAAAAATTCACCGCTTTCCGAAGAAATTACAGCAATTCTTGATCTAGCACATCAGATCGGAGGTGAAGGCTTCAGTGACATGAAAGAAGACGATTTAAGCGAATTAATAAAATCACATGATATTGGGATAACGGAAGAAGAATTAATAGAGATCATAGAAAATAAAAATGTTGAAACTGATTGTGAAGAGGAGAAACAAAACCAGAAAAACGAAGGTAAGTTTGTTTCCCTCCTTTATTTTTATAGTCAATACGTATGAACACTTACCCCCCCCCCCCCCCCACCTTCTACTTTTACTGTTTGTTTCTAAAAGTTTTAAAATTTTCATTCTAGACAAAAAGTTTTACTCTGAAACTGTTGACGAGATAGTAAAACTGAAGCAGCAAATAATTGATAAAGTAGAGAATGACCCTTCAATTGAGAGAGCTCTCAAGTTTAAACCTGAAATCGAAGATGCAACTCAGCCGTATATTGAAATTTATAAGAAACAGGTAAGTTCTGTCAAACAATCAAAAATTACTAACTATTTCTGTTCACATAACTCATAAAATAATGTATGTATATATTTATGTGCAGTAAGTGTAGATAAATTATTTTTTGCACACGATAAAAATAAATATCTTTTTTGTATTATATACTTTGCTGTTTTAATTCAGATTTTATGGAACCTAACCCCCTTTTTACTATAAGAAGATAGACTTAACATTCGCGGATTTGACATTCGCGAGATTTTCCTGGAACGTAACCCTCGCGAATGTTAAGGGATTACTGTCTATATATATATATTAAGGAAGTATATGAATTTTATCATTTCTATTTTATCAGTTTATGCTAAAATTTTATATTTTCACTAGTTATAGACATTTTATGACTTGAATATTAATAAATCTACAATATTTAGCAAATAAATTGCAATTTCAATTAGTGTTTTGTATTTCAAAAATTCTGAGTAAACTACAAAAACTCTTATTTTCAATGATATAATAATAATAATAATAATCTAAACTCCACTTTTCCTTTTTATAAATTTTAGAAATAGTAATTTTTTTTTTTTTTTTTTTTTTTTTTTGAGTACAAATTTAGCAAATACATAAAAAAAGAATAAATTAATCATCTCAAAAGTAAGAATAAATTTTAATTCTTTAAAATCAAATAAGATTTTTTAAGATAACCTTAATATTGCAATTAATAAATATTTGCATAAAGTCATTATATGCAACTAAAATAGAAAAAAAAAAAGATATTCAACAACATCACTAAAAAAGTTTTTAAAATATTTTATAAGGCAAGAAAAATCAATCTAAACCTGAATAAAATATACTGTTAAAAATAAAATAGTAATGGAATATATATTTGGCCAAATGCAAGACAGTTGTATATTTTTTAAGTTTATTATTATTATAATACACTCGATGATAATGAAATATAAGGAGAAATCTAATAAATACATACATGAAATGAATTTAACAAAACTAAGTAATTCAGAGGCAAATTACTTTATTATAATTTAAAGATGGTAATAAACTGAAAACTAATTCAAAATAAATAAAATGAAATATTAATTAATAAAAAAGACCTTACTTACTTCTGTTAGTAATTAATTGTAACTATGCTTCTGGAAATAACAAGTTCCATTTGAAATATTAATATTTACATTGCATGTTAATTAAATGATTTGATAATTTTAAATTATCGCGTCAATTAATTGCAATTATTAGTAAAATAATGTGAAGTCATTTCAAGACTTTTATTATATTAGTAAGAATTAATAATAATAATTAAAAAAAAAACTGTAACCTTAACCAAATTTAATTTGAAAAGTTAATTACATAAAAAGAAATATGTGAGTATGCATGTTACCAAAAACATAGAGAAACCATGAGTGATTTAAATTAATTTTGATAAATATTAATAAATAAAAAAGGCAAAAATGTTGTAGTGATTGAAAAATAAAATACTCCTACAAGTTACATTTTATCATGAATTTTAAAAATAATATTGGGGTTACAAATTTTTGAATTACCGTAATTTCGCATATATAACCCTGCGGCGGAAGGTAACCACAGCATAAAAAACTTATCTAAAAATAATTATAACCGAAAGATACCCCGTACTTCTAAAATCACATGGTCGGCAATTATCGTCTGTAGTTTCATTACTTATTGCTATCATTTTAATAATAAGTAGGAAAAGATACAAATAATAAACAAATATACAACTAAATATAAATAATAAACGAATAAATTTACTTACCTATAATGAAAGAGCAAATAATCATAATTTATTATTAATCTTTCTCTTTATATAAATTACTATAAACTGAAGTAACTTCTAATGTTTAACATCTTTATTCAATTTAAAAGAAAATTATAGATTAATAATAAATTTATTTACAAAATTAATTCAAATCCACCGAATTTGGATTCTTCCGCATCAGAATTAAAATGTTGCAATATTGTTAGAGACAGTTCATTTTTGTCATCCTTATTATCCTCTTCATCAAGTTCCTTTTCAATGTCCTCAATTTCATCTGCATTATATGTTAACACAACTGCGACTGCTGACGTGATTTCACGTCATTTTAACTTCTACGGGGTGTGGCTATTAAATAAAGAGACTATTACTGCTACAGATGAACTATATATGCGCCAAGTCCGAACGACCGACAGCTGTGCAGAGTAAAGCCTTCTCTTTCGATTGCTGCGCCTCCTGTGTTTGTAGAGAAATCAGTCTGGCCATAACCTTCGGTTGTGTAAGAGGTGTTTGCTTTGTTTTGCCGAAAATATGATAAGTGTAAAAGTAGAGTAATGAATTGTTCTGAAATTTAATGTGAAACTTGGTAAAACTGCTTGTGAAAATTATCTTTTATTAAAACAAGTTTATGGCAATGAATGTTATCATGTGCATGAGTTTTTGAGTGGTTCAAGCGTTTCTAAGATGGCCGAGAAGACGTTGGAGATCATGACAGCCCAGGTTACCCTTACACGTCTAAAACAGTTGAAAATATCGAAAAAGTCGCTAATCTGGTTCAATCTGACTATCATTACTATCTTGAGGTGTTTGCTCATCTCCGTGAAAGAGTAAGGAAAAAACTACCCGAATTGGGGAAGAACAAGTCATGGGTTCTCTATCAAGACAACGTGATGGCTCACACTGCATTGTCTGTCAAGACGTTTCTAGCCAAGTACAATATCCCAGTTTTAGACCATCCGCCTTATTCACCTGACCTCGCCCCATGTGGCTTTTATCTGTTTCTCAAAGTTAAATCTGCATTAAAAGGAACAAGATTTGAGCCAGGTGAATCTTTGAAAGAAAAAGCAGCACGCCTCATGCAAGAGCTCACAGAACAAGACTTCCAGACGTGTTTCGAACGATGGAAAATTCGCATGGAGCATTGTAGGGATAGAGGAGGGGTGTATATTGAAGGTGATAATAACTAAATATGTATAAATTTAAAATAAAATGTTTTACAGCAATAGTCTCGTTATTTAATAGCCACACCTCGTATAGCTAGTTGCCGCTGACGTAAATTCATGTCTTTTCAGATCCTGTTCCTTGTTACCAATGGCACGAATTCACGTCATTTAAAGAATTTCTATGAAAACAATACTTTAGTATTATTAGGGTATTAATTCTTTGATAGTATTATAGGTTCTTTCTAATATTATATGACTAATCTTCATTTCAAACTTCAGTTAATTACAAGAGTAACATTTCAAAACATTATATCTAATTTTTATGCACGTTAAAACATAAAAAGTTTGTGGCAACTAGCTTGAGTTTACTTCAATATTCAACAGCAATCAGTTTTAGAAAGGTGAAAAGTATGCTGATCATGAAAGTGTTAATAATCCAGACTTTTTTAATCCAGATTTTATCGCTTTGATAGTAATAGAGTCCCAAGTATTTATTACCCATTCAGCTACTTTCACTAGAAATGGTTTGATTTTCTTCTTGTTCGTGATAGGTAACCTGCACCAGATGACAGCCCGCAGGACATACAAAATCAGGTTTTTTTAATAGATTACCCGTGGGTTATATACGCGAAATTACGGTAATATATAGATTGCTCAGTTTTCCCCATGTTTAAAAAAGGACAGGGTGTTGCTAGTGAGAACAAAGGGCACATTTTAGATTCTTCAAGGCAGTTTTAGGTTCTCAGAAAAACATTTAACATTTAAAATCTGGATTCTCATTTCAAAATTTAGTTATTATAAGCAAGGTTAGAAATCAGAATGTGAAAGTCAGATCTAACAATTTTTTTTTTTTTTTTGGCTAAAATGGTCTACTCATGCATAAACTTTATACCGTAATTTTCGGGAAATAAGCCGCGGCTTATAAGGGTTTAAAAGTTCAAAATCTGCAACTGCGGCCTATCTATTAAGAGAAAAAAATTCTCGGATCTCAAAAATTTTTAATCATTTAATTTCAAAAGCACAGAATGCGTAAAAACTAAATATTTTGAATTTGATTATGTATTTTGTCGATAGATGGTAGCACCAGACAAAAATCTTGCAGTAAAACTAGAGCTCTGTTTACTAAAAAATGATTGACCTGAAATAAATAACATTATCAAGACTCTCAACGTATGCCACCACTGATCGAAATATTCCAAAATCAGTATTAATAACTTTTATAATTTGATGATATTCAAATTATTTCTACATAATTAGCAGATAATAAAATCTTATATTGGTGATATTTAAACTATTTCTGAAAAGAGAACATTACTGTTATATTGAATATGTATCCTTACATAATTGCATATGTGTATGTAAATAATAATAATAAAGAAAAGAACAAAAGACTTAAATCCATGAAAGTCTACATAAAAATCCAAACTTTCCTAAACAAACTTTCTCCCACTTCCACAATAATCCTATCCCACGGAAAAAAAAAAGAAAAAAAAAAACTTTCTGATCTCATTATCTATTTTTTTTTTTTCTTTTTTAATCGTGTTGTCCAAAGTTCATTCAGTAAAACAAACAGGGGGAAAAAAAAAAAAAAGAGCCATCACTTGGGCTATGTGCTGATAAAGGTCAAAAGGCAAGTGAATGAGAAGGGAAAATGCAGCTGTAGCAGAAATAAACAAAATCAAGTGGGTATATTTATTCCTTTGCTAAGAGCTAGAATTATTCATTCATTTTTTTTTTTTTTTTTTTTTTTTAAGAATTAGTTAGAGAAAAACAGTGATTTACGGGATTAAAAAACAGAGTAACGTGCATTTCTCAGTATATCTCATAAAATAGAAATATTGAAAAAGCGTTTAAATGGAGGAACATCTATAAAATCAGTCTAATTAATGAAGATAATATTTCCAATTTCTCTTTTTTCCTTTTATTAAATGAGGTGGGTTGGCATTAAGGCCGATTGACTGCAAAAAAAGAAAAGAAAAGAAGAGATAATAATAGATGAATGAATAAATAAATCAATAATTTATTATTTTTATATCTTTATTTATTTATTATTATTTTTTTAAAACCAACATTCATATTGTATCATATATTTTACTTTGGTAAATGCATCCAATTTCTGAAAGATCTAGGTATATTTCGGAAATTTTCGTAATTCGAAATCGGCGAGTTCCCGACGATTTAATGCTAATGTATTAGTAATAAAAGAAAAAAATAAATAAATGCTTAAAAAAAAAAAAAAAAAAAATTATTACGAAATCGAGGTATGTGTAAAGATTTGTTTAAGCTATAGATTTATCTCGGTACAGGCCGTGGCCTATATGATGGTGCGGCCTATCTGATGAAAGTTAATTTAATTTTAGTGTTTTTTCGTTAATGCGGCCTATCTACCGAAAATTACGGTACTGTTTATTGTGATCGTAATAAAATAAAACTCAAAGACATGCAGAATCCTTTATTGATTGAGTAACAAACACAAATGTCAAAACAGAAATACATTTGTATTAATAAATAAATAAAAACTTACTTAAAAACAAAGCAAACAGTAGGAAAATTATTTTTCACTTATATGTTGGTCAAAAAATTTTTAAATCACTCTATGTATTACATCTTCAAACAAAATGAGAACTCCAGAAAACACTCATTAAAATTTTCTTTTAAATTGTTAATTTATGGTTTCAGGCTTTTATAAGTCAAAATTTGGTATGAACTTATTCAGTATTTTAAAAGCATAATGACAAATTTTTAATTAAATATAGATAAACCAAATGATTGCAATAGGTTGATTTCTAAAGAAATTAAGCTAAAAAAATTTATATATATTTGGAATTTTCTGTGAATTCAAAAAATGTTTCTACATATAGTACATATTTTTGTATTTGTTGGTTCTTATTGAGCCCTTGTTTAAACCAACAATGTAAGAATTTTATAAAGATAATGAAAAATAAACATTTTAAAAAGAGTTGGTTGCCAAACTTATATTTCTAGGTGGAAAATATAACTAACAGCTGCTAATTTCGAACTCTAGTTATAAATAAGTGTGCATACAATATATATGTATATATATATATATGTTTTTTTTTTAACTTTCTTAAATGAATGCTGATAGTCTTACACAATAGTTTTATTTATATGGATATCATTTATGACTGTAGTATATTATTATTCTTCAGTTTATAGGTTACATAAGTTTACGAAAGAAAAGTTAGGATTCCTTAGAAAGATTTTGCATTGAGAGAATTGTTTAATTTGATCTATCTCTCTTAAATAAATAATAATTAGTTATAATAATCAATTTTAACACTTTTTTTAGCAGCTGCTTAACATATAAGTGCATGCTAAAATTCCTATAAAGAAATAATTGATTTGATAATTAATATAGCGATAGGTAAATTTTTCATTACAATATGAGACATAAGCACAAAGATACCATAATTTTTGGTACATAAGCTGTAAGACCTACACACTTGTTTTATGCTAGAAATTTTAATTGATAAAGTTCAATATTCCTTGTACATGGTACAAATGTAACTATAATAGCTAATTAAAATTTCCTATGTCAAAGTAGTTTATCTAATCAACAGCTTATACATCAGAAATTATGGTACTTGCTTAAGATTTTTTTTTTTTTTTTTGGGAGGGGGTGGGGATAAGGAAAAAGGAGAAATTTTTTAAACAAAAAAGCATGATAAACAAGTGATTTTTTCGGGCACCTTCCCGAAAAAATCTGGGGGAAACACTGAATTACTTATTTATCATGCCTGTTTTCTTTTTTAAACTGAAATTTAAGAAGAGTGTGGGTTTAAGTCTAAGTGTAAAGTTTAAGGCTAATTTTCTGCACTTAAGTAACTATGCCTGGGAAGAATGCCTTCTAAAGGGGTTATAAACTGTATCCACATGAGTTTTGGAGACAACTATGGAAAATTTCAAATGATTTGGGCTTTAATCCAACACCTTTCACCTACCAGCTTCAAAAGCAAAACCTCTTGGCCCCTGGTGAGAAAATTAAAAAAAGTGAAACAGAGGAGATAATTCTAAAATCATGATTTAATCTCAATTTTGGTAGAACTATTCAGGAGTATATATATGTACAGGATTTACTTTGAAAATGTACACATTTGCTAAGAGTGATCCTTAAATAACTTCAAATTCAAACAAATAAAAATATGAAAAACCATTCTAAAATCATCTGCATTAAATTTCTACACTGAGGTATAAGAAATATGCATCAATTAAGATTCAAAGGTTATTCATTATGTATTAAAGTGAAACACTGATGTTATTGTAATTAGATATCATGAAAAAAAAAAAAAAAAAAATACTCAAAATAGTCTTACAATGGTCAAAAGTAGCTGTTGAATAATGACAAATATAAAACGAAGATCATTTGAAATATAATGTAATTAGTTTTATGACTTTTGAGATATCTCACAAATGACAATAAATGGGGTAATTCTGTTTTCTCAAACCTTAAAGTATGCAAACAATATACAAACCGCAAATAAAATAAATAAATAGATAAAAATTGCTAAGCTAAGATGAAAATTTTGGAATCACAAAGAAAAACTTAACAGAGTAAATAAAACTTACCAAACAGCATCATTTTCCAAGATATTTAAAAAGAAAAAAAACTTCAATATTAAAAATTAAAAGATATTTTGATTTCAAAAAGCTAATTTTATTCTAACTAATATTGATATATATTTAATTGAAATACTGTAAAAGTATGAAGTACAGTTAGGTTAATTAAATTCTACATATATCTGAGAAATCACATATTAGATTCAATATTCAATTTTTTTAGAAACACACGTGTGTGTCTTCAAACTTCCTCTTTGAGTGAAACTTTTCTTGCAAATTTGACAAGAATATGGGCGTTCTCCAGTATGTATGCGAGTATGAACTTGAAGATTGCCTTTTGTAGTAAAAGATTTTGAGCAAGTGTTACAGGTAAATGGCTTCTCTCCAGTGTGTCTTCTTTTATGAGTTTCAAAATTTGTACGATTAAGAGTTGAATACGAGCAATAAGAACATTTATGTTTAGGAATTATCTCTTCACATTTCTGATGCAACATGACACATGGATTCACTAAAAATAAATCAACAAAGGAAAAAAATATATATAATAAACCATGAAAAAAGTTTTATTTTAAAAGTAATATTTACTTTTTTTTAGGTGGAAATTTCTCAATATTCTCTCATAAATTGCTTAGATAACATTATCATTGGTTATATAAAATAATATCAATAATAAAAGGCAAAAATTTAAAATAATGTAAAAAATTAGACTAACTTAAAAACAAAACACTGCAAGAATATAATAAGTATATATTACTGCTATTTTTCTAAGAACTTACGCTATTTTGCTCTTATAACTTTCAGAACAGTAAGGAATTTTAAGTAAAAAATATATCATGCACCAAACAAGAGTAAGATTACCATTCATGGTTTTGTTCGTGTTGTTCCACATTAATCATTCTGATTAAAGTTTAAATTGAAAATTTGAAAAGGCCTTGAAATATACGGATAAGATTGAAATACTTTTTGCTAAACTGTAATAAATAAAATGATCTAGAATAAACTTAAAAAAAAAAAAGATTTGAAATATTTGAGTCTCTTAGCAATAAATTAAGCATTATATATGTATATGTATATACTTTTTATTGTTTTTTATATGTATTACTACTATAATATCAATGATTTACTAAACTGCAATAAATTATCCCGACTAAAAAAAATTGTTTCAGATTTGAAATGCCAGAATTTTTCAGCGATGTATGTATGAAGTATTACAGTCATTTGCAAAATTTTAAGACAAGTAGCCGATTTTCAGTATTTTAACACATTGCATCATTTGCACAGATTATTGTGTCATCTCATGTGCTGATTGCATCAGACACATTCTACTGCTATAAATAAAACCCCTGACACGTTTATTGCCAGTCGTTTATTATATTTTGTCGTAGACAGTGTTGTGTAATTATTGTAATGGGTAAAAAAACTTCACTTACTGTCATAAAAAGGTGAGAATATTGACCTTGCATAAAATTGGATTTTCTGAACATCAAATAAGTTCGAGGGTAAATGTAAGCAAACAGCTGTGCATCAAGCTATTAGTAAATTTAAAATTTCGGGAAAATTTGTTGGTTTTAAGAGAAGCAGTCACCCTAGAAAAACGAGTGCACATGATGATCATATGATAAGGATGGTTGTACAAGATCTAAGAACCTTCTTCAATACGATTAGACATTCTCTGGCTGCAAAAGACACCAACGTCAGTTCGAGTACTATTTCAAGATGTTTGGCCAAAGACTTTGGTTTATCATCCTATAAACGTGCATGAAAACTTCGACTTACTCCAAGTATGAAAAAGAAACGACTCTTAAAGTCCACAAATTTTCCCAAAATTTAAAATTTACTAATAGCTTGATGCACAGCTGTCTTGCTCACATTTATCCTCGAACTTATTTGATGTTCAGAAAATCCAATTTTATGCAAGGTCAATATTCTCACCTTTTTATGACAGTAAGTGAAGTTTTTTTACCCATTACAATAATTACACAACACTGTCTACGACAAAATATAATAAACGACTGGCAATAAACGTGTCAGGCACCTTTATTTATAGCAGTAGAATGTGTCTGATCCAATCAGCACAAGAGATGACGCAACAATCTGTGCAAATGATGCATTGTGTTAATATACTGAAAATCGGCTACTGGTCTTAACTTTTGCAAATGACTGTACATTTTCTTTTATCTTCCTTTAAAACTATCACTACTATTATATCAATTTTTCAATAAAAAATACAAGATTCCTTATTATGAGACTACTTGCTATATTTTTGTTTTCTCTTATCCATATTTGTGTTACAGAAAGTATTGTTTTTGGGTCAAATTTTTGAAATAGAGTTTTTGTTATATTTACACGATTAAAGGTTCCCTGAATCCAAAAAACATGATTTTAGCAGTTGGTCTTTGTGTGTGTCTGTTATCAGCATATCTCAAGAACAAATAGCAGCAGGAAGTCCAAACTTGGTATTCTAAATCTGTATCCTATAAGGATGCTATTCTAAACTTTTTGTTGAAACCAAGCAAATCTTTTGTGTACAGGGGCATCCAAGAGAATTCAAATACATTATGTCTGTGGGTGAAATTACATATTTTGAGGTTCCTGAATACTGAAGTAAAATTTTTAACATTTGATCTTTGCATACGTCTCTTATCAGAGTAACTTAAAAACAAATAATTTCAGGCAATTCAAATGTTGTATTTTGAAGTTAATATAAGTTGTTACTTGAAAATTTTGATCAAGATTGATAAATTTCAAGTAGTGGTGTGGGGGAAAGTTGTCTGGATAATTTGAAATGAGCTTTTAAATTTAATAACAGCTTCGAATTCTATATAAAATGTAGATGCAATACACACAGAATTATTTGTCAAATAAAATTGTTCTAAAGCCTAGTGTGAACTGTTTTTAATGTAGATTTGTATACAGTACTTGTTTATCTAACCTCTTAATCTCCGATATGTCTTTATAACATTGAAATGCAAGGTAAGAGAAAGTTGTGTGAGTGTTATGCCAGATTATTTCATTTAGTGGAAAAGTATTTTATAGGTATTATAAGCATACTGTAGGTAATAAGATAGGAAGATAAGAGGTACAAGATGAAAAAAAAAACAAAGAATCTTCATACCAGTTCTAAAAGTTGCAGAATAAAACTGCTTTTACTTCTATGTTGGTTACCTATGATAATCTATAAATTTAATAGTTAAAATAAAAATTTTGTTGTGTTATGCATACTTTAATAAGATAGATATAAATAGATATACATATATATACTATACATGCAAAATTTAACCATTGAACAAAGAATTCATATCTTATCAACTGCCAAGTTATTTACATGGAAATCGAAAGATATGTAGATGTTTAATAAATACATATTTAAAGGGACAAGAAACATATTTTCAATTCAGTTCTAAAATATGGACTTCTAACATTGCTAAATTTGTTTATAGCTTGAAAATCAATCCTAAATATTATGCAAAAATCTCTGCCATTTTTATCAATACTGACACTATTGGAGATAGAGAAACAAAAACAGATTTTTATTTATTGTACATGTTTAATAATCTCATTATTATTTACACAAAATAGTTTATAGCAAGACAGAATATACATTATGATTTTTAAAAAGTATACGGCAGGATAGTGTAGCATGTTCAATAAAAGAGAATGTATAAAGTTGATTTACTAAAACCATATTTAATTAAGTAAGAAAAATAATAAAGATGAGAGTTACACGCTGACAAGCTCGTGCGACACGAGCGATACAAGTACCGACGCCGAACACAACATTACATTGATTTCAGTTCAGTTCTATTAGAGTTCAAAGTTTAGTTGTACTATTGCTGCTGTTACATAAAAAATAAAAGTTTTGATTAAGATTAAAATATATAGTTGCTGCATACTCCCCTCCCAGTGTCAACGATACCTTGCAGGGAAGTGAACATGTCGTCCAGAACGTGTGATCTTTGGTTGCAATCTTACTGTTGGAGGTGGTGAGACAGTATCAGACAGGTACTTTTCAGATGGAGAATCTGATGTAGTAGGAAAGGGGTGCAGTTTCTTATCCTGTAGGGGTCTAGATGAGGCTGCTGGCAAGATAATTTGTTTGTGTGCATCCAGAATATATGCTGGTTTCACCCGGTCAATAGATACGGGTATAATTTTGCCATTTATGTCCAGATGAAAGACCTTGTCTGTTCTGCGAACAACTGAAAAAGGCCCATCATAAGGTGGTTGAAGTGGGCGTCTCACCATATCTTGACGAAGGAACACATGGGTGGCTGCTGCTAAATCTTTGTGTACAAAAGTTTTACTTTCCCCGTGGCACTTGGGTGGTATGGGACGAAGTGTCTGCATATGCCCACGTAACTTGCTGACAAAATCTGTAGGATCAACAGTATGCTGCTTAAATTCTAGGAATTCACCAGGCAATCTAAGTGTAGCACCAAAAACTAAATCAGCAGGTGTACAACCTAAATCTTCTTTTAAGGCGGCACGAAAACCAAGAAGGATTAATGGCAGAACTTCAGTCCACCGTTCAGTGGCATGACACTTAATAGCTGTCTTAAGGGGTCGATGCAATTCTTCAATTAACCCATTTGCCTGGGGGTGGTAGCTTGTCGTTCGAGATCTCCGTACACCCAAGAGAGTTGTAAGAGAGCGAAAAAGGGAAGCCTCAAACTGGCGTCCTTGGTCAGTTGTTACAATAGTGGGCACTCCATAACGAGAGACCCAACATGTGAAAAATGCTTCTGCAACAGATTCAGCTGAGATATCTTTGAGTGGCTGAGCCTCTGGCCACCGAGAGAATCTGTCAATCATAGTTAAACAGTAAGAGTAACCATTTGAGGGAGGAAGAGGACCTACAAGATCTAAATGGACATGAGCAAATCTATGAGAAGGCTCTTGAAAAGTTGCAAAGGGTGCTTTGGTGTGCCTGTGAACCTTAGCCCTTTGACATGGAATGCAACATCTGGTCCATTTAGCTATGTCTGCTAACATCTTAGGCCAGACAAACCGTGATTTGATCATGTGTTGTGTTCTTCGAATACCAGGATGAGCCATGTTGTGTAGTGAAGCAAAAACATCCTGGCGATATTGGTTTGGGATATAGGGACGGACACTGCCAGTCGAAAAATCACAAACCAAATCAATGTTTGCCTCTGGGAGAGTGATTTTTTTAAGCTGTAGAGATGTGTTTGATGAAAGTAAGGACCTCAACTCATCATCCTGTTCCTGAGCTGCAGCAATAGCAGAATAATCAATAGGATTGGGAATAGTTATAGCAGCTATACGGGACATGACATCAGCAGCAATATTCTGTGGCCCTGGTATGTGTTGTATGTTGGTAGTGAATTGTGAAATGAAATCTAAATGCCTTATTTGACGAGGGGAACACTTATCATTTTTTTGGCAAAAAGCATACGTTAGAGGTTTATGGTCAGTGTAAATGACAAACTCTCTAGCCTCCAACATATGTCTAAAGTGGCGAATGGATGCGTAAGCAGCAAGGAGTTCCCGGTCATAAGCACTATATCGTGTTTCAGCTGTGCTGAGCTTCCTGGAGAAAAATCCTAAGGGCTGCAGCTCAGAATCTACCACTTGATGTAAAGCACCACCAATTGCATAATCAGACGCATCAACATGCAATGCAAGTGGGGCAGTTGGAGAAGGATGGGCAAGTAATGTGGCATTAGCCAATGCTTTTTTACATTTGTCAAAAGCCTCAGTTGCTAAAGGGGTCCAAACAATTGGCTTCTTAGAATTTTTCTTCCCAGAACATCCTTTTAAAAACTCATTTAATGTGGCCTGGTTGTCTGCTGCATGAGGTAAAAACCTACGATAAAAATTCAATAACCCTAGAAACTTACGCAAGTTACCAATTGTCTCAGGTAACTTAAAATTAAGAACCGCTTCAACTTTGTTTTGTAAAGGTTTTACACCTTTTGGGCTAATGAGGTGGCCAAGGAACTCAAGATTGGTGACCCCAAATATGCATTTTGATACATTCAGTTTGAGGCCATAAGCACTTAACCGTTGAAATATAGCACGTAAATGCTTCTTATGTTCAGTAGCATCAGATGAAAAACACAGTATATCATCAAGATATGCATAGCAAAATGGGAGACCTCTTAAAACCTCATGCATAAAGCGCATGAATGTTTGCGGAGCATTCACTAACCCAAAACATAGATGAGTATACTCATAGAGGCCCCATGGGGTTGTCACTGCTGTTTTAGGAATGTCACTTTCAGCAATAGGAATTTGATGAAATGCTTTAAAGATGTCTACTTTCGAGAAGATAGTCTTACCGTAGAGTGAATGCGCAAAGTCCTGTAGGTAAGGAATGGGGTAGCTGTCGAATTCAGTGACAGAGTTCAGCTTACGATAATCTCCAACTGGACGTACTGTAGAGTCCTGCTTAGGAACAACATGCAGCGGTGAGCTCCACGGGCTTTTGGATGGACGAATTATTCCTTGATTGAGAAGAAATTCAAATTCAGCTTTCACTGCTTCATATAGTTTAGGATGAAGTCGCCTTGGTTTTGCCGTCACAGGAGGCCCACGAGTTAAGATATGATGCACTGTATCATGAGGTGTAGTTTGCTTAATTAGAGTAGGATTTGTGATATCCGGAAACTCAGAAAGCAGAGAATCGTAATCTGAATTAATAGAAACAGTCACAACAGAGGGTTGCTCTTTACGGGCAATGTTGCCATAAGTAAACAATGAAGTCTCAGGATTTATAAGACATTTTCTTTTTAAATCAACCAGAAGATTAAAACGTTGCAAAAAGTCTGCGCCGATGATAGGAGAAGTCACATCAGCAATCACAAATGTCCATGGGAAAGGTTTCCGGAGACCCAAGTCTAATTGTCGGTGCACAAATCCATAGGCTGGAATTTTAGTGTTATTGGCAGCGAAAAGGGAAAAAGTTTCACATGACTTGTTTTTGTGATGATGAGGAGGAGGCAACACTGAAATTTCACTACCAGAATCAATTAAAAACTTTTGGCCAGTCTTTCGGTCATGAAGGAATAATCGACTGGGCTTTTTAGATACCTCCGTCATCCCAGCTATGACGGGAGTGACATGTTTTTTTGTTTTTCATAGCTGCAAGGCTGAGCACATTTACGTGCCTTATCCCCAAACCTGGTATGGTAAAAACATATATCACTGGAGCTATTTTTCCTGGAGCGTGATTTGGATCGATTGCGGAATCTGGGAGTCCTGGAACGATTGTGGGTAAGTTCAGCAACTTGGCGTGTAAGCTCTTCAATCTGGCGGGCAAGGGTGTCGGTTGTAACTTTGGTGGTATCAAGAGGTGTTCCAGAAGTGGCACAAATGGCACTAGGTTGTACAACTTCAGCAACCTTATCAGCTATAACTGCAAGCTGATCAAGTTTTTCGGATGAAGCAGATAAAACTGTTTGAATGTGAGCTGGCATTCTTTGCATCCATAAATTTTGTAGAAAGTCATCATTCAGCAGGTTCCCTGAGAGTTCTTTCATTTTCCGCAGGAGATGACTTGGACGTGCATCACCCAGTTGAAGGTCAGTGAGCAGCTTCTTTATTTTCTGGTGCTCAGAATCCTCAAATTCCGATATCAGCCTTTCAGACAGTTTTTTATATTTGTCAGTGTCCGGAGGATTTAACACAATATCGGACACGTGTGACAAGGTTTCGGCATCGATATTAGCGACGAGAGCAGAAAATTTCGTTTCATCGCTGGTTATTCCACTGTACGTAAAAGCGTTGTCGCACTGTGCAATCCACAAACGAACGTTAGCTTTCCAAAATGGTGGAATACGAAGAGCGATTTTCGCTACTTGCTGTTGATCTTCATGAGGCATCATAAAAAGTACGTAAAGAGATACTTTGAGCACAAAAAATAAATGTAATATGCAGGAACGGAAGATAACCGATTAGGCTTAACACCACCACATGCCCAGTGCACGCGGCGAAGCAAAACAACTTATTAAACAAGTCCAAAGGTCACCAGTTACGGCAGGATAGTGTAGCATGTTCAATAAAAGAGAATGTATAAAGTTGATTTACTAAAACCATATTTAATTAAGTAAGAAAAATAATAAAGATGAGAGTTACACGCTGACAAGCTCGTGCGACACGAGCGATACAAGTACCGACGCCGAACACAACATTACATTGATTTCAGTTCAGTTCTATTAGAGTTCAAAGTTTAGTTGTACTATTGCTGCTGTTACATAAAAAATAAAAGTTTTGATTAAGATTAAAATATATAGTTGCTGCAAGTACATCACATACACAAATATTCACAGAGCAATACCTAAATTACCTATGCATTTTTTTTTTTTTTTTTTTTTTATCTCATTAAGTATTTAGCAGAATCTAATAAAATTAAATTTTGCTTATTATGTTTTTAAAACATTAAGCTAAAAGTTGAAATGTGTAAAAATACTTTAGGGTGCAATTAAAAGTTTTAAAAGTTGTACTTTGTTTTTAAATGCATAAGAAACGCAAATGAGAAAATAAACTATATGTTTTCATAAAGAATCTTTAAAAGAACAAAATGATTTCTTTCTTTTTTTTTTTGTCTCATATAAACCAGTGTTATATTTGCAAGATAGGAGGATATAAAAGTGTATTTATATGTATATATAGAATCCCGGGAAAAAAAAAAAAAAAAAAAAAAAAAAAAAAATCGCACAGAAAAACATACATGTTTGTGTATCCACATACCTCTCTTCCCAGGGAACAAAACTTATCTTAAGATTCATATGGGCCTTAGGTAACAAATTTTAAATTCTATTTAATCTCAGAAACGCAGTTGAAGAAAAAAAAAAAGTGTGTGTGTGTGGGAGGGGGGTATCATTAAATTGTATTCTCAGTCCAGACCTGGAAGTGTGGATGTATATTATGATAATTTAATAATTTTCTAGAAATAAAATTTAAGAAAATAGTAAATGTTTGAATACCAATGCAAGATATGGGGATCCCGGAAAAAAGGGCACTGTTCCAATTCGTAAATCTCAAAATAAAAAATATCAAATAATGAATTTAAAGAATGATTTTCAATTGATTTGGTACAACATTCATTTAGTATATACCTGCAGGAAGGGGAATGGGGATTAAGAGCAGGTCGAAAGAATTTTTTTTTTTTTTATATAACTTTCTTACTGATTTTAATTAAACTTTTTATAATCACGTACAATTTGTGAAAGAATTACAGTAAGTGTCAGACATACTTGGGGGTGGGGGATTAAAAAGCAGGGAGCAGAGGAAAATAAGATGATTATTTTTATATCACCATTTTTTTCTATAACAATCACTTTTTTTTATGAAAATCACAATGAGTGTATTATAAACCTGGGGGGCAAAGGGGAGCAGATGGGGGGGGGGGGGGAAACAACTTTGCATAATCACATACAATTTGTGAAAAAATTACAGTAAGTGCCAGACATACTTGGGGGTGGGGTTAAAGAGGGGGGGGGGGCAGAGGAAAATAAAATGATTTTTTATACCACAATTTTACCGATTTTAATGATATACTCTATAACTATCACTTACTTTTATGAAGATCACAATGAGTGCATTATATATACCTGGGGAGGTAGATGGAAATAAAATATAATTCTTTTTAAACTAACCAATTATCGATTTAAAAAAAAAAACTGTATAATCAGATACAATGTGAAAAAATTACAGTAAGTGTCAGACATACTTGGAGGTGGGGTGGCCGAGGAAAATAAAATTATTTTTTATATCACCATTTTAACGATATATTCTATAACTATAAATTACTTTCTATGAAGATCACAATGAGTATATACCTGGAGGTGCAAGGGGGGCAGATGGAAATGAAATATATTCTTCTTTAAACATCTACTATAAAAAAAAAAAAAAAAAAAAAAAACTGTAGAATCATGTACAATTTGTGAAAAAAATTAAAGTGTCAGACATACTTTGGGGGGAGGGGGGGGGGGGGGCACAGGAAAATAAAATGATTTTTCATATCACCATTTTACAGATTTAAATGATATATTCTATAACTATCACTTACTTTTCATGAAGATCACAATGAGTGTATTATATACCAGGGGAGTCAAGGGGGTGAAGATGGAAGTAAAATATATTATTCTTTAAACTACCCTATTATCGAGTTAAAAAACTTAGTGTATATACATTTTACTGTTTAAGAAAAATTACAGTGAGTGTTGCACATATCTGGATGACTTGCTAAGAGGAGGGGCAGAGTGAAGAAAATGGTTGTTTTTATATCACCATGCTACTTATTTATATGAAATTTTGTACTATTATCGCTTACAGGGCCGTGCCTACACTTTTAGCCACCCTGGGCGAAAGATTTTAGCCAACAAACATCTAGCCTGCACCCTACAATTTCAAACAGCACTGCACAATCACGGAGAGTGAGAAACTTGGTCTCTAGCAGCGGTCGCAACCTTTTTGATTTCACGGACCACCAAATTCACAACTAAAAATCCCTCGGACCACTAAATTCATATTCAGGGATGAGATTTTTCAGCTTTTTTATACATTCAACTTTTTTTTTTTTTTTTTTCTGATGTGCCTTTTTATTTTTTATTTTGTAGCACTCATCGTAATTTTTCAATAAAAATAGGTGTCAGTTTTTGAAATTTTAGTTAAAATTGGTAATATTGTGATATTTATACAAACATTTTTCTCTTCTGCCTCCCATAGCCCCCCAAGATATCAACATAAATTTTCCTAAAAATTAAGTGACATTCATAATAAATTTTATTAAAGTGCAAAGCATAATGATATAAAACACCATTTTCTATCTTTCTGTCCCCAGCCCATAGTCATATACAAAAGTACACATCAGTGTACTATAAGACAGAATTTTCAGAAAAATAATTTTATAAATTTGAAAAGAATCTACACTTTACATTTGAACCCATCTTATGTATAATTTTTAAAATTAAGTTTTCATTAAATAAATTTAAATACTCTAAGATACTATAATATTTGAATAATAGTGATAACTATTAATGGTTATTATCAGTTACACACACATACACATATATATATATCAATTATATAACTATCATTATTATTAGTTATATATGAATAACTATAAATAATTATTAATAACTATTAACAGTTATAATGTTTCTAAGTAAAAATTATCTTTTAAATTGATTTTCTAAGAAAATCAATATATAACAAATGTTATCACAAATTAAAAAAAAATAAAATGAAATAATGAAAATTCAACTCTTCAATCGCAGGGAATATTTCACCTAATTTGATTGGCAATGGAGATTAATGGAGAAATTAGTTTTTTAAATTACTCATTTTCCAATGTATTTTTTTTTTAATTCTGTTTTCACATTTTAAAAATACGCAATTGTTAATATTTATCGTTTTCCAAATATTGAATTTTTAGATTTTTAATATTTCATTTTGAAGCCAAAAAGTGATAAAATGATCTTATTTAATTTTTCGCATATCGTACCTTTAAAGTAAAATATTAAAATTTTGTTTTAAACTTTTGAAAAACAAGAAACATTTTAGTGGCAGTAAGTGGTATTTACACAAAGTTTTATTTAAATCGATAATAGAGTGGTAAAAAAAAAAAAATCTACGTGCACTACACTCTTGGTCTTCTCAGCTATATATAACACTCAATGGGACTCTGTTTTGTATATATATATATATATATATATATATATATGTAGAATCTTGGCTGGGCGTCTAGGGGTGGGGCAATGATGAGATGCAACTTAGAGAACTACACGTTTATTGAAGACACACAAAAACACAAAATATACAGAGATAATATTATAAAAGTAGAATTTCCATCCATAACCATTTGCTGATTTCGAGGCCTAATGCACATAACAAGCTCTCTTCATCATTAGAACTAACACAAAGTAACATATGAGCACTTCCTCGCTTTAGTAATTCACATTAGTACCTACACGTACTATTTCAAATATGTGAGATTGTGGTATAGAGCTCTCCATGGCTCTACCCAACTATTAAGAGCACTACAAGCTCTAATTAGAAGAAAATGACCACATCAGCCTTCGCGCTGACGGTCTCAACAGCTCTTCATGGCAGGCAGATCCCAACTACATTCCGTTCGTCCTCTCGTCAAAAGATGAGCATCGGAGGCAGCACCATCTGTTGACTGTACAAGGAATGCATCCCACAAAGCTTTCCACAATTATATATATATATATATAACAATATTTGAAAAGGTTTTCAATATATATATATATATATACACTAGCCGCCTCTGGCGACCAGCTGGTTTGCGATCCCTGAATAATCAGACTTTACGAAACTCCCGCTCGGTGGCGCCTGCGGCGCCTTTTTCCCGTTTCAGGTCTAATAACAGCTTATTGATATATCGTGAAAATAGCTTATTGAAATCGCAGTAAATTCCTGTGCGGTAGCGCCCTCTTCAATATCTGAAACAGCCTGTTCGCTCACCATGTTATGATCTTTCAAATTTCTGACTTTAGCTAAGTCCCGCTCAGTGGCGCCTTATCCCCGTTTTAGAATTTACAACACCTTCCTCGCTCATTAGAATTTGAAACATTGAAATTTTAAAATATTACAGCACCATCTGGCGGTAGAAATTTCTGTAATATATTGTTCAATTCCAAATCAACAAAGATTTCAAATGATGTATTACTTATGAAATTATTTTAATTAGTAACTGAGATACAAAAGAAAACCTAATCAGGAGACCTTAAAACGCGTAAATCAGGTGAAATCTCGAATTCCACTTTCGATAATATAAAAATGAAATTATACTAATTAGAAGCTGAAATACAAAGATAATACAAACTTTTTTTTAAAAGATTTGTGTCTGACTTATCTGTGATTTTCTCCAAAACTTGCTTATTTCCGGGCTATATACCGTTAAAAATTATTAGTACGAAATGTGAGCGAAAATCTGAATTTGAAACTGTAAAATATAAAAGAATAAAAATTTTCTGGTTTTTCCGTAGTTTTCTCCGAAAGTTTCGTACAGAATTTGAACGGCTTATATCATTTTAATAGCCTGCAATAAAAATACTTTAAAATATCTTTGATATATTTTAGACTCAAAATGGCTAATCTATCAAGGGCGATTAACGATTTCTATTGAAATCCGTCTAAAATTTAAGAATTCCAAAACTGCTTTTTTACAACCGAATTCATACAAAAAAAGGAAAAAAAAAAAAAATCAATATTATTCTGTTAAAAGTAACTTTTGGTGTCATTAACAGATGAAATAAAAATTAATTTTAATATAATATGTCTATTTATTTTATTTTTAAAGCTATACTTTAGATTTTTTAACTGCATACAGGTGAGCCATAATGACGGGCAATTTCGAAGTTCTGCTTTTGATCGATTTTAAATTGAAAAAATTCAAAAACTGCTTTTTTTATTTCCAGTACTTTGTCACGGGGGCGAAAAACGAAAAGCAGTTTTTCCCGACCGGAAGAATAGCTAGCCAGCATGTCTAGCACCTGGCACTGAAAAATCTTTGATAAATGAAATAACTGCCTGTTTCCAACTAAATTTCATACTTTAGTTAATTTAAAAAAATCTAATTGCTGTAGAGATAAGCCACTTGCACTCTTAGATTCGGAAATAAATCCATTTTCATTTGGTACCAAATTCGTAACGATCGGACTAATATTTCTAATTTATTTTCCACTTTTCTGTTTTTAACTTCGTTAAAATATCTATTTTTAAGCAATCGCGGTGAATTCTCAGTCATTGAGATCGCTTTTTGATTAGACATAGGTTTACATTTTAATTAATATCTCCGGAACTAATTAAAATTTTTAAATTCTTTTTTCACTATGCGGGCAGGCTTCTGAGCACCCGTATGTCAAATATTGTAGTTCTGCGTTCAATAGGGGCTGAACATATAGATGCTCAGACAGACAGACAGACAGACATCTTCCTTTATTTTTATAGATTACCTTTGCCTCCCTCTCCCCCGTATATGGGACACTTAATTTTTTTCATAACTAGTAAGTGATTGTTATACAAAGTTTCATTAAAATAAAAAAGATGGTTATATAAAAACAATTATTTTCTTTTAGTCGTCTCCTAGCACCCCCCCCCCCTTTTCCGACCTTTCAACAGGTATACAATAAGTGAATGTTGTACCAATTTAATTGAAATTTCTAATTTTTCTTCTAAAATTTGAATTAAAATGAATACTTTCTATAAAACATATCTATAATATTTCTATAAAAAGTAAAAAATTTAATAGTTTTATTCATAATATAGATAATTGTATGTGATAGCCAAATATATCACGGTGGTCAAACAAAGCTCAAAATACTTCCTAATTTTTATTAATAATGCGATCATTTTTCTTTTTAGTAAATGTTTTGCACATCGCAGGTGCCACTTTTTCCTCCTCCCGCTTTATAAATACTGTAATATGATTTTTGTACCCTCTGCGGTAAAAGCGGAGAGCTTTTATTTTTCAGTGCGATTTTTTCCATGCAATTTTTTTCTGCCTCCCGTATGTATATTACAACACGAATTACATCTGCATAGGTTAATATTTTAAACTTAATATGTACGTGTTAGGTGGATATATCTTAATTTAAGGACATATATATCTAAAGTATGAAGGTGAAAAAAGAAATACAATTAAAGAAATAATTTATATATTAACCATTTGCATCAAATTAACAAAAACTTCTAATATGGCAATACTTTTTTAAATATATAAAAATTAAAACAAAATTATATATTTAAAAAATTATGCATGTATATAAGACAACGTACAGACTATTTCATATTATTATTACATGTTTATTTATCATAAATTTGTCTTTAGATATATATCAAACATTTATAATGATAGTGTTGTTAGTTACAGTTTACAAACTTTGCTGGAAAAAAAAAAAAAAAAGACTAATATATAAGAATGCTAAAAATAAAAGATAAAATAAATAAATAAAAGGCAGATCAGATAACATATATTTATGGTTCCTACTCTACACATAAGAAATTTTAACCTAAAAACTATAAATAAAAATTTAAATTTCTTAGATCTGTTGTCTCTCATAGTAATTGTGTTTTCTTAAGTTTTATAGCATGCAGATACACACACACTCATATATGCTACATATAATAAAAAGTAACAATTACATAAATAAATAAAAAAATACTAAATTTAGATGAAAATTTTGGAATCATGAAAAGAAACTTAACCGAGCAAATCAAAATTTCAAAACAGCATTAATCTTCAAGATATAATATTATACAAACGTTTGGAGATTATGTATATATATAAAATAGATATTTTAATTTTAAAACACTAAATTTAAACTAAATATTATTGATAAATATTTTTAATATTCTAAAAGCATGGAGTACAATTTGATTAGTTAATTCTACAAAAAGTATGACAAAATCTTTCTAACATAAAAATTCACAAATCAGAATCATTATTAATATTGTTTAGAAAAACATGAATGTGTCTTTAAACTTCCTTTGTAAGTGAAACTCTTCTTGCAATTTGGACAAGAATATGGGCGTTCTCCAGTATGTATGCGGATATGAACTTGAAGATTGCCTTTTGTAGTAAAGGATTTTGAACAAGTGCTACATATAAATGGCTTTTCTCCAGTGTGTCTTCTTGTATGAGTTTTAAAATTTGTACGATCACGAGTTGAATATGAGCAATAAGAACATTTATACTTAGGAAATAACTCTTCACACTTTTGACTCAACCTTGCAAATGCATTCACTAAAAATAAACCAATAAAATAAATTGAGAAAAAATATATAATAAATGTTTTTTTTTTTTTTTTTTTTTTTAAACATTTTTAAAGAAATATTTACTTTTTCTCTTACACAATGCATCTATGTGCAGGCATACACTTCTCAATATTTGCTTAAAAATTATTTGCATAAGACTATTATAGCATATACAAGAAAATAATAAATGATAAATAAAGATTTAAAGTAATAAAAAAAAAATCTATAAATCAAAAACAATATATTGTAAGAAAAAATGTATATCATAATGATGTTTATTAAGAATTGATATATATCTGCTTAATAACTTCAGTAAACACAGGTATTTTAAGGGGGGGGGGATACATTGTACCCCAAACAGGTGTAGTTTCACAATATTCTGATTAAAATTTTAAATAACAAACATTGAATAATCCTTAAAGCATAAATATAATGGAAACACATATATTTACTATTTAGTTAATGTAGTAATGTATTTCTAATTGCACTGTAAGAAATTATAAGTTAAGAGAAACTTACTTACATAGAAGTTCAATATATGTAGATATTTGATAATAAATAATTATACTTAAAGTGACAGGAAACAGATTTTTAATTCTATTCAAAAATGTTATTTTAACCAAGAAACCACATATAAAAATTAAATGTTTTTGGGCATGTCATATTAAAACTTTTTTTTCCCCATATAATTCTTTATCCTCCAGTTTTATAGCAAGCAAGCAAGCACGCATGTACACACACACAAACACATACATAATCATAAAACTGCCAATGGGCTCTTCCCACCTGACGTCAGAGATCACATGATAGAGGAAAAACAAATAGCAGACAAAGTCTTGTTTATCTATAGCGATTGCTGAAATAACACATTTTCTATTCTTATTTTTGATCAATCTTATATAATCTGTGTTATTTTTTTATATATCATCATTTTTAATCCATTTTATATCATTATTCATCATCTTTTGTCTGTCGTATACATTTACAATCATCACTTAGTTTATATTTGTTATTGATGTTCATGAAAAACATGTTAAATACTCTGTTTTGGTACTTGACAGTGCAATATTGTACTGCCAATATTGTACCATTTAGACCAGTAACTAAGTTAATTAACTTGTTATAACACCTTTATGCAATTATATTAAATGAAAACATTTTAAAATTTCAAATTATAATCCATAAACATTCCACAAGAACAAGCTATTATTTATTGCTAGATCAGTTAATGTAACAGTTACACTAGAACATACAAAAATCGATTCTTACAGTTGAAAATAAATAAACACAAAGTGTTTTTAAAAAATTATTAAATTTACAAATACAACTATTCTACTGTTTACAAATTCTATTGTTTACAATATTACTTTTATTTTATATTAAATATTAACATTTTTGTTCTTAAGAACAATATTTAATTAAATTCGATTCTCAGAATTTGATTATTCATTTTCCTCTATCACATGATTGAGCAGATGAGACTGGGAAGAGTCCATTACATAAACACATAAAATTCAATTAACTTACATAAAAATTTTGGATTTATAAAAGAAACGTTTAGCAAAACAAACCAAACAGTTAAAATAGCACTTCAAAATGTAAATTTTAAACTAGTATTGTTGTAGCTATTACTTATTTTTTTTTCTACACCATTCTATATAGCAGTATCACCTACAGGTTAACATACAAAAAAATTTAACTTCTCATAATAATTCAGCTTCTAACAAAACAATTAAGATTTTACATATGTAATTTGCAGCAATTTTAATGAACAGATGCTGAGATAATATAATTATATGAAAAATCACAGAAGGTGAGAGTAAAAGAACTGCCATCTGTTGGCCAATACACACCTAAAATAAGTCAGCATATACATGCTTTTGCTTTTATAATGGCCATTTTATAAATTGAATTTGATGCATTTATACATTGTAGAAGCTGAGCTATAATAATTCCGCAATTGATAAAATTGCAATGTATCAACATAATTTTTCATAAAGGTTCTTTTACATAGCAAGCTAAGTGCAATTATCTATAATAGAAGTTGAGATATAGTCTTCTCATAAATAAGGGATAGCACAAAATAGCAGCAACACGTTTTGGTGATATACACCAAAAGCTGATAGAAACTAATTTATGTTAAGATGTAACTAAATGTAAATTTTTGTGAAATTTTGTGATTTCTTGATGTAAAACTGTTATCACACACACACACAAACAGATAGACATTTTCTAAAAATGGTCAAATTGTGTTCAGGACATCTCAAAAATCTAAGTCCATCGAAAACCTGAATTCAGATTTTTCTTTTTTTTTTTTTTAACAAATCCAGTACTTTTTTCTATGATTATAGAAAAAATAAAAAATTAGATATAAAAAATAAAATATGTTCAGTTTTAAATGATTAATTTTATGCAAAATATTACTGATAAATATTTTTAATGGTTGGAAAACATAGTGTATAATTGGGTAAACAAAATTCCACACACACACAAAAAGATAAAAACTTTTGAACATAAAAATTCACATATTAGAATCATTATTCATAATTTTTAGTAAAACATGCATGTGTCTTTAAGTTTCCTTTTTGGGTGAAACTTCTTTTGCAAATGGGACAAGAATATGGACGTTCTCCAGTGTGTATACGGATATGAACTTGAAGATTGCCTTTTGTAGAAAAGGATTTTGTACAAGAGTTACATTTAAATGGCTTTTCTCCAGTGTGTCTTCTTTTATGAGTTTCAAAATTTGTACGGATGATAGTTGAATATGAGCAATAAGAGCATTTATACTTAGGAAATGACTCATCAGAGTTTTGAAGCAATCTTGGAAAAGGATTCACTAAAAATAAATCAATAAATTAAAGCAATTTAAAAATTTATACAACACAAATATTTAAAAATTTGAACTTTAATAACAGAAATATTTATTTCCTCTTCTGGTGATAGCAAAATCATATTGCTCAATATTTGCTCAGAAATTAGCATATGAATATCACAAATTAAACATAAAATAATAACAATACTAAAATGCACAAGATGATTTTTAAAAATAAAACAGATGATACTTTAAATAATATTAAACCATGAAGCAACTTTAATTTAAACTAGTATGTTGTGGCCACCACAAGACTTTCTTCTATATTTACCTATACATATTCAATCAGTAACAATATTTAAAAAAAAAAAAAAAAAAAGTACGATTTTTTTTTCTTTTTTTGTTAAAAGTGAAAAAAATCGATAACTTTGTTTTAAATTATCACAGATTTATAGTTCAACCATTCGTTTTAAAGGTATTAACGAGACCTTTCGAAAGATACCCATCTTGAAAATTTATCCCCCCCCGGGGGGGTACTTCCCCCCCAGGGGGGGAAGCGATGCCCCCCCATGCAGAAAATTTTTTTCCTAGTTACATACTACTATTATCAATAATTCATATTAATTTTACAATCACAAGTTTAAAACAACTCTAATTATGCACATTTATACGAATTTTTGTCCTATGCTGCCATGATAAAAATTTAGATAAAATGCTATCACAGCGCCACCTGTTGAGCTATTGATCCCCAAACATAATCAGCACCAGTTTATGTCGGGGACCAACTAAATACCAAGTTTGGTTAAATTTCGTTAAAAAAAAAAAAAAAAAAAAAATTGCGATATTTTTCTAAGTTTTTTTTTGTTAAAAGTTAAAAAAATCGATAACTTTGGTTTAAATTATCACAGATTTATCGTTCAACCATTCGTTTTAAAGGTATTGACGAGATCTTTCGAAAGATACCCATCTTGAAACTTTGCCCCCCCGGGTGGTAACTTCCCCCCCCGGTGGGGGGGCAACCGATGCCCCCACATGCACAAAAATTTTTTCCTAGTTAACTACTACTATTATCAACCTGATCTTTCGAAAGATACCCAATGTGAAAATTTACCCCCCCTGGGGGTATTTACCCCCCAGGGGGGGGGAAGCGATGCCCCCCCATGCAAAATATTTTTTTCCTAGTTACATACTACTATTATCAATAATTCATATTAATTTTACAATCACAAGTTTAAAACAACTCTAATTATGCACATTTATACGAATTTTTGTCCTATGCTGCCATGTTAAAAATTTAGATAAAATGCTATCACAGCGCCACCTGTTGAGTTATTGATCCCCAAACATAATCAGCACCAGTTTATGTCGGGGACCAACTAAATACCAAGTTTGGTTAAATTTCGTTAAAAAAAAAAAAAAAAAAAAAAAAAAAAAAAAAATTGCGATATTTTTCTAAGTTTTTGTTTGTTAAAAGTTAAAAAAATCGATAACTTTGGTTTAAATTATCACAGATTTATCGTTCAACCATTCGTTTTAAAGGTATTGACGAGATCTTTCGAAAGATACCCATCTTGAAACTTTGCCCCCCTGGGTGGTAACTCCCCCCCCGGTGGGGGGGCAACCGATGCCCCCACATGCACAAAAATTTTTTCCAAGTTAACTATTACTATTATTAACGAGACCTTTCGAAAGATACCCATCTTGAAAATTTACTTCCCCGGGGGGGGGGGGGATTTTCCCCCCCAGGGGGGGAACCGATGCCCCCCCATGCACAAAATTTTTTTCCTAGCTAACTACTACTATTATCAATAATTCATATTAATTTTACAATCACAAGTGTAAAATAACTCTCTTTATGCCCATTTATACGGAATTTTGTCCTATGCTGCCATGTTAAAAATTTGCATAAAATGCGATCACAACGCCACCTATTGAGCGATGGATCCCAAAATCTAATCAGCACCAGTTTATGTCAGGGTGCAACTAAATACAAAGTTTGGTTAAATTTCATTCATTGGTTCGTGAGATACAGCGTCCACAAAAAAATTATACAGACAGACAGACAGACAGACATTTTTTAAAAACTATTAATTCGTGTTCTCCATATCCCAAAACATGTAAATCCATCAAAAAGTGGACTTCGAAAATTTTCGCGAATCCAATACTTTCTCTATATTACATATAGAAGAAAGTAAAAATCTTAAAAAATACAACCTTTTACTTTCTTCATGTGTTCATTTCATCAGACTAGTTTCGCTTGGGGCGCCCCAAGCGAAACTATTTTTTTTTATTAACAATCTAAAACCGACACATGTAACTATATACATATGTACACTATTTGTGCAATGTTATAATATTGTTGCTATTAGTTTTTTTGGGAAATGAAAATTGTCATTTATTTTCCGTGCACCTTGCATTAAGGAGAGAAATATATATGTATTAAATTTTTTTTCAAATCTACAGACATCCCCCCCCTCCCCCCCCACAAAAAGACTAAGAATAGAATTATTAAACTAAAGAAAGTATATAACTATACATCTCAAACTTTGCATTTTGATGTCTTTCCTATACTTCAAAATAGAATACATTCTAAGTTAGAAAAAAGTAGTTCATTTAGTTATACATTAATATACTGTTTTGATTAACAAAATATTTTGAGCATACATATATTTTAGAAAATTTAAATGTTTATTAAAAAAAAATTCAAAGATTTTTTTTTTTTTTTTCGGGGGAACAAAAGTTAGAATGCCTGTAGATTTTCATAGAAAACAATTTTGTTTTTTAAAGATATAAATGACTATACTAGATTTATAATCATGCTTATATATTTATGTTACTAAATAATAGTAACCTGAAAATCGACCTGAAATCACAATAGAGAATTTTAATGTCCCACACCGACACCTGACAAAACCTAAAATGAAAATTAATAATTCTAAAAATCTTGCAATTTAAGTTATAAAGTAAATTTTTATTGCTATACAACTGGTAAATAATTTAAAATGTAATTACTAATGTTTCAAGTTAAAAGTTTTAAAATCTGAAAAATTAATAAATAATTTTTAACCATTTAGGTGTGTTGTATACTTCAAGTGTACAAAATGTGCTTCAAGTTTAGTAATAAGTTCAAAACTTTGAACACCGTAAAATGTAATAAACTTGCAACAATTGTTTCGGGTTGAAAAAACACGACCATTCATAAAACGAACAAAGTGGGCATGAGTGCTACAAACAAAGCGACAATGCACCAAAGGAGGCATTGCCGAAATATGTTTTTGCTCGTTAAAAGAAATTATTTTGAAAGATAACTTTATTTTAAATTATCAATCATCGCAGATCGATGGTTCAACCATTCGTTTTAAAGGCACTGGCAAGCTCTTTTGAAAGATACCCATCATGAAAATTTACTTCCCTCGAGGGGGGAGAGGCAAGGCTCCTACATACACATTTTTTTTTCCCAGTTGACTATCTCTATTACAAAAAATATATATTCGTTTCATTTGGTTTAGTGCAGCCTATAGATGTTAAACTCTACTTACCTGCAATTTCCCCCACAGACGTAATGTATTTGAATACTTTTGAGTATCCCTGTACATGAACCATTTGCTTCATCTCAACGAAAAGCTTACTGTAGCATCCCTATATGATACACATTTAGAATACTGAGTTTGGAATTTCTGCTACTATTTGTTCTTGAGATATGCTGATAACAGACAGACATACATACACACAGACCATTCGCTAAACACATGATTTTCGTATTCAGGGGACCTCAGAACATGTAAATATATCAAAAACTCACGTTCGAAAATTTGACCCTTAAACAATACTATCTCGACCCTATGGGTAAGAGAAAGTAAAAAATTCAATCAACTCAACACAAACTGCAAGAGAAAAAAACTGTTCAACCCAACCAGTGAAATTGGGTTACCTGAACCAATACGTGACTCAAACCGATGGTCGAATTTCATGACCTGTTCTTGACTTTCATGACCTATTGCTGAATTTCATGACTTTCATGACCCATTGTTGATTTTCATGACATTTATGACTTTCATGACCTAGTAGACACCCTGGAATTTGTTTTAAACTTGTCAATCCCCAGATTTTAAGCAAAAATTTACTTGCATGATTTTTAAAGCTCATTGGAGAGAAACTAAAAACACACCTTTTTTATGTTTAATAATTACTTTATTAGTTAATAACACAAAAAGAGTTTGTCACATTATATATGTTAATACACATTTTTCTTTGCAAAATTATGCAATTTTATTTACGATTTATGTTTTTTCTATCATGTTTATCACTTATTTTCTATCCTGCATTCCCAAAGCTTTCATAATCGTTTCCCAAACAATAATTCTGATATCCTAACAGTTTTATTGTTATTCCTTTGAAATGTCACTTTCAAAATTTTTACACAATATTTTATCTGTCAATTACAATATTTTTTACAATTAAAATGATACTTTTTGCGATTTTTTATTTAAATATTAATTTAGAAAATTTTTATCAACAATATAACACAAATTGTTCATATTTAATAACTCTTATTTTGAAAAAAAAAAAATCATAACAAATAAAATATGTTTAATTGCATGGGGAAAAAAAATGGAAAGGGATAACTAAATAATTTTGCCTAGAATAATAAGTTTAAAGATTCAGGTTTAAAGAAATTTGATTTAATTATTTATTTTAAATTTTTAAGTGATATGACATCAAATATAGTCTTCTAAAGCATAGGACAAATTAAACTTTTAATATTAATATATGTTTGAGTTTTGTCTTTTTTCATCTGGGACAACACATAAAAAAATGTCTGATATACAAATTAGAATACTGCAAATAAATAAATATATATACGACACACACATTAAAAAAAATAACCTCTTTCAGTTGCTATTCTCTCTGAACATGACAAACAAGAAACTAGAACTGAAAGCTAGTAGCATTTCTGAGATGTATTATGATTGATATTTTTTCCTCATATGTGTGTACACACACATACACACACATATAAACACAAACATTCATATTTCAATATAAATACATATTTAAATATTATAAAACTTTCAATAACACAAATAAAAATTCCTTAGCTTACAGAATTTTGGAATCATGACAAACTAAACTTTATAATCTACATCATTTTGAATATGTATCATTTAATACACTGAATATATATATATATGTGTGTGTGTGTGTGTGCTAATTTTTGATTAACTATTATTGATAAATATTTTTAATTATTATAAAAACATGTAATACAAATTAGATAAATTGAATTCCACAAGAAAAATGATAATGAATTTCAAATATAAAATTTCATAAATCAGATCTATCCATGAGACATGTGTGTAATCTGTAATAAACATGTATGAGCCTTCAAGTTCTTCTTTTGGGTGAATCTTTTCTTGCAATTGGGACAAGCATATGGACGTTCTCCAGTATGTATTCGAAAGTGAACTTGAAGATTGCCTTTTGTTGTAAATGATTTTGAACAGATGTTACATGTAAATGGCTTTTCACCAGTATGAGTTCTCATGTGATTTGTAAGATTTGTACGGACAATAGTTGAATATGAGCAATAGGAACAGGCATAATTAGGGAATGATTCCTCATAGTTTTGAATCAATCTCTCAAACAGATCTGCTAAAAAAATCAATAAAATAAAATAATTTTAGAAAATATGTAATATAAATTATTATAAATAATTTAGAATTTCTAAAAAGAAATATTTGCTCTCTTTTCAGATTTTTTTTTTTCCCGAATACAATACTTCCATTACCGATGGCAATCAGGTAATAGAAAAAAAAAAATTGTGTTTGCTATGTTGCAAATAAATTTTAGTTAAAAAATCCCATATACATAAAATGAATAATAATAATGTTAAAATAAACATGTCATGATTGATTACCTCCTTTCTTCTTATACAACAAAAATGATTTTATTTCGGTTTCTATAGTTACAAAATACACATTTAAAACTATAAATTAAATATCATACTAATTATATAAATAGAAATATATCACTCAGCTTAGATTAAAAAATTGGAATCATTAAAACAAAAATAAATAAAATAAAAATCAGGAAACTGTACTTTTGAAACTGCATGATTTTTGAAGAGATATCATTTTACAAAGATTTAGATAGTTAAAATATAAATACATTTATTTAGTTAGTTAATTTCATGCAAATTATTGACAAACATTTTAAAATATCATAAAAGCAGATAGTTCAACTGTATAAATCAAATTCTATAAGACATAATAATGAATTTTATACATGAAATTTCATATATCAGAATAATTATTCATAATTTTTTAAAGATAAACATAGGCGTAGCCAGCTTTTCATGCGGGGGGGTGCCCAAATTTTAATTTGAAATTTTCAGCATAGATATACATACATAGTACGCATATGTATATACGTAAGCGTGTGTATGAGTATTTTAATATACGTGTATTCATACATATATCGGTAAATGTACATAATAAAGGAATTATGTCATTGTGTGTACAAACATATATATATATATATAAAGAATAATGATATAATTCAACTAGCAGAACTACCCAACGATGTTCGGGTTGAAGTAGTGTTTAAAGAATCTAAGAGAAATTTACAAAGATTCTGATTGTTCAGAAGTTTGAGGTAAATGAAATTTTCCAGTGTAATAAAACATTGCAGGTGAGGCTCTGAGACAATTTTTAGATCTACAATTTCCACAAATATTTACCAATTTTTCTGCGCTGACGCTGACAATACTTTGAGACGCATAATCAAAAGTAGAATCATAGTTAAATGTACACTAAAAACTAATTAGCAGCATCCAGTGCTTGATAAATTGTATCATTTATGACGTTTTGGCATCAGCCTGAATTCAAATATGTCGTTACTCTTCAGTTTCTTCTTGTTTTCTCACCTCTGTCTGTTGAGCATCTGCACGATACCTGCCTAGTCGAAATACAGTAGTACTTTCTAGTCTCTTACAGCTTTCCTTTTACTTAGTCATTCCTGAAATATTTCTTGAATTAATATAAGATGTGGCTATTAAATAATTTCTTGCTGCTTCTCCCTCTGTCATATTCGCTCTCTTCACAGTAGAAGTCTTTCCGTAGAAAAAACTTTTTTTGGAGATATAACAAATTCGTTTTTTTTTTTTTTTTTTTTTTTTTTTTTAATAGGTACTAAACGTAAGTTTTAACTATTTATATAACTGGGGTTTTAGAATAAAATGTTGATATTTAGAAAAAAAAGAAAGAAAAACTAATTAAACCATCTTAATAAAATTGATATTAGAGTCATTTGAATTGAAAGTGAATCCCAAACAATCAATAAAAATTAAAATTTTTTATTTTAATGTAAGTACTGAATTCAAAACCTAAAATTATTAAATAAAAATACAAAGTCAATGTTAAAAATAAATAAATAAATAAAAACAAATGTTTAATATTGTGAAGCTATAATGACATCAATTTTATTTTATTTTCATTTTATTTTTCACGCGTAAAAAAATCCTCATTTTTTTGTACAATAATGATAATTATTATTATAATGGACTCTTCCCACCTGACGTCAGAGGTCACATGATAGAGGGAAAACAAATAGCAGACGAAGTCTTGTTCATCTAGAGCGATTGCTGAAATAACATATTTTCTATTCTTATTTTTGATCAATCGTATTTAATCTGTGTTATTTTTTATACATCATCATTTTTAATCCATTTTATATCATTATTCATCACCTTTATTTCCTGTATACATTTACAACCATCATTTAGTTTATGTTTGTTATTGATGTTCATGAAGAACATGTTTAATAATCTGATTTTTGGTACTTAAATCAGTGACAGTGCAATATCGTACAGCGTAAATCCATTTAGACCAGTAACTAAGTTAATTAACTTGTTGTAACACCTTTATGCAATTAAATTAAATGAAAACATTTTAAAATTTTAATTTATAATCCGTAAACATTCCACAAGAAGCTATTATTTATTGCTAGATCAGTTAATGTTACAGTTACACTACAATATACAAAAATCGATTCTTTTTGTAAAAATAAATAAACACATAAAGTGTTTTTTAAAAATTATTAAATTTACAAAGACAATTATTCTGCTGTTTACAAATGCACAATATTAATTTTATTTTATTTTATAGTAAATATTAAAATTTTTGTTCTTAAGAACAATATTTAATTGAATTCGATTCTTAGAATTCGGTTACTCGTTTTCCTCTATCACGTGATTGAGCAGACGACAGTGGGAAGAGCCCATTATAATAAATAAAGGACATGCATTTTTTTTTTCTTTGAATCAGCTCCGTATTTGTTTATAATGTTAAAGATAACATAAGGTTTTTTTTTTTTTTTTTTTTAATTAATATTGTTTAAACTAATCCGGTTGAAGTAAAAAATATAAACAAACTCCAGTTAAGAGTTGAATTAAAAACACGTGTCATATTGTAATAAATTAATTAAAAACACTTTAAAAACACGTTAAAATACATTTATTAAAATATAAAAAACTTCCAAAGCTTTTCGCCTACATACAAGAAGGCATCATCAGGGAATTTAGTTTGACGCATACTTCAGAGCAGTTATATGTACTTTTGAATCACATGGTTAACAGTTAAGTCCTTACATAAAATATATTCAACTGGAAGTCAGATAGAGGCTGGAGCTATTTCAGGAAGAGGAGGTGCTACAGTTGGACGCTGGAGTTATTTCAGGAAGAGGAGGTGCTACACTTGAACGCTGGAGCTATTTCAAGGAAGAGGAGGTGCTACACTTGGAGGTTGGAACTATTGTAGGAAGAGAAGGTGCTACACTGGAGGTTGGAACTATTGCAGGAAGAGAAGGTGCTACACTTGGAGGTTGGAACTATTGCAGGATGACGAAGTGCTACACTTGGAGGTTGGAACTATTGCAGGAAGAGAAGGTGCTACACTTGGAGGTTGGAACTATTGCAGGGTGACGAAGTGCTACACTTGGAGGATGGGAAGACTGTAGAAACATCAGAGTGCAATTTTCATTTCCTACATTTGCACTCTGATGTTTCTACAGTCTCCCCATCACAAAATACCCCACCCCAAATAACAAAAGAAACTCATTAAAGTAAAATTGCCCAGAAAATCACCATAAGGTAACACATTTGCCAGGCACAATAAGTGAATGAGGGGTTCTGCTTTCGAAGCTGATAGACGGGTGGTGCCGGGTCCAAATTCAGATCAAGCCCATCAGTGTAGCCGTTGTGAGTAGTTTTCGTCAAATTTTTCGATAAGCTTAAAAGAAACGCAATTTACATTCACTTAAAAGTAAGGAAGATGTGCTGCATTACAAAGTTTTTTAGGTAGTTTTTTTTTTGGGGGGGGGGGGAGGAGGGGAGCATATATTTTTCGGAAGGGTGGTGTTTTACTGCACCCAGCAAAACTCTTCATTTAACGAATATAACTATATTCTTAGAACGTTTTAGACTGTAATTAAATTAAAAACATCTTTTAAATAATTCAGAGAACTTTTATCCACACCACTTTTTGAAGCTTACCGACTTCAATTATCATTTCAAGTTCCCTCCGCGTATAATATACATTCAGAAAACTTAAAATATAAAACTAAATTAACCAATGAGAAGTTCCATCAACAAACAATAAAATATTTGAATTTTCTTTTGCACATTCTTATAAACAGGTCCCATTTGTCCAATCTCAGTGAGAAATATGCAATATCATAGTTCCATGATATTGTGATTAAATACGATTGTGAGTTCTTTGCGACTGCATTAGTGTCTTGGCTTGGGTGAAGTGTTCCTCATGGAGAGGGGATTATCAAGGTTCCTAGCTTATATTCACGCATTTTTTTTTTTTTTTTTTTTTTTTTTTTGGAGGGGGGGTGGGGAGAAAGAAGGCTTCAAACAGCTAGGCGGCCGAAACGCTCTGTTCAAACTTGGCACCTCTGATGTACCAGCTCTGAGAGCATTGTCGCATTTGGTATTTAGGAGCAGCAAGAAATACAGTGAATATATATACTAGCAGACTTTGCCGCTTCACTAGGCGCTACATTTAAGTGAATTCTCAAATTTCCATATCATTACTAATAGAATCTCAAAAAAAACAAAAATGAAAAGAAAAAAAATCACTGAAATTAGACGGAATTTCAACTAAAATTCTCACTGCGTTAGGTAGGGATTTTTCCGCTCGCAACATGAGGATTCGGTTTTCCATTGCCATCGGCAGCAGTTTACCCGCAATTCACCTTCTCTCTCTCTCGCGAGTAAGTTAGAAGTTTCACGAAACTCCACCAAAATGCATATTGCGTACACTTAAACAACAACCGCACACCAAAATTCACCATTCTAAGATAATTTGGAGCATATTTAAGCTTAAAAGCGTGTTTTTTGTCCCCCCCCCCTCCTCTACGATAAGTTCATGCTTGCCAACCATCTCATTATGAAGCGTAGTACTTTTAGTCACCGCCTTTTTTTGGACACCAGTAATTTTTTAGAGTAATTTCATTCTTATTTAATCGTAACACTATTTGGAGAGAATTGCTCTAAATATAAAGTGGCGTGGGAAAAGGGGCGTATTTTCAAGGGGCGTTAACAAGTCTACGCTTATTAATGAGATGGTTGGCAGCCCTGTAAGTTAGAAAGTAATTTTGAAAAATCCCTTTGTGGTGTGTGCATTGGGAACTATAACTAATCGACACATCAAAATATCGTTTATCTGAAATAATTTAGAGCAGAGTTACTCTTGAAAAGGCGCCCCCCCCCGCCTTTAAAAAGCGGGGGGGGGGAGGGGAATTTCAGAAAATCCATTTGTTGTACGTGTTCGGTACGCATAATTAAACCACACATAAAAATTAATCTGATATAATTTAAATATGTGTTTATTCCCATCCACCCATCCCTTTGAGGAAACGGAGGGGATTCTCATAAAACCTAAGAATGCTCATAAAGCATCCATGCACTAAAATTTGTGACTGCAGCTTCCATAGATTTCCCAGGACAAATTTAGCGCTAAAAAGGGATCTCGAATTTGCCTCCTTATAACGTCCCCTCGCCCCCCCCCCCCCCCAAAAAAAAAAAAAAAAAAAAAAAAAAAATTGAAAGTTAAAGAAATAAAAAACGGGTTTCTTGAAATATACTGAAGAAGACGCATGGCTGTTTTTAATAACTTTATACCACTTTTGGTATCTACTCAAAAAATCCGGAATTTCAAAAAATTTCCCTCAGAAAAATTTTTCTCCGTCCTCCCCCTTAAAAATAGAAAATATAAAATCGCAGAAAATTTTATTTTCGTATCCAAGTCTAGTCTCTTCATGTGCAAATTCTTCATCGTAGAGTAATTTGGAGCCGAGTTATGCTAACTAACGAGTTTTTGACTTTCGGTCCCCAGAAGAGGAACTGAGGGAATTTTGGAAAATTTTATAGGTATACTTTTAAGCTGGTACAGACCTAAATTCTTGCCAAATGTCGTTGCATGGCGTCCAGCCATTCTCACGTGAAACACGGACAAAAAATAGTTAACAGATGCACTGACACACAATGAACCCCCCCCCCCCCCTAAACACACACATAGAAAGTCATTTTCCGCTTTCAAGATGTCTAAAACGGGAAGATATCGCAAAAGTTTTTGATTGTAAGAAACTTACAAACAAAAGTCTGTTTTATGAATATACATAGAAGTTTTTGGTATATTTTTCTCTTGCTGAAAATTTTACTTACCAGTGGCAAGTAAATTGGTGAAATTCCCCACACCTGGGTGTGCACGAACGGGGGGGTGCCCGGGCACCCAGGGCACCCCCCCTGGCTACGCGCATGATAAACATGGATGTCTTTTCAAATTCTTATTTTGAGTGAAACGTTTCTTGCAATAAGGACAAGAATATGGACGCTCTCCAGTATGTACGCGGCTATGAACATGAAGATTTCTATTTGTTGTAAACGATTTTGAACAAATGTTACATGTAAATGGCTTTTCTCCAGTGTGTCTTCTGGCATGAGTTTTTAAATTTGTTGAATAATGAGTTGAATATGCGCAATATGAACATTTATATTTATTATACAACTTCCTGTAGTCTTGAGGTAATCTTGTGAGCAGAACCACTAAAAAGAAATAAATAAAATAAAAGTTTAAAAAATGTAAATTATTAATAAATTGCATTTTCTAAAAGAAATAATTTACTCCTTTCTCTCTGAAAAACATGTACATATTAGTTTGATTTCTCAATATTCGCTTAGAAATTGTTTGTACATGACTATCAGATTATACAAAAAATTGACAATAATAAATGATACATGAAGATTTTAAGTAATAAAAAGATAATATTACACATAATTTAAAAACAATATAACAGTATCATAACCTTAACAGTTTAAACAATTAATAAACAAAGGATTTAACAATAATTGTTAGAATTATTATGTTGCAATGCTTATTATAATGGAGACAACAAGTATAACATGTTTTTATTGATAAATATTTAATAAATAAATATTCAATTATTAAATAATATTTTATATGAAGAATAATATACTCTCATCCACCCACAACAGTAACCCAATTAACATTAATTCGATTAATATTAAAAAAAATAGCCCCATATAACAGTTATAACTATGCATTAAAAAGGGAGGCCATCGAAATAACATCTAATTTTCAAACCGTCAATGACCGAGAGCACTACGCAATTCCACCTGAATGGCAGCAGCAATTTCAAGAAATAAACAGTCCCGACAAACGAAGCGAAGTGAAGAAATAGAACTACAGCACCAAAGAAAAGATGTTTACAGCTATGAATGACGTCTCATTGCACTTAGCACTGATGATGGGTGTGGGTACACCCAAAATTAATTTGCTGAGTCCTAAAAAGGATATTTGTAAGGTATTTTAATAATTAAAACATTAAGTCCACCTCTATTTAAAGGCTATGCCACTTTAAGGTCAGTTTTTCATGAATAGAAATATTATATCCTAAATTTTTTTATTTAGGACTTAATACTTTTTTATCTTTATCAAAGTCCCATGGTGCAACTGTGTATGGATTTAAAAAAGGTCATATTTTACAAGAGCAGATAATTTTATTTTTTCCTTGACTTTTAACTGACAATGGCTATTATATAACTGAGGTTACTTATCAGTATGATGATAATCTATGTGTAGATAAAATATAGATGGTTGTCTGAATTTTTATTCTGTAAGATCCAAAATTGGTTGATTCTTTTCCTCAAGGGCACTGGTCTCCCAATGTGATCCTAAGAGAAGATTATTGTAATATTCTCACCAAAATCCGCTAGCTTAACAGTTTGTGCTACATTTATACCAGACTTTATAAAAATGGTGCGTTAGAAGTTTCTTTCTTGATTTCTTTATTCTTTTAAGGAACAAATAAATTAATTAAAATTCATGGAAAAAAGAAAAAAAAAAGGCAACAATACTCGAGTTGTCTTTTTTTTTCTTTTTGAGAAATCAAACAGCAAAACAAAAGCAAGAAATCGAAAAAACTATATTATAGCCCCCCCCCCCCCCCCAAAAAAAAAAAAAAAAAAAAAAAAAAGCAGCAAAGACAGAAGAAAGATCACTCGGGCCCGGGGTTCGTGACACCCCCTAAATACCTAAAGAAGATATTCCCCTGAGGAAGTCTAGAGAAAGGAAATAATTGATATAACTTCATATTTCTGAATGTACATAGTTACAGCTGAAGTTCAAGGTTGGACAAAAGAATTTTGTGTTATATATTTTGTGTTATCATGATTTTTAAATAAGTAATCCTGACTTTACATAGCATTAAACTTAGCTAAGATTAAAAATTAATTTTTACTATTTCTTGTCAGGCAACTTGAGTGGAAATTTAAAGATTAACAGAGACTTCTTTTCTACTCAGAAATGAACTGAACAGTTCATTTCTGAGCTAAGCTGAACAATTGTACCTATCCCTACCAGTATATAAAAAATACTTGGAAAACAACATTATTGCTAAAAAGCTTTAAATACTCAAACAAATATTAATGATTATTGAAAAGATCTAAAAACAATGTATGTTTATTAGTTAAAACTATTCAATTTATACATCCTGTTGCATGAAAAAAGAATTTTTTTTTTTAACAATCTCTATTAAAAAGCCGCCTCTCTTCAGGGCCAATTTACCATGGCATGTTGGGTGGTTCTCTCTCAGGGAAGTTTCATTGTATTTCACAATTTTTTTTTTTTAGTTTTTCATTTGCAATAATCTTTTTTTTCATTTCGTGAAATAAAAACCAATAAGTATTAACCCCTTAAGAGCCCCGGGCATGTATGTTTGTCTCGCTATGAAGATGCGTTAACTGCCCCAGGCGTGTATAGACAGCTTGCTGAAGTATGATCCTTTGTGTTAAACAGCTATTCTCCCGGCTTTGTAATTCAAGAAATCATCTTGAATGTCGTTTACATGAACATTCTAGGTATGTTGTTAATCAAGAAATTTCTAAATCTTCTATTGCGAAGCACAGTTGGAAATTTGATCATAGTTTTAATTTTAAGAATGCTAAAATCATCTTTCATGCCAAACTCGTTTCCGAACTGGATTTTTTTTAGAAAATTTAGCTATTTACCTTAATCGTGATAAAATTGTCAATGAAAAATCCAATTCCACTTTGCTGTCTACAGCCTGGAAAAATTTGTTTCATTCAATTAAATAATTCTAGTTAAAAAAAAAAAAAAAATAATAATAAATAAATTTTATCAAATTTACTTATTAAAAATAAAATATAAATAAATAAATAAAATAAAATAAAAAAATAAAATGAAATAATTTGATTTGATTACTCCTTCCCATCACCCCCCCCCTTTTTTTTTTGGTGTGTGTGTACGTGTGTTCCTCTCTGGTTGGTTCTGCCCTGCATGATACTCCCTATTGGTTGTTTGTATTGCTCTTCCCCCTCTGGATTTTGCCCTGCTTTCAGTCTTGCTTTTGCCTCCAAGGCAGTAGCACATGTTTGCACCTGATGAAGGCTACGTCCTTTCGAAACCGGTTGTGCTGACTTAAAAATTTATGGTGTGTGAAGAAGTTTTAATATATTTCTATTTTCTGAATTCATTTGCATTTTTTTTCCTAATACAGAAGGAATAAATGTCTTTTTTCGGGGTTTGAAAACGAAGATTAAATTCTATTACAACTTATAAGTACACTCCTTTTATATTTTTCTATGAAAAAAAAAAAAACTACTGCAATGTGACAACCTACGACAACATTCTTTTCTGTATATTTGCTAGGCCAGGCAAACCACGCGATCTCGAGAAACGCTGCAATTGGTTAAACTTGACTTGATTCCTTTTGGCAGAAAACTTCTGACTTAATCCTTTTTGGAAAAAAAACGTATATTTCCCCTTCTGTTTTCATTACGACTAAACTTTGTTTTGAACTTCTACTTATTGAAAATACATTGTTAGACATGTGCTGAGACCATTTGCATCGAAAAGTCAATTTTTGAAATTTTTGACTTAACGCCTTTTGGAAACAAGCTCTTCAATTTTTGTTTTAAAAAATATATATATTATACGTTTTATGATTGCGTTTTTTAATCAGTTTATGATAATGATTCATACTCTGTATCAGGGTTTAAACTGCCATTAGTTTTTTTAGCATTTTGCTAAAAGATATTGTATTTTGCTAAACTATGTCAGTAAGAATTTCGCTAAAAAGCTAAAACTAGATTACTTCATATAATATCTTTATATAACTACCTGTAGATCAAGGTGGATGGAAATGTGCAACACATTAGATGCAAGGACTACAAATTCAAAACTTTGGAGAATTATTAAAGGCATTAACAAAGAGCAAGAGCAATATGAAGAATGTAACTCCGTGAAAGACACATTTGGACAGGTCTTCCCTGATGACAAATCAGCAGCTAATGGTTTAGCTGCCCATTACCAAATGATTAGTAGACTTGATTTCACAAGTGATAATCGACCAACTTTAATTAAAGCTAGAAATATCATTCATGGCTGTCGCACTTCTGATAGTGGTGACTCAATTTTGACCAAACCCTTCTCCCAACAGGAATTACTCTGTGCAATGGCATTCCTGGATCTGAGTAAAACTCCTGGCCCTGATGGCCTTCATGGACAAATGCTTGAAAATCTTGGTCAGAAAGGGAAAAACAGAATTCTTGACATATTCAACCAATCTTGGATTAAGGGTCGACTGCCCACTGAATGGAAAAGAGCCACCATCATCCCAATCAAAAAACCTGGCAAGAAGACTTGTTCTCCTGAGGATTTTCGTCCTATTGCTCTGACTAACATGCCTTGTAAAATCATGGAGAAAATGATTTTAATAAGAGTACAATATTACCTGGATAAAAACAATCTATTGCTCAGTGAGCAATACGGCTTTAGAAAGGGGCACAGTACTACGGACCAAATTTTATATTTCTGTCAATCCATTAGGGATACCCAGAATCTCAAACCCACTCACCACACCGTGGCCGCTTTACTGGACCTCACGAAAGCCTTCGATAGAGTTTGGAAGGATAAACTGATTGTCAAACTTCACGATTATTTCAAAATCAGTGGCAATGCTTTAAAGTGGATCTCAGACTTTCTACAACACAGATCTATCAAGGTGAAGGTTAACAAGTCTCTTTCAGGACCATTTAAGCTCAGCCAAGGTGTTCCTCAGGGTTCAGTGCTAAGCCCTACTCTTTTCACCATGTTTATATCTGGTATTGAAAAACTGACTTCTACCAGAGTTAGGATGGGACTGTTTGCAGACGACATTGTACTGTGGTACTCGGGAAACAATATTAATGATATTGAATCGAGACTTAATAATTCTCTTGTAGCTGTATCCAACTTTGCCAAGGAACATAAAATCAGTTTTAATCCCCGCAAATCAATTGCCACCTTCTTCACAACCAACAAGCATTTATATAATTATCAACCACAACTGAAGTTGGAGGGACAGAGTCTCACTTATGAGAAGCATACCAAATATCTGGGATTTATTCTGGACCAAGAGTGCACTAGTAACAGGCATATCGAACACATTGTATTGAAAAGTAGAAAACGTCTTAATATTCTTAAACATATTGTGGGTAGAGATTGGGGAGCCGACGCAACAACCCTTAGAACAACATATATGACTTTCATTAGGCCTATACTTGAGTATGGTTTCCCGGTTTGTTGTTGTGCATCCAAAACTAACCTTAACAAGTTAGAACAAGTTCAATTAAGTGCTGCCCGGATTATCACTGGTTTGAGACATAGCTGTCCTTCTGAAATCGTTCTTTTTGAGGCTGACTTACAGCCGCTCCATACTAGAAGACAAGCTGGCCTCGTTAAGTACTATAATAAACTCTCTAGTTACGGCCTCTGCAACAAGACCTCCACGTATCTTAACAGCTGGAGTAATCATCAAAGATTAAAGAGGAACAGCCCTTTCAGTCATGCCGCCTCTCTTCAACTACCTAATTGCAATGTTGAACCCAACTCACTACACTGCTGCTTGAATCCTGCAGGACTCCCCAGGGTTCACTTTCACTTTAACTTAAGCTCTCATGTTAACAAGAAAGACTACATCCCAGAACATCTTAGACAATTGACCTTGGAAAACCTAAGCCACATTCCTAATAATGCCATTAAAATCTTCACCGACGGTAGTAAAATTGACAACTTAGCAGGTAGTGGCATATATATTGAAACCCCTCACGCCAACTTGACTCTTTCTCATCGTAATCCAAATTACTGCTCTGTCTTCAGAAGTGAATTGATTGCAATAGACCTGGGACTAGAAGCTATTCTCTCTGAAGAGGATTATGGTGACCTATGCAGGGCTGCCAACCTCTGGGAGTGCTAAAGTGTAGTTAAAAAGCAAAAAAAGTGTAGTTTTAAGCTACAAAGTGTAGTCGCTAAAAAATTAGAAAATATTTAAAATATAAATAAGCATAAAATCTTTTGTTTACATTATGACTTACTTTCTGAAATTTATTGATTTTTAATAATCAAACATTCAAAAATAATAGAAATTTTATCCAAATTTACTTTTTATATTAACATGGATACATGAAAATACACTAATTCTAATATAATACACTAATATGCAGGGTTGCCAACTTTTCAAAAACAGTTTGAGAAGTATTCAGAGAAATTTTGAGGAGCATTTCGGCTACTTTGAGGAGCAATTTTAAAAATTAAAAAAGAAAAAGAAAGAAAGAAACTACTAACAAAAATAAATTAGCAATAATCATATGAAATTAAGTAAAGAAAAAAAAAAAAAAAAAAAAGGTAAGATGTAGGTATGCATCAAATTTTTAGTTATTCAGTATACTGAATATTCATTATTCAGTAATAATCAAACATTTAGTGCATGCCTATTCAAAAGAAACTTGTTTAATTACAAGAACAAGACAATTGATGTGAAAATAATTTCAATGCTATACTTCAAACAGATACAAAAATTGGATTTTTTTAAACAAAATCTTAAATTTTTGGAGTAGCAAAAGTCAAAATAATGAACAATTTTAATAGTTAAGATATTAGAAAATGTAATAAAACTGAATCTACAATAAAATAATCATTGTTATTAAGGATGGAAAAGGATTGAAATTGTACAACATTAAATTCAATTTCAGTGCAAACTGACAGCCATCAACTTTTCTGAAACTTTTTCCCCCCCTTAAGATTATTGCTAAATATACCTAAAAAATCGAGTTTCCGTAGAGGGGGGGGGGGGGGTAGAATTACGTTTTTATCATTAATTAAATAAATATGCTATTCTTCTCATATTTGACAGAATTCGCAATATTTTTACGACCGATTGCCGAAATTCGTAATTATCTCACTGCAAATTTACAAAATCTACGTTTAATAGCAAATAATTGCTAATATATACTATAATTTTGCTCTAATTGATAAAATTCACTCTTCTTTAAAGGTAAATCCTAAAATACGCGATTATTATGCGGCCGATTGCCGAAACACGCTATTATTTAGCTACTAATTTGTGCAAAATACGTTCATCTGAAAGCTGAATCTTAAATACTCAACTATTTTGCCACTAATCAGTGAAATTTGCATTTTTTTTTTTTTTTCAAAGTGTAATCTCGGAAATCGGGAATAATTTTGAAGTAGTTTTCGCTAATACGGGATCGCTTACCCACTAATAATCAAAAATTTACGTTTTATATGCTATCATTTGGCTGCTAGCCAATAAAGTTTTTTTTTTTTTTTTTTTTTTTTCCCCAGTTGATTTCAGTAAATCGCGATATTTTTGTAGCCGATGACGGAAATACGCAATCATTCCGCCGCTAATTAACAAAATTTATGTTTAATCGCTGAAAAAGGCTTTATTTTGATGCTAATCGATGAATTTCTTGATTTTTTCAAACATGATTTACATTATAAGTATAATTTTGTGGCTTTTTATAGAAATACGGAATTATTTTACAGCTAATTTTCAAAATTACGTAATCGTAAACTAATTGCTAAAATAGATGTTATTTTTCTAAAAATGTCTAATTATTTAGTCATAAATCAGCTTTTTTTTTTATTACTGAAATGTCATTTTTTGCGGCTGATTTATAAAATACGCAATTTTCTTGTGCTATTTTTGTGATGAATCCATTTTAAATCCGGCGATTTTTGTGAAAGTCCCATTTTCAGATATGAAAATTTCTTAGAATCACCCAATAAAAACTAAGTTATCGCGTATTCAGTTATCCTAAGAAAAAGCACAGAAAATATTATTTTTCTTTCTCCAACGGTAGATACTTCGTACGATAAAGTTCGAAATTTTCCATGATTTTCTCAGAAACTTGTATATTAAAACACTTAAGAAAGTTTCCTATTACAGAGGACAATTCCTCCGTTAAAGTCCGACTTTATACTGTTTTCTCCAAAACTCGCGTGATTACGGCTTCAGACACTTTAGAAAGTCTCCCATGGAAGATAGCTCTTCCTGGTCTTAGTTTCCTTGCGTTGTCAATCGTACTTAAAGTTCAGTAACTTTGAATCCATTATTTTTATCGATAAATAATTAAAATAAACAATTTTTTTCGTTAGAAAGTATTATTTTTTAGCGACTTATTAAGCATTAAGTTAACTGAAACATTGATCGAGTTTAAATGAAAATCAAAATACAGCATAATCATAGCCATGAAGATAATCATAGCATTCGGTTTCTTTCTCCCCCCCCCCCCCTTTCAGCTTGCGGTGTCTGTGCTTGCGGTTTTAATTAAGCACACTCTCAGCTAATGTAAACAAATATGTGTTCCCGTTCTGAGTCAGCAATATTTCGATTACGCAATGCCTAGCACTAGAATGTTTTTTTTTTTTTCTTTACTATTTATTTATGAGTATTTACGATGAAGCATGTGGTTCTTCAACTAGATTGTAAAAGTTAGTTTTGTTATTTTTATATTTTCAAGAAGCACTTTCATAGATAAAAAATAAAATTCAAAGAATAATGTTTTATGGGGCAACTGTTGGAAATGCAAAATTAAAAGTTGATAAGGATTGGATTGGGATTTCTGTCTAGATGTGTGCAAGGAAAAAAAAAAAAAAGAAAAAGAAAGAAAGAAAAAAGATAGTAGTTTTTTTTATTTTTTTTTTCAGTGTCTGCCACTATTTAGTTTTATATTATACTTTTTTAATCCGTGGTGAAATCGGAGTTCGCTCGTTGTAAACGAGATGACGATGGGGAAAGGAAAAGCGTAGCTTTAAGTATACGATGCGTAGAGTGTAGTAGAAGCAGGCTAAAGCGTAGTTACTACGCCAATTGCGTAGTTGTTGGCAGCCCTGCCTATGGATCTTGACTGATAGCCATAGTTCGCTTCACCATCTTAGTAATTGGATTCTTGTGGGCGACAAGGTCAGCACCTCTATACTGCTTAAATTAAAGCTCATTTCACAAAACCATGACGTTCATTTGCAATGGATACCTTCACACGTGAATCTCCACGGGAATGAAATGGCTGATAATCTTGCTAAGGAGGGTTGCAGGATTTCTTCAACTCCCTCCTCCGCACTTACTTTTCAGGAGTTATACTCCCGGGAAAATTTAAAAATCTCGGAGGAGTGGAAAACTCCCCCCACCCATATTTGGTACAAGGGCTCAAAACCGGGTTTGTCCCTTGACCTCCCGTGTGACAGACGTACCCGAACTGTACTGTCAAGACTCGCTAGCGGTCACATCAAGTGCCTCACTTTCATCGAGGGCAGGAAAACCTTCCCCACCTGCACCAAGTGCCAAAATCATCAGGCGTCTCCTGAGCACCTTTTGGATTGCATGGGACTCTCTAAGGAGGATCTTTTCATCAATCCTCTTCTGGTCTTTGACTTTCTAACTGTCAACGAACTCGTGGATCTTGTCTGACTCCGTCAGACAAAGAGGATAAGCAACAACAACAACATATAACTACCTGTAGTTTTTATACAAATATTCGTGGACGGAAATTACAAAATCACTGAAAATATTGGGAATCATTATCTATTTAGTATATTCGGATTTAATTGAAACTTTTAATAGTTGAATTTAAATGCAAAAATATTTAAAAACATAATTAAGAATTTGTTTCATAGATGTATTCTCAGTGCTAGTATTGCATTTGTTGAAATCGAAACAAAATTTTGCTGATTCGTTTTTCTTAAATCGCAGTATATGCTTGGTTAAAATCGTCAGTAAACAGAAAACAAAATTGGGGATAACCAAGTTAAGAAAAAGAAATCAATACTATTCAAAGAATTAATTTTCAAAAAGGCTAAGATACTGCTTATATGTTTTAGCTAAAATGCTAAAGAAACTTTTTTTGCCAGATTAAACCCTGCTCTGTATATATATCTTTTTTCATAAAATAATGTCATCATTTTTTCTTATTAGTTCATTGAGCTGAGTCCGCGTGCTTTTGCTCATTTTTAAATATTATTCTTTTATCCTCATGTACTTTATTAATATCACCACTATCATATCGTTTCTACATAAAATAATTGTAACTGGTCCACGTTAGAGAAATATTATCTAGACTAGCAAACCTGTGCAAAATATTCACATTTTATTTCTTTTCTTATTTACCTTTAAAATTTGAAACTCATAAATGTTATACCAATTTCACCACCTAATTAAAATTTTAATTTACCAGAAGCCAAATTATTAATAAAACCAAATTAATATTGTACAACAGTGAAACCAAAATCATTCAAAGAAAGGTTTCCAAATAAAATTTATGGTTCACGACCCAATTTTCATACTTCCACAAGCAGTACAATTTTAATATAGGCCTTTTAAATTTTTGTCGTAATGTTGGCGATGACTTTTTATTAATTTTGGTAAATAAATACATATATTTAAATAAATAAATAAAGTAATTCCTTTTTTGATTATATTTTTTATGATTGTGTTTTTTAGTCAATTTATGACACAAAAGTTCATATTCAGTCTTATATCTATAAATTATTGCTAGGTTTAAAATGATGCTTGCAAAGATTTTGAAGAAACAACTGTTAAAAATACATTTTTTTCGTAAGATAATCTCATCAGACAAATGTCATCATTTTTTCTTACTAGCCCACTGAGCTAAGTGCACATGCTTAAATATTGTTCATGTATAAATATTATTTTTTTTATCCTCGTGTATCGTATCGTTTCGACAAAAAATAATTGAAACTGGTCCACGTTAGAGGAGTATTATATAGATAGTGATCAGCAAAGCAGACAAAGCCTGCTAGTACATATATAAAATAAACAAACAAATTTTAATCTTATAGGTATATTAATATATTATTTAAAAAATACAGTAATAATTTCTAAAAGTAATAAAGATAAAATTAACATAACAATAATTACGTCTATATCTCATACTTACTATACTTTTTTTTTTCAAAGAGAATATTTTAATAGCCAATATCCTATGATAAAATTTGCAAATGATGAATTTTTGGCCACCAAGGACTAATTAGCTGTAGCTCCAACACATTGAAATGGAGTATCAGAATCGTGTAGAGGACATTCCATACTTGCCAACTTTTTCAGTTTTCCCGGAAGATTTCCGGTCTTCCAGGCAGATGATGAAATCTTCCGTTTTTAAAGAAGTCACAGATATTGTTCGTTTTAAAAAGAAAACCCAAGTGTTCTACGAAAACTCCTGATTTCCAATCTTTCTCCATCCAAAACATAAATGTCAATATTCATTTCAAACTTGCTTTATGAGTTTCTAGAACATGTAAAGAAATAGAATTGTTAAATATTTCTTGCTGATGTAATTATTTTTTGCCCCCCCCCCCCACTTCATTTATCCCCAACTAGTGATCAGCAATCAAATGTTCTGCAGAAGTCTTTTCTTTTCTAATCTTTATCCATCTGCAATTTTGTCCAAATCAATTTAAGAAAATTAATACTCAGTTGGTTTTATGCACGTTTGAAACTGATAATTAGCTACTGCTACTTTTTTTAACACACTTTTATTAGCTTCACCTGTATGTATGTATGTATGTTTGTAACCGCTTTGGGAGCAAACAAAAAATCTATATTGTGAAAAAAGACTTTCCCTACGTGAACGCCATGGCGTTGAGGTATAGCTTTGCGCTACGAACCTAAAGGTCTAGCGTACGATCCCAGTCAGGGGAGAATTTTTAAAAATGGTTTTTGTTTAATTCTAAATTATTTTAATTAAAGATTTAAATGTATGTAAATATTATGGTGTGTCACTCACACGATTTTCTCTTACCCTGCATTTTAATACTAAGATAGATATTTTGTGCTTTTTAGTTCACATTTCTATAAAAGCGTGTTCTTTAAATTTTTAAAACTATAATATTATTTTATATGTATGATTAATGTACATACACAAAAATCATATTCTATTTATTTAAAAAATTAGTTATGCTTTAACTTAACTAAGTTTTTTGTCTATTGTTAAATAAATTTCTTACAGATTCTGTTTTGTAAATATTTGTATGTTGAAGAGGAATAACTTCATTTAAAACTTTTATATATTTAGTATAATCATTCTATAATAAAACGTTTTTATAGATTGCTTCTAAATATTAAAATTGTAACACTGTATTGTTTATTACGTGAAAGAGAGAGAGGGAAAAAAAAAAAAAAATCTTCCCTTTTTTTTATTAAAATTGTTTGGCAAGTCTGACATTCTAATGATAGGGCATAGCTTTGATTAAATGTTATTTTGTCAACTTATGGGGACTGTATTAATGAATGTGAATGGTATAAGCAGATGTCATCATTTCAAAGAATGTGTAATTAGTCTAAAGGAAGCAGGATGGTCAAAATGCAGAATCCTTTAACATTTGGGGTAGAATGCTACTATTCAATGATGTTGGTAAGAATGGGTAAACCATGGCTGTACAGAGCACGAAGAAGGTAGCGGTTGATTGAGAATGACAGCATAATACAAGAACAGAATGATAGTCTGATCAGCATTTACAGCTCCTGATTTGTCCTCATCAACAATGGGGCACCAGTAAGTGCAAGGACTATGAATAAATAACTCAGTAAACTAGAGCTGAGATCACAAAGGCTAAGAACTGAATGCTCCTCACTCTTGTATACTACCATGCACATTTGTAGTGGTGTTGGACACATTCAATCAAGAATCACATAGACTGGAGCAGAATTGTTTTCAATGATGAGCCTCACTTTAAACAAAGTCACAACAATTTGCAAGGAAATATTGGAGATGTTCAGACAAAAAGAAGAAATTCATCGACTATACTCTACCACATAGCCTGACAAACCAGTAATCATTGTATGGGTGCCATTTTATTTGATATTTGGATACCGATGGTTGTTTCCTGTGACACCTTTGCAACATAGTCATATGTCAATGCTGTTTTAGTCTTACTGTGATGTCTATCTTTTACAGCTCTTTAGAACTTAAATTCCATCAGAATAATGAACTCAGTCAAATATGACTCCAGATGTTGGTAAGTCATATCACACTGATTTTCATTCATTTACAACACAGAGCATGGTAATTTTTCAATATGTTGCATATGATTGCCACTTTCTAAATGAACAAAATTATGATTGACTTCGTAATGACAGTATCCAGCTTCCTCTAAATTTCTTTCATTGTATCGTTTCAAACAATAAGCATATATTGCAAATTCTACTTTTACATATTTCATGATCATTGTAAGGAGAGGTGCTACCAAGTTATTTAGTAGCTTAAAAATAGATATTTTTTTATAAAATCAGATAGAAGGCAAAATACCTCTCTTAAAAAATTGGGATAGATTCAAATATACTCAATTAGTAAATATAAAAATTGTTCTCATACTGATTTTGAAAAAATAAACAAATAAAGAACATTCTCATAAATCATAAGAACTGATCACATAAACTGTTTTGACCTATCCAAATATAGTCTCCAACTGAAACACAGTCTCCATTATTAAAATGGTACATAGATTTAATAGAAAGACTGAAAATACGATTCTGGGGTGACAATTTAAGTTCTTCTAATGACATCATACAGAATATCAATAGGCGATGTTAAAATTTTTTTACTTAAATATTTCATAAATAAGGTAATAAATTACAACTAGAAGTTTATTTCCTCTTTATATTATTGCAAAATCCCGAAAATAACCCTCCCTCGAATATAAGCCCCCCTTTCTTGCCAAAAGTGGAAATATTCCATTTTCTTAAATATGACCCCTTCAACCTTTTTATTCATCAAATCACTGGGTGTACATATGGAGCACTCACCAGTAAATCTGTTTTTCGTCATTATATCCAAACCTACTTTCGATTGATCTTCAAGTCTTCAAGGTCAGTGTTGCTACACATTTAGAAAAGGAGGGGTTACTTTAGGGATTTTTACAGTATATTTAGACAGTAAAAGTTTTGCCATTGCCGCGTTGGTCACCTTGATCAAAACCCAGTAAGCTGGTTAAATTAATCAAGGGTCCAGGAGGGACCACGTGGAGGTGCGGTTGGACTTATCCCTCCCAATAAGTTTTTTATTATGAAACATTATTGAAAATATAAGAAACTTGCATGATATGACAAATAGTTTATTTTCATATTCTTTTTAATGATAATTTATATCAGATAAAGTATAAAAATACTATAAATTGCATAACTAATTCTACAATTATTAAAAAGTTCATGGATGATCTTTAATAGTGTTTTAAAGATGCAGCTATTTTTAATTATGTATATAAACAGAACATGAATATATAAATATATTCTAAAAAACAAATATCTGTTTATTACAATTGTGAATATAGAATAAATTGTTAATTGAATGAAAATAAAAACATAATAATATCAAATGTAAATGCAGTCTAATATTTATTGATGCGTAGAAATAACATTAAACATAAACTTATTTACAAAAACTGGCTATGAAAAAAAAAAATTATTCTGTAATGTTTATTATCATTTTTTATATATTTATATCAGAAAAAAGATGCTGCGTAATATCTAAATTAATAATCTGATTTTAATCATTTACACTTGTATATAGAGGTGGTGAACAAAACAATGCAAACTTGTTGATTATTTTCCAAAACATATGATGCATTATCCTGAAATTTCAGGGATGTAAAGAACATGTTATATCTCATATTTTTTAAGGAAAGTTTTGTCCAGAAGACAAAAAGCACACAAATAACACATTTAAAAAAAATATTAATGTTTGGAATCACCCTTTGAAAAAAAAAAAAAAACTTAGTCATCAAATCAATTACAAAAATATCTAAATTTTCAAAAATTAACAAATGTATAGGCACATTAAAGAGACTTGTTACAGCTGCAGTGATATCCATCTGCAGAAGTTTAGAAGTCATTGAAATTAAAAATTCAGCTAAATTTTTAACAAGTCCATCCTCAAAGCGTCAAATCCATTGTTAAACTCCATCCATCTTTAAGATGCAAGGATCAAAAGATGAAGGAAAAATGATTTACTATTCTGTTTCAGAAAGGATCAGCATTACACCTTATTTAGTTTCTTGAAGTTACAATTCTCACTCTCAAAATTTTTTCTCCTATGATGACTAAATTATTCCCACAGAAAATCATCAACAATATCAAAAATCCTTTTCCTTGCTATCATTCATTTTGCTGAAAACTTTATTCAATTGCACTGAAACTTTTTCTTATTTATTTATTTATTTTTTTTAATTGCTTTTTCAAAGTACTTACATTTTCTGATTGAAATTAACTTTTTTTTTATTGAGATGCTTCACTTTGGAGGAATTCTGCTTCAGTAATTTTTTTTTAAATACATTTTTGGCTTTTTCTTTTCTTTAAAAGTTATTCCCCCTCCCCACTCTATCTTTTACTGGAAGTAAACAGGGATTAAAACCATTTGCAGGAAATCTAAAGTTGACCTGTTAACTGTCTAAAAACTGATCTAAAATCCCATCATTACATTTCAAATAACAATAATAATAGTATAAAAATATCATCTCTTAAAAAAATTAAACTGAATACAAATAAAACTAGTTGGCATAGGTGGACTCCGCCCAGTTCCCCATCATATAAATTTCTACAGTAGATCTATACTTATGATAAGATAAATAAATTTGACTGACTGCTTGACATGGTGGCAGAATGAAATGCCCCACTTAATAGGTTACCCAACGTTCAGTTCAATTCATTTACCTTACGTTAATTTATTTTATTGGGGTCAGTTTAGTTTACATACAATTCCATACTACTTCCAATACAACAAACCCATAATGCAAATTTATATGAAATATTGCTTTATTCTGTTATGTTAAGAAAATCTTTAATTTTAAATAGTTTGCCAGTATCATAAGTAATATTTTAAAACTGGTTTGACATTTCTGCAATCTACAGACACTTTACAGACAGACGAGACACTATATCAATTTTGTTAATTTTGGATTCCTCAGACCTCAAAATGTCAAAAACTTGAAGTCGAAAATTTCACAAATACCTACTAAGTTCCCCATACCTATGGTATGATGGTGAATTTAAACCTTTTATAGCAAAAGGAATATTATCAAAAAATTTTCCGTTTTTTTTTTTTTTTTTTTTTTTTTTTTTTTTTTTAAGAACAAAAAATTTTTCATTGCGACATCACTTCATTTTATTTAATCTCCCCCAAAGGATACTTTTGGTTGGTTGGCTTTTGATGGTGTGGGATCCAAGATAGAAAATTATATGCCTAACAAATGATATTTCCTTTCAAAGAATTAAAACAATTTAGCAAAAAATAATCCCTTCTAGATAAAGTCTCTTTCAGAAAAAAAAGTAAAACATAGATTAAACTTGATGCAAATCAGATGTCAGTGTAAAAACCTCCTTCCTTTAAAAAGTTGATCAGTTTAAACAGATAATAAAATATTGGAAAAAAGATTAGTTCAGATAGCTTATATGTTGAACACTTTGGCAAGTGGCTATTTAATAATAAAGCAAAAAGCAAAACATTCTCAAGATACATCCATGAACTTTATAAAATATATTTAATTATTACTTTTTTAATTTTTTTCCTTATTTATTCTTTCTAAATTTTACAAAGATATATATCAAGGTCATTTATAACTAGTAATTTAACAACAGCATGAAACATAAATTGCCTTTTTAAAATACATGGGTGTAATACACAATTTCAAATTAAAAAATTACAGGTAAAAATAAAATTTTTAAGCATATACTTATATAAGAATCACATAATTGTAAAATCAATAAAAGTACATTTATGAGTCATTAAATTAACTTTTTGGATAAAAGTTTTCAAACAATATGGACACTTAAATGGACGCTCTCCAGTATGCTGACGAAAATGAACATTCAAATTTTCTTTTTTAGAAAAAGATTTCAAACAAAAATTACACTTATATGGTTTTTCGCCTGTATGTGTACGCTTATGAACTTCTAACTGTGTAGACATTCTAGTTGTATATGGACAATAAGGACAATGATGTCTTGTAATCTTTTTTTTTTGTACTTCTTACTCTGGTCCATCATAGAATAGACTGTAAAATAAGATAATAAAACTCAAACATATTTGTGACACAAGACTTAAATCAATAAAATATCAAAACTAAAAATTTATTCATACATAAATGTTTTAAAAGTACAACACAAGTGATACATCATTTATCTTATGATGGTGCACAATCTGTGGCCCTTGCAAAGCTAACTTGTCGCTTTTAGAAATTTTTTATAAATGTTAATTGTAATTTTTCTTTTTTGTAATTATTGAATTACTTATGTTTAACAATTATTTTAAAATCCAGCTTTATAAAAATTTGAGATTTATTTTTTAACTGTAAATGGTAAATTTAATACAAGCTACTCAAATATATATTATAAACAGACATTAACCCACCAAGTGTCTTCTAAAAGGGCAAAATTTTAATGTTGTTTTCCCTGCATGGTTTTTAAGATGTCCTAAAACAACAGTTATTTCAATTTGAAATTTAAAACTTGACTATGGATGTCAAAATAAATCTCATGTCTATTATATGTGACTTTCATAGTTTGAAAACAAGCTAAGAGTCTATGATTATATATTTTTTAAATGTAAATGCATTACAACAAAAACTACTGCTCAGTGTATGGAAAAATACATATCAGCCACTTGGAGGTTTAAACTAGGTAATGGCTTTTCATATGCCTATTAGCCTTCACTCCAAAAAAGTTGTATGCCTCTGCATCAATTCGTATATAAATTATAAACAAAACAAATCATTTAATCAATTATACAAGTTATGAGTAGAATTAAGATTTTTTTATTTTTTTTTTAATCTATGAAACCCCATACAAGTACTAATGATAAAAATAACACAATTGAATTAACATTATACTTACTATTGAAAATAAACAAAAAAGAACAATATTTTATTTATATTATTTTAATTATAGATAGCAGAGTACAATGTTCTATAATAAGAAAAGTAATAACTTATTTATTTTCTTATGAAAATTGCCAATTGCTTTTAAAACATTTCATGATAGAATATTATATGTAAACTATGGATATTAGATACAAATTGAAAACAGTAAAACAAATATAATTTTTCATTATACATAAAAATTAATGAATATAAATATGTCATAGTAATTTATTTAAATCAAATTGGAGTGTACAGGTTGATATTTTTATTTATTACCAACTATGTGAAAAATACCAGAGCCGGGAATCGAACCCGGGCCCTCCGCTTAACGCACGGATGCTCTACCACTGAGCTACCCTGGCCGATAACCAGCTAGGCACTTCCCACATAATATACGTTGGCAAAGTCACCGAGTCTGCAAACGCAGATATATCAGGTGAGACAATAATAATCGTAGCACAACTCCATAGACCACGAAATTTCAATTTAGAAATTTTTTATTCATGAATTCATCAACCGTGAATATTTATTTAAATCAAATTGGAGTGTACAGGTTGATATTTTTATTTATTACCAACTATGTGAAAAATACCAGAGCCGGGAATCGAACCCGGGCCCTCCGCTTAACGCACGGATGCTCTACCACTGAGCTACCTTGGCCGATAACCAGCTAGGCACTTCCCACATAATATATGTTGGCAAAGTCACAGAGTCTGCAAACGCAGATATATCAGGTGAGACAATAATAATCGTAGCACAACTCCATAGACCACGAAATTTCAATTTAGAAATTTTTTATTCATGAATTCATCAACCGTGAATATTTATTTAAATCAAATTGGAGTGTACAGGTTGATATTTTTATTTATTACCAACTATGTGAAAAATACCAGAGCCGGGAATCGAACCCGGGCTCTCCGCTTAACGCACGGATGCTCTACCACTGAGCTACTCTGGCCGATAACCAGCTAGGCACTTCCCACATAATATACGTTGGCAAAGTCACCGAGTCTGCAAACGCAGATATATCAGGTGAGACAATAATAATCGTAGCACAACTCCATAGACCACGAAATTTCAATTTAGAAATTTTTTATTCATGAATTCATCAACCGTGAATATTTATTTAAATCAAATTGGAGTGTACAGGTTGATATTTTTATTTATTACCAACTATGTGAAAAATACCAGAGCCGGGAATCGAACCCGGGCTCTCCGCTTAACGCACGGATGCTCTACCACTGAGCTACTCTGGCCGATAACCAGCTAGGCACTTCCCACATAATATACGTTGGCAAAGTCACCGAGTCTGCAAACGCAGATATATCAGGTGAGACAATAATAATCGTAGCACAACTCCATAGACCACGAAATTTCAATTTAGAAATTTTTTATTCATGAATTCATCATATATTATGTGGGAAGTGCCTAGCTGGTTATCGGCCAGGGTAGCTCAGTGGTAGAGCATCCGTGCGTTAAGCGGAGGGCCCGGGTTCGATTCCCGGCTCTGGTATTTTTCACATAGTTGGTAATAAATAAAAATATCAACCTGTACACTCCAATTTGATTTAAATAAATATTCACGGTTGATGAATTCATGAATAAAAAATTTCTAAATTGAAATTTCGTGGTCTATGGAGTTGTGCTACGATTATTATTGTCTCACCTGATATATCTGCGTTTGCAGACTCGGTGACTTTGCCAACGTATATTATGTGGGAAGTGCCTAGCTGGTTATCGGCCAGGGTAGCTCAGTGGTAGAGCATCCGTGCGTTAAGCGGAGGGCCCGGGTTCGATTCCCGGCTCAGGTATTTTTCACATAGTTGGTAATAAATAAAAATATCAACCTGTACACTCCAATTTGATTTAAATAAATATTCACGGTTGATGAATTCATGAATAAAAAATTTCTAAATTGAAATTTCGTGGTCTATGGAGTTGTGCTACGATTATTATTGTCTCACCTGATATATCTGCGTTTGCAGACTCGGTGACTTTGCCAACGTATATTATGTGGGAAGTGCCTAGCTGGTTATCGGCCAGGGTAGCTCAGTGGTAGAGCATCCGTGCGTTAAGCGGAGAGCCCGGGTTCGATTCCCGGCTCTGGTATTTTTCACATAGTTGGTAATAAATAAAAATATCAACCTGTACACTCCAATTTGATTTAAATAAATATTCACGGTTGATGAATTCATGAATAAAAAATTTCTAAATATGTCATAGTAATTTAACAGATAACATAATAATTATATCACACAGCAAATAAAATTATGTATTCAAACAACTGAAATTCTGTGCATTTGTAATATTAAAATTATTCACACACAATGGCAATAAGACTGCTACAAAACAAAGTACTGTTCAGGGTATACCTTTGATGTTGATTGTAATGCAAACACAGAGAGTCCTGATGTTTGATATATCCATGTTTTCAAGTTTAAGGTCATAAACACAGAAGTGTCAGGAAAAATTGGTTGTTACATAATAATAAATACTGGTATCTCATATTATGAGCATCATCTAACAATCTATCAAAAAGAAAAAAAAAAAAAAGGAAAATTCTGTAATATAAGAGCAGATCAGAAAGATTTTTAACCCTTTCGTGGGTCATTTATTTCTCTTTTGAATTTCTCCCAGATTTTTATATTTTATTACCAATTAAACAATACCATTTAAGGAAATATATTTTATTTTGCTGAATTTGAATTATTATTTATTATTCAAATTAGATAGTTACTGGCATAAAATGTGCAGCAATGTACAAAATAAGAAAGTGTTATTAGAATAAAAACAGTGTTTTACTCATATTTGCAGTAGAGTCGTTGAGCAGTACAAATGTCATATCAAAACAGATGTCATAGCTGAACAAATCTCACAGAAGGCTTTCAAACTTTCAAAACAAATGTGCCAATTCTATTCAGTTGATTGAACAATAAATGGCAGCACAACACTGAAGCGAGGATTAGTGTTCCCATCATTATAATAGCAAGGCCAATATATTACAATGGGAATTGCACGTCCTATAGATGTATTTTGTAAGATCATGTAGGTGGGAAGTAATCTTCCCATGGCCCAAAAAAAGGGTCAATATGGAATGTGGTCACCCATATTCAAGTTGTACAAGGTTTTTCAAATGCCATTTATCTAAAAGCACAGATTTAATACAAGAACAACACATGAAAAAAAAAAATTATTATCCTTCGAAAAATAGAAATTAAGACCATAAGACTATCTGTAGAAAGCTGAGTCATTTGAGTGAGATGCCGAGTGTTTGAAATTATTAAACTGATTCAGGATTTATGTAACTTGTGTCTATGGTACTTTATACATTTGCACTGATCTTTCCAGAAAATTTAAATAGGTAAATCTCTTGCTTTTTTTTCTTTTGAGAATAGTACCTCGGTTAATAGTCCATTTTCAAATTTTGCTTGCATGTTTAATTCCATTGTTTTTTCCACAGAAAAAAAAAAAAAAATCAAGCTTCAACTGATATTAAGATTTTAATTTCAGCTGTGAATTGAATAAAAAAGACTAATTTAAAGTTTCTAGCATTAAATATTTGAAAAATTAATAACCTTTCTTTAGATGGGAATTTTTAAAACTACGCTTAGCAAAAATGTCTGTCACTTTCTTAATTTATACAATTAAAGATTTTTTCTTTGTTATCAGATTTAATTTTTTTTTTATTAAAAATGTTGAATTGTGTTAAATATAAACTGTTTGTGTGTCACATTAAATATAAAAATTAATTGCATGAACTTTTTTCTTAAAAAAAAAAAAAAAAAAGCAAATCAATAAAATACTTTATATTTCAATTTTGTCATGTGTGGTAATGAATTTGACAAATAACTGACTTACTTTTCAAATCAAACAATTAAAAAAAAAAAAAAAAAAAAAAAAAAAAAAAAATTGAACTTGGTAAACAATAGAAATGTGTCCTACATCTGTCTAGTTAATAATATTTAAATATGAAATTATAAAAAGTATTTTTAATATTAAAAATTATAGTAATTGACTTAACATAAAGTGAGAGACAAATAAAGCAAAAATTAAAATAGGCCTAATAATAAAGTATTGAATAAATTCAATAATCCTACATGTTCTATATCTCACTCAAATAGCATTTGTATCAATTTTGTTGCTTTGCCTTTTCATTCGCTCATCTCTTTTAAAATCTTTAAATAAAAAAGAATTTCTTTAGTTAAAAAATATATATATATATATATATATTATTTATTCCACAGACTTGAAATAGTACAGTAAATGGGCTTGAATGATTACACAGAAAAAAAGCTAAGTCACTGTATAACATTTGAGAAACATTTGTGTTTCTGTAAGTTCACTTTTTGAGTAAAACTTTTCTTGCAGTATCTACAAATGAATGGACGTTCACCAGTATGACATCGTAAATGAACAGTCAGATTTCCTTGCTGAGAAAAAGATTTAGAACATACTTTACACTGATATGGTCGCTCACCAGTATGTGTGAGTTTATGCGTTTGAAGATGGTGAGGTCTGAATGTAGAATAGGAACAAAATGGACATTGTAGTTTAATAAACCCTTTAGTAAACTTCTCATCTTGGTTCATAATGAAATTTACTATAGAGAAATAAAAAAATGTATTAAAATGATGATTAATATATATATATATATATATATATATATATATATACACACATTAGACAAAACAAAAGGAACAAACAGTCTTGCAAAAAACAATAAAAAGTCGTGGCTGACCTGGTATTGGTTGACAGCTAACATCACTGTCACCTTTAAATCACTGAAATAGTCCTAAAATGATACACACAGGCACATTAAGAAATTATGAAATTTCCATTTATCATTGGCTGGATTGCAGTATTCTAAAGATACTTCTTTTGAAAATTTGTTCAGTTGGCAACTATAAGCTATCATTCTATTTGATCATTATGAACCTTTCTTAGCACAATAATTGAATAAAGTTCTCCAATTCCTACAGAGCCATTTCTCTGTATACTGACAAGCTAATATTTTGCAAAAAGACAAAGGTTCTTTGTAAAGGATATTTTGCCAATATTTACTTTCTTCTTTTGCATTTTACAAATAATGCTATGTTTTTAAACACTGGTGCCAGCAAAACCACGCTAGTTTTGCTGGTGCTAGTGTGGCTTAATGTCACACCAGTAAACATTATTTTGCCAATATTTATTTACCTTTTTCTTTTGCATTTTACAAATAATGCTACACTTTTAAACACAAGTGAAAATAAACATATATATCATTTAAATATAATAGTACTTCAAGTAATAAAATAAGAAAACCAAAGGGAAATTATCCTAAGCTAAATAAAATGACAAAGATAAAAAATAATCTTATCTTTGTCATTAATCATATAAATAACTAAAAATACAACTGAATAAAATATTATACAATCAGTGTAACACAATCAGTGGAAAGACAGCAAAAAGCTTTTTTTTTAAAAAAAAGATTTACGTACAAAATATGACAAATTAAAGTAATTATATTAAAGTATCTCAATATGAATAATACACTTTAACTGTTTAAAAATTAAAATAATGTAGAGATTTTTTAGAATAATAAGTTATTTAAGTTTAGAATTTTTAAGTTATATATTTTTACTTAAAATACTGTTTTTTAGTATTATAAAAATTATTACAAATTTAAGTATTTTAGATAAATACTTATTTATTTTTTGTATAGTTAAAATTAGAACATTTTAAAGGGTAATTTTGTGTTATGTGTGGGTAAGTGGGAGGGGGGAGAGAAATAGCCAGTAGAACGGAAAATCAAACAAATTCATAAAGAAATAGATGAAATTTTTCAAAAAGCAATTTTTATAAATGGGGGCAAGGAGGGCCTGAAATCAGTTAAGGCTGTACATCAGTCAGACAGCTCCCTTTCTCCCTTCCCATGTTATCCAACGGGATTTTCGTTGCTTCGTTTTATAAAAATATCTCATTCAAAAATGAAGTTTTTCAAATTCTGTTTTTTGAATATTACTCTTTGAACAGGTCGTCTTTTAGCTTAGTGAGCAATTTTTCGAAAAAATTAATTTAATTTTTTTTATTTGAATTCGCTAAGTAAAACATTTAAATTTATTTTTTCGAAAAATTGCTCACTAAGCTAAAAGACGACCTGTTCAAAGAGTAATATTCAAAAAACAGAATTCGAAAAAGTTCATTTTTGAATGAGATATTTTTATAAAACGAATCAACAAAAATCCCATTGGATAACATGGGAAGGGAGAAAGGGAGCTATCTCACTGATGTACAGCCTTAAGGGTGGGGTGAAATCTGCTGAAAGACAAAAGATTCTCCCTGCTAGAGTTAGATAATTCACTTCTTTGAATGAAGGGTGAGAAAGAGTGTAAAAAGAAAAAAAAAAATGGCATGAGCTCTGATATATATAACTATACAGTAGAGAGTCAAAAATCCGCACAGCTTGGGACCAGAGGTTGTGCGGATTTTAGGATTTTGTGGATTTCGGGGCCCATAAAAAATGATTTTCACTTTGAATAATAAAAACAGAATATTATTCAAACTAAACACATACTAGTGAATAATAACACTGAATATTAAATTACTAGGTACATAAGAATAATAATGAACATTAACAAAAATATATTATGAAAACAATAAATAAAAATGAAAAAAAAAAAAAAAAAAAATTGTCAAACTTAGATAAAATCTGTTCACACGTAGCTAATTTTAAACTGAACTTGAACCTGCATGATTTATTTATTTTTTTATTTGTTGTAAATAGTAGTAACACAAATTTATTTTTCTACGAATTTTATTGAGTTCTTCCTTACAAATTATGCCTTCATCAAAAAGCATTTAAAAAAATTAGTTTGTTATTATTTACCTGATTGATATCATCATATCACAATAATCATTTTCTTTTGATGAATTTTATATACTGTCAATAATTTCATTTGCAGCAAACTTGGATCTTGCAGTCTTTCATATTATTATTTTGTTTTTCTTTTTTGTAATCATAAAATGCAAACATAAAATTATTATTTAAGATCTTTTTCAAAAATTCTGATTTGCAGTTTTGCAATTTATTAATAGTGAATTTCATTGTTTGTATCTGACAAGTTGTTGCGGATTTCGGACTTAGGCGGATTTTAGGTCGGCGGATTTCTGGCTCTCTACTGTATGTTATTGTTAAAGCTTGAAATCTGTTAACATGCAGATTACCTAGCTAATCTGCAGATTAACTAAAGTGACCCGTTAAAGTGCAGAATCAAGAGTTTTCCACATTTTAACTAGGTAATCTGCACATTAGAGGCTTCTGTATCGTTAAAGTTCAAATGTTTGTTTCTCTCATTTCTTTTCCCCACTGCTTCTCCCTCGCCTTCCATTTTTTGTTCAGTTTCGCTTTTCTCATTTCCTTTCACTTTTCATTTTGGGAACGACCAATTATAACAATAGGTACATACTTAGTCCCCTAATAGATAATTAAAATCTTTTTCCCACATAAGTTGGGGATTTTGCTTATTTTTGGGTATTCACACATGCAAATTTACCACATATAATATTTTGGCCTGTTGATTCTAAACCCGTAATAAAAATTTCCCCATATAGGAATAGGTTGGGGTTTATTGAATTTATATAGGTTGGGGCAGGTTTCTTTTTTTAGGTTTCTAATAACAATATTAACTTTTCAATACATGTTACTTAAAGTAGTTTTCATAAGTTTCCACCACTTTTACTAATTACACATAGGTTAAGGCCTACATTTTCGTTTTTTTACCAGCATATTTGTAATTCTCAACTGAAAATTCCAGAAAATTCCTCTCCCTCCACTTTTAGTTTAGTTTTGCTCCTTTCATTTCCTTTCCATACTCCTTCCCACCTCCCTTGACTTTTGGTTTTGCCAGTGCCTGGTTGTCGCCGGTTGCTTTTATTTCTCATAATTATAAACTATAATTTAGTATTATTATTATTATTTTTAAAAGGATTGTTATGAGAGTTTCAATTAATAAGAAATAAAATTGAAAAATAATAATTGATTTTATATAACGTTATTTTATCTATATAGTTTCATACTTAAAAGCTTAATAATTTTTTTTTTTTTTAATTAGTAAAAAGTATTTATAAAAAATAATATAATAAAATGCTCCATTAATTACAAAATCTAAAGGGTTAGTTGTTAAATAATTGAAATATTTGTTAAACACTGGAATTTTCAGTTGAAAATTACAAATATGCTGGTAAAAAAAGAAAAAAAAAAAAAAAATGAAAATGTAGGCTTCAACCTATGTGTAATTTGTAAAAGTGGTGGAAACTTATGAAAACTATTTTAAGTAACATGTATTGAAAAGTTGTTTTTGTTATTATGTGAAGAAACCTGCCCTAACCCATGTAAATTCAATAATTTTTACATTAACTCCAACTTACTTGGGAAAAAGAAATTAGTTAACTTTAAATGAAAGATCTTGATTATCTATTATAGAACTAAGTATGTACCTATTGTTATAATTGGACTCAACCTATGTGAGAAAATACAAAATCCTCATGACTGCAAACGCTGCTGTTGTTCCACCAAAGATCTTATTTTGACTTTAACGAGTGCCTAGTAGGTAATGTGCAGATTAACAAATGTCTAGTTGGTAATGTGCAGATTATCTAGGCACTTCACAGATTACCTAGGTAATTTGAGAAATGAAACAATTTTCCGCACTTTAACGGATCACCTTAGTTAATGTGCAGGCCACCTAGCTAAACTGCAGATTAACTGATTTCTGCCCTTTAGCGGTAACATATATATAATACGAAAAAAAAAAAAAAAAGACCAGGGAAAATAAACTAACAAAAAATAGCATAAAAGAGAGAGAGAGAGATGGATAATATTCTTGAAAACAGAATAAAGAAAATAATTCTATTATTTATTTAGTTATTTATGTGTGTGTTACATTAAGAAAAAAGAATTTTTATTTTGACTCCAGTGATTGTGATATACAACTGATAATCAGCACTTTTAATTTGAATAAGATAACAAACTAGCTCCAAAATTATTCTTTCTTTTCATATGTTTATTTTAACAATTAATTTAGAAAAGAACAAGATATATTAAGTTATATTTTCAGTTATACTTCTATGCAGTCTTTTTTTTTTTTTTTAATAATTTGATGTCCCAAAGCAGAATGTGCCAAAATTTGTGATGCAAACCACAGAACAAATGGCTTTACTGCAGAACAATTTAAATATACAAGATACAAAGCTTTCTTCTGAAAATAACTATATATTTCAATACATAGGGGCTTCGGTGTAAATTAATTAATCAATGGTAGAAGACAGATAAATGCAAATTTTCTAAATACTGCAGCGAGCAGCCAGAAACTGGCCAGTATTGTCCATGGCAAGATTTTAGTGGCCATTTTGTAAGATTAAGTGGCCATGTGGCCAATGCTAATTTTTCCCTCTACATCAAATTGTAAGATATGTATTTTTCTTATAATTATGCCAATAATATTGCGAGAGTAAATTTGTAAAATACATGCATGTTCTGAAGAACATTTATGATCATCTCATGACTTGTAACAGAACATTCAAAAGTACTCTGCTATGAGGCATTAACGTATACAAAAGTGTTTCCATTCTAAAAATGCTTAGTGTTATATTTAATGTAAAAAATAATCTCTTCAGTTAAATAAAAAAATCAGTTGTGTATATGTGCAACTTTTATCTACTTTTGAAATATATCAAAATTAAAATCAATTCTGGTGATTTGTTTATTTCACATATACAATTTATGCACTTCCTATCAAAAATTTCTTTAATGAATTTGAAAATTATAAATATTTTTAAAACAAAAGTTTTAATGTAATGAAACTTTCTAATTTTTTTTTTTTTTTTTAAACAAATGTTTTAAACAACTTAGACACAGATTAAAAAATGCTTATACATGTAGTGCCAATACAATGGGTTCTTCCCACCGTCGTCTGCTCAATCACGTGATAAAGGAAAACGAATAACCAAATTCTGAGAATCGAATTCAATTAAATATTGTTCTTAAGAACAAAAATTTTAATATTTAATATAAAATAAAATAAAAGTAATATTGTGCATTTGTATACAGTAGAATAATTGTATTTGTAATTTTAAGAATTTTTAAAAAACATTTTATGTGTTTATTTATTTTTACCTATAAGAATCGATTTTTGTATATTGTAGTGTAACTGTAACATTAACTGATCTAGCAATAAATAATAGCTTCTTGTGGAATGTTTATGGATTATAATTTAAAATTTAAAAATGTTTTCATTTAATTTAATTGCATAAAGGTGTTACAACAAGTTAATTAACTTAGTTACTGGTCTAAATGGATTTACACAGTACGATATTGCACTGTCACTGATTTAAATACCAAAAATCAGATTATTAAACATGTTCTTCATGAACATCAATAACAAACATAAACTAAATGATGATTGTAAATGCATACAGCAAACAAAAGCGGATGAATAATGATATAAAATGGATTAAAAATGATGAAGTATAAAAAAATAACACAGATTAAATACGATTGATCAAAAATAAGAATAGAAAATATGTTATTTCAGCAATCACTATAGATAAACAAGACTATGTCTGCTATTTGTTTTCTCCCTATCATGTGACCTCTGACGTCAGGTGGGAAGAGCCTATTATCTCAGACATCATCTAATGGAAACTTCGTTACAGCATCTTCAGTCAAGAAGTTATTGCATGGAGTACATTTATATTATAATCATACATTTGTTTATTAAAAAATTACCTTATCAAACATTTCGAAATAACTCTGAAGCTAAAAAATATTAATTGGTATAATTTTATAAAAGTTTCAATGATTTATACAAATAAAAAAAAGCAACAAATATTATTAAACTAAAAAATATTTGAAGGAAAATATTATTATTTTATAACTATTCTTTCTCAAGAATATCAATTATATTTTTTATGGGAAAAATAAATAAATAAATAAATTACCAAAAACAAAATAAATGATACATTATTAATAAGGTTGCTTTATATACAATATGAATAGATTTTTTTATTCACAAGAAAATGTATTTAATAGTCTCAAGTTTTAAAAATAAAAGATACATAATGTCATTAAATAAGATTGCTACATTTATGTGTTTTTAAATTTGACTTAAGAGCAAAATGTCTGTTACAGTAAATGCATACAAATGGACGTTCTCCTGTATGACAACGTAAATGACGTTTAAGATCTGTTTTTAAAATAAAAGATTTCAGACAAGTTTCACATCTGAAGGGCCTTTCTCCAGTATGAATTCTTACATGATTTTTAAAATTAGTAGCATTGTTAGTAGAATATGAGCAAAAAGAACATTGGTGTCTGGTAAATCCATGAGAATCATTTTCTCTGTAGGAGTGTTTGCGATTCTGGCTCTTCCATAAATAACCTAGATAATAACAATTTTGTATAAAATGCAAATATCCAATACAGAAATAATAAAGAAATAAAACAGACTAAAAACACAATCCAACAGTTTTTTATACATATGGATAAGAAATGTACACTAATAAAAATTTAAAACATTTCTTTTTATTCATTCATTTTATTATTATTTTAATGTATGCATATAAAAAAAATAAAAAGAGCTAAATTAAATAACTGCTTTAGAGTGATAAATATAAGAAATTTGAGTTATATCAAACATATATCTAAGTTTACTTTTAAAGTCTATGAATAATAATAACGAAGAAAGATCAAAGTGTTGCATTCTGTTTTTTAGACTCGAAATGTGATTGTTAAACTGAAACATTTTAATCAATTTCAAATAAAAAATATTCAATTTTAAAAATCCACAAAATAATTAATTTTCATAATATTTTAAGATTTATAATAAAAATTTATATATATATATATATATATTTTTTTCAAATATGCTCGTTTTTATTGAACATTCTAAAATCTATTCTACAAACCAAATTGTAAAAGCAGAGGTCAATGGGGGGGGGGGGGGGGCTTAAATTAATATTTGAAAAATTGTCAAAAGAAATTCAGCACCTAGCAATTTTTTTTTTTTTTTTTTTTTTTTTTAATGCTTGATATTTATTACTAATAAGTAAATTTAAATCTTTATACAGTATTTAATCTAAACATCAAATTTTAACAAGCTTTACTTTGTTTTTAATTTGTGCTACAGCATATGGCTAAAAAGGTGAAGTCCTCCAGTTTAAAGAAAACCTTAAATCAGCTTCATATTCAAAACAAAACTTCAGTTTTTCTAAAAGAAGACAAGCCTTATCACCAGATAAAAAGGATTCATTATCAAGAACACATGGACTTTTAATTGAGAATATTAAAATGGAAAATGGATTAATAAAAAAAAAACAAAGCAAATTTATATTTTTTTTCAAAGAGATGAATTAAATATATATATTTTTTTCTATACATAAATAAAAACTTTTTCTATCTATGTATAGATGAAATGCATGTTTTAACAACTCCAATAATATAGAACTTTTGAAATTATTAGGTGTACAAATTAATTTGGTCCGTTTTTTAGCAATAAAAAAAGTATTTATTAATTAAACCAAAGCAAAAAATACATTATTCAAAGTATTGTACATTATTTTCTACTATTTTTTTCCCATCTCTCCGGCAATCGTCTGATTCCATCTCGATAAAACAACTCATCTCTTTCGCTCATCCATGTTTCGAGCCATTTTTGTATTTCTTTGTAAGAAGTGAACCGCTGACCGGTCAGATCATTCTGCATTCGTCGGAACAATCAGTAGTCGGAAGGGGCGATGTCCGGAGAATACGGCGGGTGTGGTAGGACGTCCCACTTTCTTTTTTGTCTGTAAATCAGCTACTCGCAAGTGCATAATCACCTTTCAACGTCTCTGGGTTTCAGTTCATAAGGAACCCATGTTCCTTTTTGGATCATTCCCATCGTTTTTAGTCTCACCGATATTGCTTGCTGAGTCACTTCCAGTTGTTCTGCAAGCTGTTCTTGTGTTTGAGTCGGATCTTCATTCAGTAATTCCTCTAATTCGTTATCTTCAAATTTTTTCTGTTGTCTAGAGCGACGCCTGTCATCAACGCTAAAATCTCCATCTTTAAATCGTCAAAACCATTTCCTGCATGTTTTGTCAGTCGGAGCACTATCGCCATATAATTCTACGAGCGTTCGATGTGCTTCGGCGGCACTTTTCTTCCAATGAAAGAAAAAATCAACACTTCCTGCAAATGCTGCTTATTGACTTCAAAACCTGACATGTTTAATGCAATGCTGATCAGGCTATTTCAAGCAAGCGAAAGAGTTGTACACTGAAGATTCTTAACAAATATATAACCTCTCTGAAACCACCGAAAACAGCTGTCATAGCCTAGCATTTGTGGCAGCTAGCACCATCTTTCGAAAACGGACCGAATTAATTTGTACACCTAATAGATAAAGTTCTCCCTCCCCAAATATTACGAACAATCTGCTATTTCGTTATACAACAGCTTAATCACAAAAAAAAAAAAAAAAAAAAAAAAAAAAAGAAAACCTCAATTACTTGTTAATATTGCAACAGCATTTTTAAAGCATTCTCCTAAATTAAATAAATAATTAACAAACATTAGATATATACTTATTTGACATTAATGTTATTTAATATTAATGCACTTGTGTTTATTCAACTGAGATTTGCGAGAAAACCCTTTTCCACAATAAATACATACAAAGGGGCGTTCTCCTGTATGGCACTGATAATGGCGTTTCAAATCAGTTTTTAAGATAAAAGATTTTAAACAAATATCACATGTAAATGGTTTTTCTCCAGTATGAATTCTCACATGATTTTTTAAATTAGAGGTATAATTAGTTGAATATGAACAAAAAGAACACTGATGCCGGCTATTCTTCAAAAGATAATTCCACTGTATACCTAAATCCCCTAGATAAAAAATAAAAATTAAATTAAGAAAACAAATATATTAAAAGTATAATCGATAAAATTCAAATTAATTTAGAAATACATGAAAAACACTTTCAAAATATAAAAAAATAGACCAAACAATTTCAAAATTAATTTTTTTATTATTACGCATTTATTTCTATATAAGTATTATTATTTTTAAACATGAATTAGTAATTAATGAATTATGCTGAAAATTAATATCACATGTACAATACAATCTATAATAGAAAATAATATAACTTTAAAATGCAAGATTAAAGATTAAGAATAAAGTATAATTATTTGGGCATGTGATTCACATGCAATTATATAAATAAATTGCTAATTACCAAGATATACTCACTTTTTTTTTTTTTTCATTTTACAATTTTTAGTAAACTTCTGGACACCAATGTAAATAAATACATACATATTTTTTAATCGTGTTTCTTGCGACCATCGTAGTTTTTGTGCAAGTGTTCAGTCAACGAGTCCAGTGTTAAAGTAAAGGTGACCAAGAGAAAATAATTGATAAGGGAACTCCGAAAGACTGAATGTTTCCCAAATCCCAACCTGTCTGTCAATTTGGCACCCCTCCAAACCTTTGGAATTTTCCTTATTGCTAGGTGCAAGAAATGTGGTTACACTATACATTAATCATATCTAGAACAATAAAAGGAGAAACCCAAAGAAGAATATAGAAGTTATCAAAAGTTTAAGTATTCTACATAAGGCTGAATATCACATAAATGTGCATTTTAGTGTTTCAGGTCTTTATTATTAATTTTAAGCAAATAAATTGTAAAATTTTATTATTATTATTTAGAAGTACCTTTTTAAAAAAGCATCAAATCATAAAATGTGAGTTTATAGCAATTTTAGTATTTTTTAGAAAATTTTAAACCTTATAACCGTCATTTTCGTGACTGTCTCCAAGACCAAATGTTTACATACAAAGTATGTTTTTTACTAAAAAAAATAAAATTATAATTATAATAATTGTTAATTCTTGTAAAAAAAACTATTTGTTTTCAAAGGAAATTTTTTTTTTCTTTTTAATTACGTTAATTTTCATGCATGTGTAATTAAAATGCTTGTATGCAAGTCTTCACGTCATTTTCGTGACACATGAAAATAACTTCATATATCATCAAGGGATGGTGCCACCATTCACTTTTTTTAAAGTTTAAGATCAGAAATCAACATTGACGATATGTGGGGAAAAAAAATCTCAAGAAAATTGAAAACAGGTAAGAGTTAACATTATTTTTATTGTTTACATGCTGTGCGTACTTTTATTGCTTGTCATTTTCGAGATGCATAAAAAATAAAAAAATATTATTATAAAATTTAGAACAAAGTTTTATTTTAATATAGAATGACGACCAGAAGAAGAAAATGTGACGATATCGGCTTAGTGAAAGCATGTTTTTCAGTACAGAACGAATTATTGACGATTTGTCATTTTCGTGACGGTCATTTTTGTGACGTCACGAAAATGACATTTGTTGGAGATTTACTATTTTGTAAGCCCTGGATTTAAATAATTTTTTATTTTGAATTAAAAGATTTGTTGGTGTAGGATAAGCTTTATATTTAAATATTTAAAGTACTTTCCGGTATCCAGGTAAATATAAAAAAATTACATACGACATTAATATTAAGATACAATTAAAAAAGCAAACTTTTATTTATTTATTTAATTTTATTTATTTTTTTTTTTGCCCCCTTTAAGGTGTCATTGAGAATGTTACTCAAAATATTTTACTTGTGTTATTTATGGCAAGATGCAGAAAAAATAATTTGCATGGCTTGACAAAGAGGATGTCCATGAAATTCAAGTGCCACATATTCTGTGCAAAATTAGGAATTCTCCTGAACCTGCTTCAAATAGATATTTTAAACTTCAGGATGAAGATTTTAATAATGTTCAAAATGCTTTTTCTGAATTTAATTCAGTTATCATTAAACTTGTAACTATAAGGATTTTAATACAATAAAATTGCTTGATATTCTCATTATTGCTCTTTCTTTTCCCTTCACAATCTTTTCTCTATTGTTCTAATATGTTCCATTTTTAATATTATATGGTCCTATTGCATTGACAAACAATGTTATTTCAGTGAAAAATAGTCATTTTGACAAATATTGTCATTTCAGTGACAAACAGTCGTTTCAGTGACAAACATTGTCATTTCAGTGACAAACCAGTCATTTCAGTGACATCATTTTTTGACATCTTTAAATGCTATAATTAAAAATTTAATGCAAGTAAACTAATTATTTCCAGTTTATAGTCAAGAGGTATGCAGTCTATGATATTTCCCATTGATATAATTTATGTTTATAAAAAAATAAATTTAAATTTATTTATTTTATTTTTTTTTTTTTTTAATTTAAAATTTTTGGGTTTTTTATTTTATTTTATTTTTTAAAATGGGAAGAACTTTTTAGAAAAGCCTAAGTCTTGTATTTTTTAATGAATCTGAACCACAAAAAAAAAATTTTAAATGGTAATTTTGATTTTATAAGATAATTAAAATTATAAATTTTTATTGAAAAATTTCAATAAAATTTTAAAAAATTATGTTCGATCTCTGTCAAACTCAGAATTTATTTAAGATGTACTTACGGACTTATTTTCAAAAATTCAAATTAAAATACAAAGTTTGAAAAAAAAGTTTAAAAAAATCCAAAATGCACACTTATGTGATATTCAGCCATAAATAAAATAATTATTAAACAAAAAAAAAAACAAAAAATCATTTACACATAAATGAAATGAAAAAGGTGGGTGAGAAAAAAAAATGTGTGCGCACACACACACATGCAAAATTAATTATATAAATATATTAGCTATACTAAAAATGTAGCCAATAAATGTCTCCAAAAAGCAGGAGACCAAAGAATATTTTTCCTTACGTGATTTAAAAAAAAAAAAGTACTCTTAAGACATCATTAAAATTTTTGCAATTTATATTTCATTTTGTTTTTCTTACCAGAAAACTGTATTTAGACTTAATAAAAAGTTAAGCCTCTCAATATTTAATATGGAAATTTAAAAAAACAGAAAATTTACACTTTCAAAATAAAAACTACGTAAGTCTTATTTAACTTACTTAAAATTCAAACAATTTTTAAAATGAAATAATAAAATACACACACACACACAAAAAAAAAAAAATGTTGAAGTCGGAAGAATATGAATGGTGTCAAGGAAACAGACTACAAATTTAGATTTTATATCATTGGATTTATATGAATGCTCTTTAATTCTGATATCACTAGTTCTGCCCATGATCTAACATAGGCTGGTTAGGCGAAACGGGCAGAACCAGCGATATAAAAAATAAAGAGCACAAACGTTCATATATTATCTGGTGTTATAAAATCTAAAATTGTAATCCATTTCCTTGATACTGGTCATATTCCAAATGTTGACAACATTAAAATCTTAGCTTCTGATTTCAACACTAATGACGCACAAATCATACTAGACAGCATGTTTGTCAGATTGCAACTTTCTTTTTTGAACAAGGCTAAAGCAGTTCCTTCTGAATATTTAATTTTGTTATGATGTTTTACAACTGAATTTTAACTGTCGTGTGGATGTATTTTGACACTGAAGAGCCCAGTGGCAGAAAGTTTTGTAGCTGTATGCGACAGGCTTTTAAAATTTCATAATCTGTCTGCAAAATTTGCATGTAATCAGGGGTGAAAATGGCTTGCACTCAAAAAGCCTGAAAGCTGATAGCGGCAATCTTGAGAGAGGGAGGGCGGGGGGGGGGGGGGCTTAACAACAGTGGTGATCTCGTGCAACGATACACGAATACAATTTTACTACAGAATAATACAGTATAAACAATTATACAAAAATAAGTTGAACTCATTCAGTTAAATATTTTATAGCAATGTTTGAAACAACACAATATAAATAATAAAAGTATTACTAATACGATAATTTAGTAATGAGGTAACCACTATAATTAATATTAATATAAACACATATTAATGCTTCACATTTTCTAAAACCACTAAGTCAACCTTTCTAAGTCACTGGATGCATGAAACTCAGTATGCAACAATTTTAGAAACACAGTAAAATTTGGTAATGTAGCAATCACTACACCACACAGAACAAAACACCAATAAACTTGCTGTTTTCATGAAACTGTTTGAAAAGACATTACAGAAAAACAAGAAAGTTTGACACATAGCTATCACTCAATCTACAAGACTAAGAAAGGGATGGAGGGACATTTTCCATAATCTATATAATATTTCTCTAACGCGGTCCAGGAATTATATTTTGTCGAAATGATACGATAATGGTCTAATTAATAAAATATGCGAGGAAAAAAAATAATATTTATAAATGAGTGATATTTAAGCACACAAACTCAGCTAAATAATCTAACATGTCAACTATAAACTAAAATGTCAACATTTGTCTGATGACATTATTTTATGGAAAAAAAAAAAAAATTTAAAAGTTGCTTCTTCAGTATCTTTGCAAGTGTCGTTTTAAAACAAGCAATACTTTAACCCTTCGCCAGGTGCTCCCAGCCTCAGAGGCCAGGTAAATACTTTATTGTTAAAATACTTGTACTACAATCAATAAATTCGTACTTATGCATTAAATTTTCGTTTATTACTTTCTATTCACTCCTAATAAGGTCACCATATGGGTGTTTTTGAATTAAAAATCATGTGTAGGATATTTAGAGAATAAAAACCAGAATGGGGCCTCTCAGGTAGGGTGTGCTCGATTTTGTTTGTCCTACGGGTGCGCCTGACATAGGGTTAAAGATATATACAGAATATGAATTATTATCATAAATGCGACTTAAAAATGCAACAGTAAAAAGCATAATCAAAATAGGAATTAGTTTTTTTAAAACAAAAAATATACCAAAACAATTTAATAAAAAGTCATCGCCAACATGGCAACAAAAATTTAAAAGGGGTCATGGGGTGGGAGTACTATAATAAAACTGTACTGCCTGTGGAAGTATGAAAACTGGGTCATCAACCATGAATTTTATTTTGAAACAGTTCTTTAAATGATTTTGGTTTCACTATTGCACAGTATAATTTGATTCTAATAACAATTTGGCTTCTGATAAATTAAATTTCAATTAGGTGGTGAAATTCGTATAATATTTATGAGCTTCAAATTTTAAAGGTGACTAACAATAAATAAACTGTGAAAATTTTGCATGGATTTGCTCGTTAAAATTATTTTCTGAACTCCTCTTTGGAGGTCAAAAGCAGACTTTTTGGAGGATTATTTTAGCATAACACATTTCAAAAATTTTTATACACATTTACAGAAATTTTTATAAGTGAATTTTGAAGTGGAGGAGAAATTTTAGAGCAATTTTAAATTAAATTAACACTTTTGGAGCAGGTGTGTGGCCTTTGGGTAGAGCACTTTAGAATGTACTAAGGCGTCATACATCAGTAGCGCATTGCCGCGGGAGAAAAATGTCCATAAATTGCAGACAAATTTTTTTATGACTGACGGCAAAGACTGTCAAAAAGTTGTGGGCATTTTTTTTTATTAGCGCAGATAAAGACTGTCCGAAAGTTGTGGAAATTTTTTTTTTTATTAGTGCAGACAAAAACTGTCTGCAAGCTGTTTTTCTGTGTCCGCAACACAGTGTTTCTGCCACTGGGCTGAAGAGGGATAATGTTTTAGCCAAAATATTTGTTGTATGTTCTGTGTTTTTAATTAAAATGTGCTTTTATAAATTTTTTAGTTTACTTTATTATCTCCTTTTAAAAGTTGTTTGAATTTTAATACATTAATGAGATATATAGATGATATTCAATTATATTAAGGACTTTACTTGAGTATCTGTTGTAGTTTAATGTTATAAGTTATACTGCTGTAAACTGAAAAATAAAGTATGTTTTTTAACCAATTAATATAACTGCATGTCATTTTATTGCTTTGTTTGTTTCTGAGATCCTGCTTATTCATTTTGTGAGGATGAGAAATTTGTAAGTGGAGAGATCAGTATTTGTTTTAAGATTATTAGCCATGACAATAAGACCATGTTATTTCTAACATTAATGAACCTACTTAAGAGTGATAGTTTAGATGATAAAAAAACATTTACAGGAGCTTCTCAAATGATTCCACTACACATATACACTTATATCAAATTAAAAGATATTGGTTACTAAACTTGAATTGGTTTTTCAGAACATAAAATCACTATTAGATAGCTGCTTGAAATTTATTTTATAGATAAACCAAAATTGATATTGTTAATTGAAATCTATACATAGAAACTGATTTCTTAATTACATAAATACTTTTAAGTTCTTTGAGAATTCAACAGGGGAACTGATTTCTTAATTACATAAATACTTTTAAGTTCTTTGAGAATTCAACAGGGGAACTGATTTCTTAATTACATAAATACTTTTAAGTTCTTTGAGAATTCAACAGGGGAACTTTGAGAATTTCAATTTCTTGACAGGTATCTGGCTATTCTCAGCAGTTTTGGCGATCTGTGTGTCTTTTTTCCTCTTTCAGTTTGATTAGACAATGCCACCTTGCATTCAGATTGCTCGCTGGTTACATGCATGTGCATTGTTACATGCATGTGCAATGGCTAAAATTTTTGTTGTTTTACAGTTGTTTTTGGTGATCAGCAAATTTTTTTTACAGTTGTCGAAATGTATATCTATTTTAAAATTTCTATTGGCTTTTGATAAGGTAGTGATGATTCCAGATTAATATTGCTAGATTGTTCTTTAATTCATTTATTATTTTTTCCGCTTTGTCAGTACAATATAAGTTCCTATTTCTTTATTTTCTTTTTGATATTGTGTTCTAAAGATTACCTGTGGCTTCCAGGAGATTTATTGGGTCTATTATTTCAAATTCAAACAGATGATAATCAGCATTTTAAATTTGTGTAAGAAAATATATTAGCCCAAAAATTATTCTTTATTTTACTTTATTGTTTTTCAAAACTTGATTTTAACAAACTTTTTAAGTTATAATCATACACAGTCTTACATAAAATAATTAAAAATAATAATAATAATAATTAAATAAAAATTAGTCTGACGTACACAAATAAGTTCACATTCTATAAATTGGTAGTTCTCAAAGGGTATGTGAGGGCATATTGGTGTACTGGATTCCTAGCTGTGCTCTGTGCTATTCAAAAGAAATATGTGTCCATGTATAAAAATACAGTTATTTTATATCATTCCATTTCATTACAGATATTACATTCATTACGGAATTATGCACAAATATCATAAAATAAACATTCAGGTGTGAAACTATCTAGCATGCAAAAATCTGGAAAACTACTGCTTGTATTACACAATGAATGGCAAGAAAAGATTTATTAATGATATATTTTATTTATACCTATAATAAGTGATATTTTAAGAGTTATTAATACATTATAAGGCAAATTAAACATTCAAAATAATAATTTCTATGAAAAACAAAATAATTTAGAGACAGCAAAAATTACAAACACCCTGAACTCATGGGTAGCCCCTGAAAAGTTTCACCCACAATAATTATTTGGTTAATTAACAATTATATTTCTTACAAAAAAATAGCAATTTTATGTGCATAATATTCATTCAGATACATATGCTGAAATAAAAGGCACAGATTTCTCAGAAAGAAGCCTTATACATATACTGAACACTTTTGTTTTGGGAACAAATAAAATTTAAACATCAGTAAGAAAGCAAGCCCTTCACAGACTACTTGGAAATATAAATAAAGTTTATTTTTAATACTATATTTGAATTAATGAGGATTTTCTATCCTCATTACAGTTGAATGTAAAAAGAGAATTTTTCTATGTTTTGACAAATTGACAAACAAATGAGAGTTGACTTTTAAAATGTTTAATTTTATTATTACATGCTATTTTTCAGAATTTTCTATACAGTGTGTCTACATATTAATATAAAATTTTATATGTGCTCCAACAAAAAGTTTGAGAACCACTGCTATAAATGTTTAATATAATTTTTAACATATAGTCAAACCTCTTCAGCTCATTGAAATCACCAGTTAAGTATATATACAACTTTTATTTATTCTTTTGAAATATACTGTAATCAGTTGCAATATGATTTATATATTTCCCACATACAATTTTTGCACTTTGTATCAATAATTATTTCTTTAATAAAGATGAAATTTATAAATATTTTTAAAAATAAATCTTTTAATATAATAGAACTTTTTAATTGTTTATTTTAAATTTGTTAAATTTTAATAAAAATTTAATCTTTTACAAATTTTTTAAACAAATTAGGCATATTTAAAAATGCTTGGGCATATGGTTGTAGCAACATATTCATATTAGACATCATTCAATAGAAACTTCTTCAATCATGGAAGTGATAATCAGCATTTTTCATTTGCATAAAAAAACAGATCAGTCCAAAAATTACTCTTTCTTTATTCTTATTTATTCATCTGTTTATTTTTTCATATTTTGATTTTAACGATTAATTTAGAAAAGATCAACTTTTAAAGTTGTATGTTCAATTATAATCTTATGCAGTCATAAATATAAATAAAATATTTTGATCTATACAAATAAATTTTCATACTAAAAATGTTTAGTATTATATTTTACATGAACATATAGTTAAACCTCTTAAGCTCAGTAAAAGCATGTTGTGAACAGTGGCAGATATAGGGGTGGGGGGGTCTAGGGGGCTGAAGCCCCCTAAAAAGCACTGCCATTCACAATTGAATATTACAATTGTAATTTTTCATTGATCTGGAATAACATGCCGAAAAATCTTAGCCCCCCCCCTCCCCCCCCCCCCCCCCCAAAAAAAAAAAAAAAAAAAAAAAAAAAAGTTAAGTTCTGGATCCGCCACTGGTTGTGAAAATAAATATGCAACTTTTATCGACATTTTTGAAATACAGAGATGGAAAAAACATTAAGGCCAACTGAAAAAGTGCATTATTCTTACAAATGCCTATTTAAATTTTATGCAAATTGAAACACAAAGCAAAAAATGGCAATTTCAATTATGTCTATAAAAATATTATAAAAACAAACTATTTTGTATTTGAAACTTCGTTTTTTTATGCATACAGAAAGCAGAAAAAATTATTAAGGCCACATAAGCTTATGTAACAAACTGCTAATATTCTCAAAACTTCTCCTTTTCAATTAATTTAATAATTGTTGAGATCTTAGAATTCCAATGTTCTTTCAAAGTGTCTTTTGACATGCTTTTCCAGCTGTTTTCAATCACTATTTTAAGCTGCTCATGTTTGATGTTGTAAGTTATACAATTTCCATCGCTTGTCTTTGTTTTCAGATAAGCAATTGGTATAGTTCCATTAGCAGAAAAAACACCCCAAATCATCACAGAGCTACCACCAAACTGGTGTTTTAAGAAAAAAAGATAGCTCACACCAAAGATTATGCCAGTAATATTTAAAACCATCAGGCCCATTGAAACTAAAAGTTTATTACATCTAAAAAACAAAGTAACAACATGTTTCTTTACAAATACTAGGTGCACCATTTCACATCTTTTACTTAAGGGTGGTGGTTGTTTTATTTTACTATATTTACCATTTGGATTTTTTTATAATGCAAATGGACCTTGTTCAGCGTGCAATTTGGCTGGTGCAAGACAGCTTCAAATCCTTTACAATTTGAGAAGAAAGCTTTTTTTGAATTACTCACCTAACAACAGCTTTCACTTGTCGAGGAGTCAATGCAGACATATGTCTAGTGCCTTTTCCACTGAGCATAATTATTAATATTTTTGAAAAAGTTATCAACTACAGTTCTAAATCTATTAATCTTTTAGCTATTTCTCAAGAATTCAAACTACATAAAATTAAAAAACTTACATTTTTCAGTTAGGGTTAATTTCCTATTTTACTTTTTCTAATTTTAACAAATATTGAAATTTCTGTTGCTATCACCTGTGTGAATTGTTAAAGCAGCTCTGCAAACAGCAATAAATAAAATGGTAAAAACTGTAAAATTGAGCTTCGCCTTATTTTTTCATGGTTGTAGCTTTTATAAAAACAAAATTTAATTTCTAATTAAAAAGTAACTGCATTTGTTGTAATATTATATGCATAATTAAAACTGTTTTTTGTGCATCACATTTAAATTGCAGAAAATTTACATAAGCAGTGATGAAAATAAAGATATTTTTCATTCGACATAACATTTTTTCCAACACTGAATATCAAAATTTTAATCAATTATGATGATTTGTGTATTTCAAATATACAAATTTTGTACTTTGTACTAATAACACACGTTTACAAAAAATAATGTTGGTAAAATTTGCTTTCATAATTTTAGCTGATTTTTTTTTTTTTTTTGTGATGAAACCGAAAATGAAGCCACCCACTTTTTTTCTATCACGTATACATTATTGTGAATACAGGGTGTCTACCGACACAATTTCTTCAGTTTCAGTAGTTTCTAGTATGTTTCCATGATTAACTATAATTAAACATGGAAATGTACCATATACTAATTATATTGGTGGAAGAGTCACGAAAAAAATTGACAAAAATCTATATGCAATACAGAGAAACTGGCTTCAGTTTCGGCTTCAGCACACCAAAAATCATAAAAATCGGCCAAAATTATCAAATCAAAATTTTACATGCAGACCCTGTTTAATATAATAAAATATTTTAATTGTTTATTTTAATTTTGTTACAATTTTTTTTTTCTTTTTAACTTAGGCTCAATTTTAAAATGTTTTGACATGTGGTGGCAATATATTTATCTGAGATATCATCCAACAGATTCTTCCTTATTGCATATTCAGTCAAGAAGTTGTTGAACAAAGTAAATTTATAAGTATAAATTTGTTTATAAAAAAAAAAAAAATTACCTTATCAAATTCATCAAAATAAAGCCATAATATATTAATTGGTATACTTTTGTGAGATTTTATGATTTATACAAATTAAAACATGCACGCTGTAGTCATCGCAAAACTTTCTTCCATACTTTTCTATACAAATTCATGAAGTGCAAATCATTTATTAAAATTATTTTTAATTGTAAATGAAGACGATTTTCATTTCAGAGGACCTTAGCACTAAAAGTTGACAGAAAGTCAATTTTGTGTCCTATAGATAACATCTGAAAAAAAAATTCTCTTTACAAAGTTTTTTTTTTTTTTTTTTAATGAAAAAAATCGATAACTTTTTTTTAAATGGTTCAATTATTTGTTTTTAATGTAATAATAGGTTATTTTACAAAATACTCATATTGAAAATTGCACTCTTAAAGGAAATAATTGATGCTCTTACATATATTATTTTTTCTTTTTAATTCAAAATTGATCTGTTAAAAAGAATTTTCATTATGCTTATTACTACAGTAGAACTTGGATAATTCACAGTTGAAAGGACCAGAGGAAAATTCGAAATATCCAAAAATTTGAATTACATATACTATTTTGTCAAAAAAAGAGATAAATTAAAAAATTAAAACTTTACGACCAAAGATTTAACACATAAACTTTATAACTAAGAATACTGCTACATCCCCCCCCCCCCCCCCAATTAAATCAATATTTTTTACAAGCTTAATTATTCAACACTTTTTTAAAAATAGTCGTCAGATATTTTTTATTTCTTCTTTAAGTACAATCTTTGTGTCATAGCATAGGACTTGATACAAAAATAGAATCTTCTTCATTAGACATGACTTTCAATTCAAAACTAGTATGTTGTGGCCACCACGAGACTTTCTTCTATATTTTCCTATACAAATTCACTCAGTAACAATAATTAAAAAAAAAAAAAAAAAAAGTGGGACTTTGACAAAATTTTGGGTAAAATGTGAAAATTATTCTAAGTTTGTCAAAACACGGAAACCGTGGGACTTTGACAAAATTGGGGGGAAAATGCAAAAATTTGTTTAAGTTTATCAGAACACGGAAACCGTGGGAGTTTTTTGATAGAATTAAGGGAAAAAAAAAAAAAAAAAAAAGTGGGACTTTGACAAAATTTTGGGTAAAATGTGAAAATTTGTTAAAGTTTGTCAAAACACGGAAACCATGGGACTTTGACAAAATTAGGGGAAAAATGCAAAAATATGTTAAAGTTTGTCAAGACACGGAAACCGTAGGACTTGACAAAATTAGGGGAAAAAAGCAAAAATTAGTGAAAGTTTGTCGGAACACGGAAACCGTGGGAGTTTGATAAAATTAAGGGGAGAGAGAAAAAAAAAAAAAGATTTTTTTTCTAAGTTTTTTTTCATAAAAAGTAAAAAAAAAGGATAACTTTGTTTTAAATTATCACAGATTTATAGTTCAACCATTCGTTTTAAAGGTACTGACGAGACCTTTCGAAAGATACCCATCTTGAAAATTTTTGCCATATATCACCCTGTTAAAAATTTAGAAAAAGCGGGATGGCAACGCAACCCGTAAGACGATTTTTACCAAAAGTTGATAGGCACTAATTTATGTCAAGGTGCAACTACATACCAATTTGTATGAAATTCTGTGCAGTAGTTCCAGAGATACAGTTGTCACAAAATTTTGTCACACACACAGACAGACAGACATTTTCTAAAAATGGTAAAATCGTGTTCTACAGCTCTCAAAACGTGTAGATCCATCAAAAACCCGAAATCGAAAATTTTTACGAATCCAATACTTTCTTCTATTGAAGATAGAAGAAAGTAAAAACGTCGAAGTTCATGTCTATGCACCACATCTTCTGATGCTCTAGCTAGGGGATTCTCTTGTATTTCCTTATCCTTCATTTGAAAGACTTAAAATATATTAGCGGAGCAAAATCTCGGGAACAAATTTTACAGTAATATTTTAAAGGTAATTGTATGAAAAATTCGAATTATCCACGGTTTTTTAACATTATTTTAATATAAAATTCCAGGAACCGAGTAAAAAATTCGAATTATCCAGAATTTCGAATTAAACAAGTTCGAATTATTCAAGTTTCACTGTATAAAGCATGTCCTATGCTGTCTCTTGACTACAAGAAAAGCTCTTGCCAAGAAGTCTATGCCTGTCTGTTGCCACTGGAAGAAGTCTTGCTTCATTTTCAACAGCTGAAGCCAGAAGAAAGGTATCCACTTCGGAAGATTGAACACCTTGATGGCATGTTGATGATGTTTGTATTATTATTATGTTTATGATGGGAGTAGTGCATGACAAACAGTACTGACACAATAAAAATTTTAGGTGAAAAAAAAAGGTACAACAGTGTTACCTATTCAGTGATATGCAAAAAAAGCTAATTAGCACCAACTTCAGTCAAAGTACAACAAAGTATAGTAATAAATACATATAAAAAGACCACTTTAAAACACATATAAAAATTTATAAAAAAATTTTCACAAAGCTTTTCGTTACAATTTTGTAGCATCTTCAGGTGATTTTTTACGTAAAAAAATTACCTGAAGATGGTCTTTTTATATATATTTACTATTTTAACACGTGAATTCAATAAGAACTTTAAACCTTTAGGAGTTTTAAATTTTAACAACCAAATATAAATGTATACTGAATTTTGCCATTGATTTGATTTGTGAGATATAGTGTCCACAAAATTTTGGATAGACATATATATAGATAGATATTTTCTAAAAATACTCAATTCAAGTTCATATTATCTCAAAATGTGTAAATCTATCAAAAATCAGACATCAAAAATTTTCAAGAATTTAATACTTTCTTTATATATATATTTAAAAAATATTCAAACTAAATAATAATCTTTATGATTATTATATCATTATTTTAAAATGAGGCTGTTTAATAAATAGTAAATATACATTTTATGCAAAAGAAAATGTATTAATAATATCAATAGTAAGGTTAAAAAAAAAAAAAAAATGTCATCAAATAAAATGGCCACATTTATGTGTTTTTAAATTTGATTTAAGGGCGAAATGTCTGCTACAGTAAATGCATACAAACGGACGTTCTCCTGTATGACAACGCAAATGACGCTTAAGATCTGTTTTTAAAATAAAAGATTTTGGACATGTTGCACATTTATAAGGCCTTTCTCCAGTATGAATTTTCTCATGATTTTTATAATGAGTAGCATTATTAGTAGAGTATGAGCAAAAAGAACATTGGTGTCTGGTAAATCCACAAGAATAATTTTCTCTGTACGAGTGTTCGTGATTCGGGCTTTTCCATAAATAACCTAAACAATAACAATTTTTGTATAAAACACAAATATTCAATAAAAAAATTAAAGACTAAAAAAACAATCCAACTTTTAAAACAAATATAATAATAAAAATTTCAAAATAAGGTTTCTTAAACATATGGACAAAAAATACACATTAATAAAAAATACTGAACATTTTTTATTAATTCATTATTATTATTATTATTATTTTATTTATTTTATATAAATATATGTATATCAGAAAAACTATTAACTTATTGAAATTACTACTATAGAATTTTAAATATGAATGAATTATGTAAAACATACATTTGAAATTTAATTTTAAAATCTAATAAATGATAATAATAAATAAGTATCAAATTGTTACACTCAGTTTTTTAGACACAATCGTACAATTACGAAACATTTTAATCAATTTCAAATTAAATAAAACAATTTATGACTATTTTAAGATTTGAATTATATTTTTATAATATTTTCACTTCTCAAAATAATTTTTACAATCTTTTATAATTGATATGCATAAAAATTTGAATACATCAACTATTAATATAAAATTTCTTAAAGTGCTAGCAAACATATTATCAATCGATGTTTCACAAACTTTTTGCACTTAAAAATTATTTTGTAATGCATGTTTTTGGTGCACAACAACTAATAATAATAGTTCCTGGTGCATTTTATTGAGAGTAAGCTGGGCTGTATAAAAATTCTAAGCAATGCCATAATTAGTATGACTGGTAAATTGTCATGATCAAAAAGTATGTGTTCATACATAAAGGTTTATTACAAGATTTTCCAGATAAAAAAAAAAAACTCACAGGCTAAAATTGGTTTAGCCTGATAATAACTTTCTGTTCTTTATTTGCTTTTAAGTAAGGCACAGTGATTTAATTATTAATACTTACCTGTTATCCTCTTTTGTAAAATTATTAAAGATAATTTGGCGCTATGTTATTGTTCATCATGGTAAAATCTTTGTACATGTGCATATTTTCGCAATACTTTATCATTTGAATTAAGCTAAAAATACATATGTACATACATATATTTATGTGTGTGTGTGTGTGCAAGTACAAAAACGAGAAATTTTGTTTTTATAGATTTTATAATAAAAATTTCCAGAGTTTTGATGAAAATTTTCATTTTCCCACAAGATTTTTCTGAGATTTGAACTGGAAACTTAATTCCATCAGTATTTTAATTTTTCTCAATTTTCCCCTAAATAAACCCTGCATTATATTTGAAACTTAATTATTTAGAAAATACCAGCAGAGTATGAAAGTTTAGAAAATATGCATGTCTATTATTTATAATTTCTTTTATGGAGGGGGAAAAAAAAAAAAAGCTATTAAAAGTATGCAACAATGACATGGTGAGCATTGCCTTTACATCATTAAAGTATAAAGTCATTGCTTTTATATTTTTAAAAATTAATTATTATGTGAAAGTACACTCCATCTAGAGTACTGCTTTCAGTTTTATCTTCTCCTCCTCCTTTTTTTTTTCTTTTTATTATAAAGATATATATTTCACTACAATCAAAGTACTTTTACAATATATATATATCAAGGAAATAGTTTTTAAATACTACATAAGTGCTGTAATTTGTATTACACTTTTAACAGTTTCTTAATAAATCATTTTTTTCTCTTCATCCTTTTAGCCAAATATTTTTTATTATTATTATGCTATATATAATAAATAAAATAAAAGTATAATGCACCAACAGAAACAATTTATAAACACTTTGATTTTTAATACAGATACCTATATTTATTTATTTTCAAATTATTCTTAAAGTTTTATTTCATAATATCAAAATTATGTTCTCTGCAATAAATACTATATTTAATTTTTTGATCAAAACTAATGTGTAAAATACAATATAAAATCTGTTCTAAAAATCAAATTTTAAAAGCAAAAACCAAGAAAAAAATCAACAAAATTCTTTTAGAAAGTAAACACTTCAAAAAACGTCCAGAAAAATTCAACAATTGCAATTTGTTTAAGAGCAGAGAATACTTAATCTCGCCGACAGCTGTGGCCTATGTTATTCTACGAAAAAATTTGTTTCTATAATTACTCATTACCAAATGTATTTTTTTTTTTTTTTTAATTCCATTTTCACATTCAGAAAATTCACCACCGTTAAATTAGTACTCCTTTTCCAAAAACTGATTTTTTTTAAATTGTTATTTTATTTTTGATTTCAAAAATGCAAATTTTCACAAATTGAATTTTTCTCACTTTTTATTAACCAGAAAATGAAATACTAAAAATTAAAAATATCAATTTTTGAAAAATGAGTACTAATTTAATGGTTGTGAATTTTCTGAATATTTAATTAATTAAAAAAAATTAATAAAAAAAATACATTTGGTAATGAGTAATTATAGAAACAAATTTTCCCATAGAATAACATTGGCCACAGCTGTCAGTAAGATGTCCGCATTGTCCACTCTTAATGCATGATACACAATACTAAGAAGAAATTTTAAAACTTTGTACAGTATTTAATCTAAATATCGAATCTTAACAAGTTTTATTTATTTAGGCAACACTGTTAAAAAAAAATGCAAATTTGCTGCCAGAAATTCTCTGTAATTACAGAACAATACGTTTTGTCAACGTAATTTTTCCGTAATTTACGACTTTTTCTCAAATTACAGATAATTTCTGGCAACAAAGTTGCATTTTTTTAACAGTGTACAGCACACATATTTAGTTAAAGAGGTAAAATCTTCCTGTTTAAAGAGAGCATTAAATCACAGAGATATTAAAAAAAAAAAAAAATAATAATAATAATTCCTGTTAAAAGTAGACAAACCTTACCTCCAGACAGAAAGAAAGGTTAGATAAAAGGTTTCATAATCAAGAACACATCCATTAATCAAGGATATTAATATGGAAAATGGATTGATAATAAAAGAAGTAAATTATATATATATGTATAAAACAATAATAATAATAAAAAAAAGGCAGAGGTTGGGTGGGCACATGTTTGATTACGGAGGATGGGTGGTGGTGTTTGGCTGAGTGGTTGGGTAGGAATGAGAAATTATATATATATATTTTTTTTTAAAAAAAGGACTATTGCATTTACCTTGTAATAATATGCATTCTTTCTTTTTTCTTTAAATGTTCAATTGATGAGTTGTCAACTATTCTCAAAATTAGTAACCATACTCTTACACACATGATAATCAATCAATAAATATCCATATTGCTGTATAGTTTCATTATTCTTCATCAGCTATGAACTACTAAACCTTGAATTTTAATCCATGTGACTCCAAATGTATCATCATGTGAGTATTGTTTGTTTATTATGGTTGTTTTCAGTTAATCTGTTATTTTGAACTTAATAGTTTATTCCACTTTAAATTTCACTTCAATTATTTTCATATATGATAGGGAGTCTGCTAGTGATTTGCTATTATAGCCACTAGTGAATGAAATTGTACATTGGTGCTCAAGGCTGAAAAAGGTCTCCCCTGATGAATTTTTTTCACCTTTATGAGCTTCTCCTACTTAAAAAAATATTTATTCTTATTGGTCTATGTGGTTTCAGTGATCTTGTATCTGTTGCTTGGATTTTATTACATGTAATTCATTATTTTATATATATATATATATATATGTGTGTGTGTGTGTGTGTGCGCGTAATAAATTTAATTTTTGATACCGTAATAATATATCCAAATATCACAAACAATTTTCTGCACCAGCAGTTACTACTTTTACAACATATTATTTTATGAAAATCCAACTGATTGGTGTGATGAATATTTCTAATGTAACTAAATACTCAAATTTATAAAAGAAAACTTATGGAACATTTTAAAGTATTTTTGACATATAAATGTAGCTAATGAAAAGATATAACAAAAACCTTATTTTGTTACACAATAACTAAATTATTAATAATAATAATAAAATAAATTAAAAAAAAATGAATTCTTAAAAACTTTACAAGTCTTAAATCTAATATTAACTATTTACTGTAAAAGCACTTATTTTTGCGAGGCTTTAATTTTCACGATTTTCGTGAGCCCATCGTAATCGCAAAAATTTAAGCCTCGCGAAATACTTTTTTTTTTTTTTTTTTCGCAGCAAATAATAATAAAAAAAATAACAAAAATTTTTCAATTACTAAAACTCACATGCATTGACGGTCCGAATCCGAGAAAAGTGAAGGGGGTGGGGCGATTACATTTTCGGTGCAAAAAGGGAGTTCAGAAGTCCCTAGTTTGATAAACAGCGTAAGAAAAAAGGGACTAAGAAAAGAAAATTGTTTGGGGTGGAATGTGCGTGTTGAGCCAAAGCCAAAATTGATGTATAAGCACCGTTGTAAGCATAAATTGTGTTTAGAGCGATGGAAATTTCTTAAAATGCCTTATGCAAAAGGGGTTCTATATTTAGGTACTTTTCAATGTTAGGATTTTTCAACTTTCGGTTCTGTTCCTATAAAATTCGCGAAATTATCATCTTGCGAAATCACAGATATCTTCATTTTCGCGAAAATTACGGCTCGCGAAAATAAGCGCTTTTACAGTATCTAAAATTAAAGCAGTATTATCCATTCTCATAAATTTAGAAAAAGAAAAAACGAACAAACATTAGACACAACATATACTTTTATTAATATAAATCCTATTTAATATTAATACATTTGTGTTTATCTTACGGAGATTTCATTGAATATTATTTTCCACAATAAATGCACACAAATGGGCGTTCTCCTGTATGGTAACAATAATGGTGTTTCAAATCAGTTTTAAAAATAAAAGATTTTTAACGAATATATTTCATATCAACATTTGCATAATTAATAATTTATATTACTATTCTAAAAAAAATATACAATCATAAAAACAAAAAATAAGAATAATTTTTCTACAAAAAACTGTCATAGTAAAAATTATTTATTTCTGGGGGTGGGGAGTACAAGCTAAATTATTTTTTTTACAAAACCGGCTACTCGCTGTGGTAATCCAAAATCAACAACTTCGTGTACATTTTCAGGGTTCCCACTCTTAACAAATAAAAAAATTCAAGGACTTTTCAAGTACTTTTCAAGGCCTATTTGAAATTTTTCAAGGACTAAGGGAAAATCGCAGAACGCTAGGTATACACACAAAACTTTAGTAACTACTTTCTTTAGTAATATATTTTTCACAATTAGAATAACTTTGCCTGTTTTCACAATACATTTTTGATGGATTAACCAAATTAACTTTTACAAGACAAGAGTCAAAAAACGATTAGTTCAGGATTTGGAATCATTATGATTATTCCAAAGTTTTTAGGTTTGAGTCCTGGTCTAGTCACTTTCTGCTCAAAATTAATGACCAGTCCATCAAACAGGTATGACACTGGCAAAAAAAACCAAATAAGTCGAAACTATATGCAAAAGCAAGACAATGAAATAAGAATTTCATGACAAAATCATTATATTAGACAATGGCGTGCACATGTGGAGATGGAGATAGTTTAGCAATGACAGAATTCGCGATAAGCACGTCTACTGGAGTGGAAAATTCAAGGATTTTCAAGGACTTTGTACAAAATTCAAGTACTTTCAAGGGCCCTTGAAAAAGAAAATGAAATTCAAGTACTTCTTAAGGACTTTCAAGGACCGTGGGAACACTGATTTTTTTACACATGAAATTTTTTTTATTTTACAGCCATTACTATTGCAACTGCTACCACCAAACAATTTCAAATCTGATATAGTCAAATTACATTGTAAATAGCTGAAAGATCAATTGATCGTATATAACTTCCTTCAACAAGTTCCCTCAATATGCTTGTTTAAACAATTCTGGTTGTTACAAATAAACAACAATTATTAAGGAAACATTTGTTTTTAAATATTACATAAGTACTGTCTTTTATCCCCTTAGTAGTCACTAGTTGGTTGATTTGCCGCCCATCCTTTCAGTGTTTATTCAACAGCCACCAAAAATTTTTTAGAAGTGACATTTGATATACACAAAAGGCAAATCCACTGGAATAATCGTCAATTATGTATATCAAATGCTACTTCTAAAAATTTTTGGTGGCTGTTGAATAAACACTGAAGGAATGGGCGGCGAATCGACCAACTAGCAGGGTCTACTAATGGGTTAAATTAGACTTTTTAAAGCACAGTTTCTTATAAATCATTTTTTCCTCTTCTTCTATTTTTTTTTCCTTATCAAAAAGTACCATGTAAGGTAAGATATTCAATAAATAAATATTTATTCTTTATCTTCTAAGTATATACTAAAATCTACTTTGCAAACCAAATTGTTAAAGCAGAGCCAAAAAAAGACAAACTGTCAAAAGAAAGTCAGCATCTTGCAGTTTTGTTTAATATGTCTGATATCTAATATTTATAGAATAAATCAATAAAATAAAACTTTGTACAGTATTTAATCTAAATACTAGGACTTAAAAAGTTATACATTCACTGGTTTTGCGCTAAAACCAAACATGTAACAGTTTTTGGACTAGGAGGACTATTACTTTCAAACTGGGTAAAAACATTGTCGTCAGTTTTTGTAGACCAGTTTTGTGTAACACCAAAATAAACTAGAAATATCAGGCCTATCATTACAAATTTGGTACCAAATGAAAGGGACGAATTTTCTGAATCCAGGGATGCAAACAGTTTTTCAACGTGACTTTTAAGATTAACTAAAGTAGATTTTAACTAAATTAGACTTTTTAAGATTAACTAAAATATGAAATTTTGATGGCAACACTATATTTTAATTCATTCCAATCATTTTAAAAAGTACATGACCCAGTTTTGCAGTAAAAAAAATGAGATAAAAAATAAAAACTTTACAGATTGAAATTAATAGTCCTCCGTACTAAGCTAAATTCTGTCTTTGACAAAATTTTTACTTTTTATTGAAAAGAATATTTTTAATTTTTTTCCCCTTGTTCAAGTTGATTTTTAAACTTTTGTTCCATTTCTATTGTTTAGCAGATAGTAGCATTACTCCGAACTTTAACAATGCAGAGGAAGCCAAAAGCACAAGTCACTTTAAATTTCTTAGTACGACCGAGTGCATTTTGCTACTTTGGGGAGGCACACCTGCCTAGTTTTTTCACTCGACAGATGTAAGGCAGTGCTTTTTTTTTTTTTTAATTAAAACAACTGTTACAAGTTTTTGCAATTTATAGTGTTTACTTATAAAGTTGTTTATTTATTTGAATTTAAACAGTTTAACAAATGCATGTTTTAAAACAAAGGACTTTTAGAAAATAAAAATATGCCTATTTTTACCTATTTATGATCAGTTGAATGTCTAATAGCCATTTTTAAAATTAATTTAGTAATTTCAAGGGGAAGGGGGGGGGGCGGAAATGGACTGAACATTAGACGGTTGAAGAGAATATTAAATCACTAAGATATTCAAAACAAAACTTATATTTTGCTATATGTGCAGTGCCGGACCTACAACTCTCGAGGCCCAGGGTGAAATTTTCACTGGAGCCACTACCATTTAGACGCCCCTTCCTCGCACTTCTTCACTTGAATTTATAAATTATAAAGCGGCACTGAAATAAATTTTAAGATTGATTCAGAAGCCAAACACCCAACAAGAAGGCCAAGGGCATTGGTACCACTTGTGATGCCTTAATTAGGCTTTACATAAATGATATATAACTTTTTTTGAGTTGTCACTCTATGGTCACATTTTGTACATTAAGACTCTTTAGATAGGAACCTACGGCTTAAAGAACTACAGAGAATTTTTCAGGTTAAAATAATGGCCCAACAACTTCACCAGATATATATATTAACTTAAAGGTTAAGTTTTTTCGGAGGCCCCCTCATGACCTGAGGCCTGGGGTGGACTGCCCCCTCCGCCCTACCCTTGGTATGTTACTGTATATGTGAGTGTCTACTGTCTGACGAAGAGTGAGGTTAGATAAAAAGGTTTCTTAATCAAGAACACATGAACTTTTACTTGAGGATAAGAATATGAAAAATGGATCAAAAATAAATAAATAAATAAATTCATAATTCTTTCAAAGAGATAAATTACATAGTCATATATATATCAGTAATAAATCATATTTTTAACAATTTTAATGGCTTAGAATTTTTTTTAATTGCATTTTTAACAATTCTAATGACATGGAATTTTTTTTTAATCTGGCAAACATAAGTTTCTGCTCCTCCCCTCACAAATATCACAAAAAATCTTTCAGCACCAATTATTACTACTTTTAAAATTTATTCCATTATGAAAATTCAACTGACTGATGTGATGACTATTACTAATACAACTGAATTTCGCAATTTATGAAAGAAAGATTATGTAACACTCAAAATTATTTTGTATAGATAAATATATTTAATGACAAGATTTATTCATTATTTGTACAGGCATTTTTAAATATAGCAGAAAACCTTGTTATAATGTTACAGAAGGATTCCCAGCAAAATTTGTGAGCTGACTTCCCATACCAAATAGCATAGAGACAAAATATAAATTATATATATATTTATATATATAATAAAGATGATCTATTAAGCATAGTAGAAGCCAAGCAACAGATACAAGATCACTGAAACACCAATGACCAATAAGATTAAAAAAAAAAAAAAATTAAGGATTTCTTTAAATGAAAACTGTCATGCGAATACGAATAATTCAGAAACTAAAATTGATATAAAACAATTTGTATAATTGCTAATTATGGATAAAATATGGAATAAAAAACCAGATTTTTCTGCAGACCACCAAAATTTTCTTGTGGACCATTAGTGGTTCCCAGACCACTAGTTGGCAACCACTGATATAAATTATTTTCTTTATTTTAAGAGATTTATCACCGACTTTCCAGGTCACTGGGAACCTGGTACAAAATATCTGAATTAAATTTGTGAAAAAAAAAGTTTTACAAATTTTAAATGTAATATTAATCATTTATTTAATATTGCAGCAGTATTTTCAATGCTTTTTAAAATTTGAAAAAATAAATAAGTAAATAAATAATAGAACATTAGACATGACATATACTTTTATTAATCCTAATACTATTTAATATTAATGCACTTGTGTATATTTAAATTACATTTCAGAGAAAATCCTTTTCCACAATAAATGCACATAAATGGGCGTTCGCCTGTGTGGCAACGATAATGGCGTTTCAGATCAGTTTTTATGGTAAAAGATTTTGGACAAATATCACATGTAAATGGCTTTTCTCCTGTATGAATTCTTATATGATTTTTTAAATGAGTGATATAATTAGTTGAATATGAGCAATAAGAACACTGATGCTTGCTATTCTTCAAAAGGTAATTCCGATGTATACTTGAATTCCCTAGGTTGGGGAAAAAAAAAAACAAAAAGCAGATGTAAAGGATAAAATAAAGATTAATTTAATTTAAAATACACAAAAAAATGTTTAATAATAGAAAAACAGACCAAAAGCTTTAAAAAATTATTGTTTTTTATTATAACCAATTTATATGAGTATTAAAAAATATTATTATTATTTTAATACAAATGAGTAATGAATGAACTACGTTGAAAATTAATATCAAATGTACTATAATCTACAATAGAAAATGTTGTAACTTTAAAATGCAAGACTAAGGATAAAATACATTTTGGGAGTGTAATTCACAAGCTATAATATGAGTAAACTAAATTAAATGAATAAAGTTACAATACCTTGTGATAGTTATTTGAAATACATTTATGTAGTTATATGCAGTTATTCAGAGCAAAGTGTTTAATATCCCCTTTCCTCCCCCCCCCCCAAAAAAAAAGAAAGAAAAATAAATAATAATAATGGAATTCAATTATCTTTTTCATCTCTTGTATGTTTATAACCAAAATTAATAAAATGATATATAACTAATTAAGAAGAAACAGTAAAATATATTAACTTTTAAAGAAAATAATAAATATGTATAGTGGTAATTTTTCTGAATATACCTGGTATATTGCATTAATAATGTTAAAAATTTCTTTATATGTGTAATTAGTTTCTTAATAATCCATTAAAATAAACTGGCCCAAGAAGCTTGCCCTGTCTAAGTCTTTCAATGAAGTGCCCTGTTCATTACTTTAAAACAAGAGTAAATAGGGCAAAAGCCATCTTCTACTCTCAAAATTTCGAGAAAAAACATGTATATACAGCTCCATGCAAAAGTTGCAGGCCAAACTAATTTCTAGCAATAGATTTTAAATAAACAAATGTTTAAAAAAAAAATATATATATTAAGTATTATCATGTAAACTTTATCAAATGAATCATTCCAGCGAAAATGGTAGAAACTATGTCCACCATTTTGTAATTTTTTCTACAGAATTTTATAATTACCATCACTTAATGATATACACTTTTAGATTACTCATTTAATTCTATATAATCAGCTGTTTAATGTTTTAACCTAAATGTTTTGTGAAAGTCATAAATATTTTTTATTTCGAACAATACAGGAAAACATTGAGTCCCAACATCAAATCAGTAACACTTAAAAAGTAATTTAAGAAACTGCTTAAAAGTCATATTAATATAAATTATCAATTTTTTCCCCCTATTACACAAAATTAATTCTAACAATAAGTTTTATTAAAAAAAAAAATCAAAAAGAAATATTGTTATTTTTTAACGCCTCAATATTTTGTGTGTTTTGGTATATGTACTCTGTTATAGTGATTTTAAAAATAAACTAAAATAAATTAGTGAATTTGACAACAGTTTTGTGATGACTGTGTGGTACAACTTTCATGCTTAATTAACCATTCTGTATTTCACTGTTAACATACAAAGTAAGACTCATTCTTTTTCATTGATAATAATTAATTTGAGTTATTGAACATCCACTGTGTTACATTTATATCAATAGTTTAAAAATAGGTTTTTGCCTGAAACTCCAAACAAAGTAATAATTTTAGAGTTTATTTTTTATTTTATATTAATTTCCTAATTATTTTTTATTTATGATTAGAAAAAAAATTCTATTAGGCTTAAATGTCTGCTCTGTTACATTGTTTGTGTAACAGAGTGGACAGTGTTCAATGGATTAATAATTTAACTGAAAATAACTGTAATATATCATGAAGAGTGGATACAAAGAAAAGTAACTTTAAAGAGAAAAGTAAATCCTAAGGTAAGGAAGAAAAAAAATAAACATAATAAAAGAAAATAAATAGTGGTGTTATTAGGAGTTAATTTCTTCTTTTCAAGACAGAAAACTTGAAGCATATATTTAACATTCACCAACAATATAAGACATAAAAAATGTGCATTGACAATATTAAAGAAAATGAAGCTGTTGTTCATATAGATTTCAGTGAAAATTATAATTGCAAATTTAGTGAAGAAATTCAAATCCATCATTAGGCTGAGTGAAGAATCCAGATGTGTCTTCATACCGCATATACATAGCAAAACAACGCAAGCTAATTTCACTTTGCTCAATTTCATCAAATTGAAAATGGGCCTTTTCTATTTGGATCCCTTTTTAGCACCTATTATGAAAATGATGAAAAATGAATATGTTGTAAATGCTGTTCATATTTTTCTGATGATCCCCTGTTATCAGTACAAGCAGATTTTTTTTTACTTTGATAAATATGTATCAAAATACTTTAACTGGGGAACATAAAATTTTTTTGTGGCAAACCATATAAAAGATACAACCAATGGCATTGGACAGCATTAAATAATACATCAATTAAATTACATCAAATAACAAATAAAGATTTATAATCTGTAGCTGCCATTATTCCAAACAAAATACCTATTTTGAAAGGCATTATGACAGTTCACTAAATGGTCACAAAAGGAAATGGCCTATTTTTCTATAGAGAAGTATTATCCTTTTGCACAAAACAAGACAAATATTTGTTCCTGTTTCAAGAAGCAAGAGTATGCTTGCTTGGTAGAACATGACAAATCAAGAAGTAAAAAGGTTTCAGAAATTTATTCTTCTACTTCAAGAAACAAGAAAAATATTTAAAATAGTAGATAAAGATATCTCCTACATTAATGTTGATCAAACTTTACAAATTCTACTAGAACCAACATTAAAATTAATTGGTGGACATTTATATTATGAATTTAATATGTTATTGGTGATTTCCAAAAAGCTTAATATATACATGTAAAAAATGGATTTATTATAAAACTCATAAACGTAAAGTTTGTTTGTGTATTTTCATTAAATAAAGTTTCAAGTTAATCCTGTGTACAGCAGCTATCCATCTTGTTACAACTATCTGTTACAGCAAGGTTTTTTTTTTATGTTTACAAGTTAAAAAATTAAAATATTTTAAATAGGAGCTTGAATTTGTTTAAAACTATGCATATTACTCCCAGAATAATAAAAATTATTTCATTTAGCTTTACTTGATGTAAAAATGTTATTTTTACACACAAATTCTTTAATTTTTGAATATGAAATATATCATTTACCATGAATTTTCTTTTTATCATAAAATTTTACTTTTCTTATATGAAAAAAATGTTTATTTATCTATGTTACACAAGTGTTTAAAAAAAATTTAAATTCAATTTATATAAATTAATGCACCATATATAGATATGTAACAGAGTGGTCAAAATTTCCCTTTACCAAACAAAAAACTATATAAATCATATATTTGTTTTAAGTTAAACTAATTAAGTTTTACAATACAGATAAATTCAATGTATTTGCTATATTTTGACATCATGTTTAGCTTGATTTTATAAATTTTAAAAAATAATTTTTAAATATGAAATGTACGTTTATTTTTTATTTATTTATTTTCTGGAATGGTCAATATATTTGAAATATATAATGAAATGCATATAAATCCATTCATCAAAAGTTTTAACCCAGCAATTAAAAGTTCCCAATGATATTATTGCCCTGGAGTAACCAAGCCATTTGAGGTGAAGACTGAACACACCACCCTATAACAGTAGGAGCTCAAGCTGTGTGTCAGTACTGTAAAGTCAAGATGTCAAAGCGCACACATTTACAGATCCATGAAATTGTTATTAAATTACACCAGGAAAGCAAAGTTTCTCATGATATTGCTTCAACATTATCTATTGGAAAAACAACTGTTAATAATATTATTAAAAAATACACTGAAGTGACAAAAGTCATGGGATACCTCTTAATATCGTGTCGGTCCTCCTTTCGCCCGGCGAAGTGCAGCAACTCGACGTGGCATGGACTCAACAAGTCGTTGAAAGTCTTCTGCAGGAATATTGAGCCATGCTGTCTCTATAGACGTCCATAATTGTGAAAGTGTTGATGGTGCAGGATTTTGGGCACGAACACACCATTCGATGATGTCCCATAAATGCTCGATGGGATTCATGTCGGGCGATCTAGGTGGCCAGATCATTCGCTGGAATTGTCCAGAATGTTCTTCAAACCAATCGCGAACAGTTGTGGCCCGGTGACATGGTGCATTGTCATCCATAAAAATCCCATCGTTGTTTGGGTACATGAAGTCCATGAATGGCTGCAAGTGATTTCCAAGTAGCTGAACATAACCATTTCCAGTCAATGTTCGGTTCAGTCGCACCAGAGGACCAAGTCCATGCCATGTAAAAACAGCCCACACCATTATGCTGCCACCACCAGCTTGAACAGTGCCTTGTTGACAATTTGGGTCCATGGCTTCGTCGGATCTGCGCCACACTCGAACCCTACCATCAGCTCTTACCAACTGAAATCGTGACTCATCGGACCAGGCCACGGTTTTCCATTCATCTAGGGACCAACCGATATGCTCACGTGCCCACGAGAGTCGCTGAAAGCGATGTCGTGCTGTCAGTAAAGGCACTCGAGTCGGTCTTCTGCTGGCATAGCCCAAGGAAGACAAATTTCGCCGCACAGTCCTACCGGACACGTCCCTCGTACGTCCCACATTGATTTCTGCGGTTATTTGACGCAGTGTTGTTTGTCTGTTAGCATTTACAACTCTTCGCAGACGTCGCCGGTCTCGGTCGTTAAGTGCAGGCGGTCGACCACTGCGCTGTCCATGGTGGGATGTTATGCCTGAAATTCGATACTCTCGGCACACTCTTGACACAGTGGACCTGGGAATGTTGAATTCCCTAACGATATCCGAAATGGCATGACCAGGGCATTTAGCACAACTCCCTCAAAAATAAAGGGACTTTAGGGACCAAAATTGAAAAAAAAGGGACTTTAGGAACCTATTTATTTTATGCTTAAATATCAGTAATATAAATATATACGCGTTCTTTTATGATCCCCTACCATGTATAAGCCAAGTATAATGCCCAAAATCAAATAATTTAAAAATATACACAGCCAGTGTCAAAAGAATTCATACTCTTTTGGTTTTGTTGAATACCTTAAGATACAGGCATTGAGTTATATGAGCCATGAGACTCTTGGTCCTCCAATAATTTCTATGATGAGCGCTCACTTTTACTGCTCTTTATCGTGCAAAATCTTTATCGTGCAAGAGTTTCAGATTTTACATTTAAAGCTATGTTTGGCAAATAGAATATACATATTTTCCCATCAATTTATTGTCTTCAAAATTTGTTGTTCTAAGTGTGTGGGAGGGTCAGCAAGAGACACCTTGAACACTTGAACCCTTGCACCTTGAATGCACCCTTGCACCATGCACCCTTGAACACTTGCACCTTGAACAGTCTATTACCTACTCAAGGTGCCTAGAGTATTTTGCCCTCCATGGTAAAGATAGAAATTAAGAAATTTGGTTGGTGGCCACTGGCCACTAGCCTTCATTTTTTTAGTGGCCACTTTTAAAAAGTTAGTGGCCACTGGCCACTCGCTGATAAAAGTAAAATAAAATTTTCTTTTCTTTAATTTTTTCAATGTTCAGTCTCGACAAATCATTAAGAAAATAATTAAGGTAGTCAACTTTTTGAAACTCATTTCAAAAACTGTGGCAATCTTCTTATCCTAAAATGCGAATTGAACAAAAACACGCCAGGTGAACATTTTTGTTGAATAAAAGGGTTGAAAATTTCTTGCCCTTTCGTAAAAAAAAAAAAAAAAAAAAAAAAGAGGCTTTAAATGTGCATTCCAACTTTCTTTTGAAGGACTTTTTTACTTTTTTTGGACGAATGTGAATTAATTTTAGACATTTGGAGACGGGGCTATTGAATTGAAAATGCGTCGAATGACGTTTTTAATTTTTCTGTGAACGTAATACAATCGGAGTTTCAGCCGATTGATTATCTCACGAGCTTCCTTTTCGTCTCTTTCTCCCGAAAGTCGGCCGAAACTCTCATTTTGACATTTTTTTAAAAATCAAAATCTAATACTTTTATAGAAAAATGGAAAAAAGCCATACGTTTTTTTAGTATATGAATAAGACTACCCGCCAATTTCCAGTGTTTACTGTTAAAATTGACTTCCGAAAATGTCTGTAAGTGGCGATGTTAGATTTGAGAAAGCCTGAATTAGAGGCGCACGGCGCGTTTACTATGGGTAGAAGAATTTTAAGTGTTTACTATTAAAATTGACTTCCGAAATATGTTTGCAAGTGGCGAGATTAGATTTTAGAACAGCCTGAATTCTTTGCGCTGCGCGTTTACCGCGAAAAAGCCGCCGAGCGATCCAAGTTTGCCTTGGAATGGGGTATATTTTATAAAGAATGGGTAGAAGAGAAGTGGCCACTGCAGTGGCGACCAAAGGTAATTTCTTTAGACGCCACTTTTAAAAATCTAGTCGCCATGTGGCGAGTGGCGACCGCTAATTTCTAGCTTTACTCCATGGGGATTCGTTTAAGGGGGATTTTAGCCTGTATTCATGCGAGTTTCAGAGAAAACGAAATTTTCAAATAGCTAGGCAAGGCCCACAAGTGTAACCCGAATCTGGCAATTTTTATCAACTAGGTTTCAGAAGAGAACCTTTCAGCCACTGGTGTGGTTTGTTGCTTCAAAAATATTTTTTGTAAACAACCTAAGCAAAACCATACTGACTATTAAAAGAATTTAGCTCTAAGGTCATTTTTTGCACAATAGGGTAAATTGAACTAAGGATGTGCAAAGAAAAATTTGCACAGTATGCTACAGGTGCAGTCTTGAGTTTTGCAGTAACTATGCTATATGCAACTGTCGTGAACTGCTGCAAATAACAGAAAAAAGTATATGTCTATAAAAGTTTGAACGGCAGACAAACCATGTAATGCATTTCATGATGTGACAAAAAAAAAAAAAAAAAATAATAATAATAATAATAATCATGACATTTTGATTAAAAGGTACAAGCCCACTTCATTCTGTGTTGCTAACAAAGTTGGATATTAGCCAAATAAATAATGCAATTCAAAGTTAGAAGTGAAAATAAGAATCATACCAACATCGGCTGCCACTGCGGGGTTTAACCTAAGTTCATAATTTTTTTTACTGAAAAAGCTAAAATAAAAAAAAATGTCTTAAGCAAAATGCTACAATACTATTAGACATCTATAATACCTGTTCGTATGCTATTATAGATGTCTCTTTATGTTACATTTTTCTTTTCCAAACTAATTGTTTTAAAATTTTATAATGACATCTTTAAAAAAAAAAAAATCTGAAGTGGCTTCCATGGACATTTTGAACATTTAGTATAGTTAATGAATGGGTGTTTAAAGAAATTTGAACATGATGTCAGTATATTTTTATTCCCCAATTCATATATCCATCAATGAACATACATGTAATATGTAATATATCTGAAATTTTTAGGGATCCCTGTAAAAGAAAATAAATAGTAAACATGCAATTTCGGTAATTCTGTAGGAACATTCTGAAATATATATTAGTTTCACTTCATACTTTTAAATAACTTAATTTGTTTTAAGAAAATTAGTCCCCATAAGATGTGATATAAATTAAATCTTTTATACTTCTCGATAAAAGAACTATGCATAATATGTCCATCATTTCATACAATGATCATACATTAGTAAAACAATGTAATGTATATCAGTGTTTTTTAACACTTTCTAATAAGATTGAAAAGTGTTGATGACTTCAGTTTGTCTGTCTGTCCGTATTCTATTTCCCGTAAATATTCATGGAATTTCTTGAAACTGATATGTGTTATTCAAGTTCACTATCCCACATTCCCTATTAAAAATGGAATAAATACCTCTACTGGTTTGTGTACAGGGACACTCAAAAGTATTCCAAAGCATTGCATTCTATGAAAGGTATTACAATAAACCTGATTTGAATATACTTTACACAAATCTTAATGAAATTAAAATATGTTATTCATGTTCCCTATCAGATGTTTCCCATTGAAAATAGAGTAAATACCACCAATGATTTGTGTACACGAACACTTGAAAATATGCCAAAGCATTCATTCCATGAGAAGTATTTCTATAAACCATACAGGCACACACTACCACTTGGCACAAATCTTAATGAAATTGAAATGTGTTATATGTACAGAAGAATGTTTTCTACAGAATGTAGTACGAATAGCAATAAAATTTAAAGAAACTATAAAAATATTGAGTTGCAATAAGGACTGTTTTTGAAAATTTGCTGTAATTACATTTTTATTTACCTCAAGCATTTTTAACACTTTCTAAAAAATTTTAAGTATAAATAACATTTGAAATAATGTGTTTGTCTGCCCGGCTGTCTGTCTATGTCTATCTGCTCGACTCCAGTGTTCGTCAATATTTTCAGATTTTTCTTAAAAATGATATATGTTATTCAAGTTTATTATGTAATGTTCTCTATTTAAAATAGCATTAATAAGTCCTGCACAACTTGGTTTGTCTACAGGGACATCCAGGGTTAGAAATAAGCAGTCGTTAGTCATATTTTGCGACCAGTTTTTTTGTTTTTGACGCCTAGAATTCCAATCATAGGTGCCATATTTGACGCCTGGATTTTTTCCTCATCATATCTAATAATTTTCCCAATCCCATCAGACTGTAAACAAGTCTATTTCAGTCAGCTGAACCTAATAAAAACTGATTTAAGAAATCGTATCTCTATGAAAGTAGTTGACAATTTGTTAATGATTAAGTAAAAGGCCCTAAATTGGAAGATTTCTGCCCAGAAAATTCCATTAAACTGTAGTGGAATGATGTATCTTCTGAATGAAGAATAAATTTGTGATTTTAAATATGTACGTTTAATATTGTCAATGTAATTACATTCATTACATAAATTTTTTTTATATAATCTTGCATATATTATTTACAAGTTGATGCTTTATTATTATTTTTTTAATATACATATTCAATTATAGATGGCACCTAGATTTTTCATTTTGACGCCCAAAAAATTTAATCCAGGCGTCATTTTGACGCCTAGTTTCAAAATTCTTATATCTAACACTGGGGACATCTCCCCCCAAAAAAGCCAATACATTGCTTTTTAGGATAGCCATTTTTATAAATCACATTTTAATAACTATCTACTGCAAAAATCATAAAGGAGTTGACATTTATGTGAATATGATAAAATACTGTTTTGTATAGAATAATATGTTTAATCTTCAGATTTACAGGCCTACACTTAAATATTTAGATACATTAAGAGTTGCAATTAGAAATTAATGGCTACATTTCCATTTGTATTAAGCATTTTTAACATTTTCTAACAATGTTTAAGAGTGATATAGTTTACCTGTCTGACTTTTCATTGTGTGATAACGTAGATAAATAATACTGAAGGTTATAATGACACAACAAGTATGTACAGTTGGAAAATGCTAATAATCAATGCGTACCATATGATTTTTTGTTGGTGTTTCTTTTTATTCTGTGTTAAAAATTTATAATTTTTTTATTTTTTTTTATTTTTGAATAACAGTTTAATAAAATGCTTCAGCAAAAAAAGGTAAAGTTTCTTGTTTAATTTTCGCATTCTGTATATATGTGGTTCTGTATAAATGCATTTTGTGGAAAATGCGACCGTAGTGGAAATCCTATGCCATTAGCACTTTATGGGGCCACCCCTGGCATTGATGACTGCACAACAATTGGGCACTGAGATAATTTTTGGATACGTTCATTTAGTATTAAGAAGTATTTCCTTGAACCAAATTTTGATACGTGCTCCCTTAACTGTGTTAAAGGTACCAGATTTCCATTCAGACTTAAATCTAAACTATTTATTACCAGGCCAAAGCAAAGTAGTAATGTTTCGGTACCAGAGGTCGTCACAGGTTTTAATTTTGGGGTCCATTTTTGTGAAAAACAAATAATTTTTGCGAAATTTTGATTATTTTTGCGAAAAAAATTATTACTGTATGAAACCTTTCATTTTAGCAGTTACTCTATCTGATGTTTAATATCAAGTTAATAGTATTGCACTGAACCAAGTATAGATACTCATTAAAAATAATACTGGAAACATGGAAAAATTTTACAAAATTATCATTTTTACAAAACAAAATCCTATGAAAGGGATTTTTTTTATAAATCTAAATTTTGTGAAGGGGCCTATTTTATAGATTTGAATTTTGTAAAGGGATTCATTTTAGAAAATTGAAAAGGGGCAGCAAAAGAGTCCCAATTTTTGCTTGGATTGATCCCTAGGTACTGCAACATATTTATTTTATTTATTTATTTTTTACTTAAAGATATACATATCTTTGCTAGTCATCAGAGTTGAATTTGTAACTGGGTTCATTACTGAACTGAAAATACTCAAGCTTCTGACCTAATGCATGCAGTACTGTGGTATGGTGCTATGCAATGGTGAGAGGACAGTTAGCACAATGACCTCTTTCATCTTAGCATTTCCTTCCCCCATGGCCCATTTGCTGAATTATCTATGAATATTGGTGTCCCTGTCGCACATCAGATAACTTGCTGCCAAAAGTTATCATTTCAGTATTCTGTAGATAATATAAAGTATGTGCCTAAGCAATTTCATCGCATCTGAATGTTTTTTTTTTTTTTTCTTTCCCGGCATACTTAAAAAATCTTAAGATTTTTGATTTGCAAAGAAAAAAAAAAGGGACTTAGGGACCATTTTGCCAAAAAAAGGGACTTTTAGGGACCTAAAATAAATTAAGGGACTTTTAGGGACTTTAGGGACCACACTAAATGCCCTGCATGACCCATGCGTCTAGCTCCAACTAACATTCCGCGTTCAAAGTCTGTTAATTCCCGTCGTGCGGTCATAATCACGTCAAAACCTCTTCACATGAATAACTTGAACACAAATGAAAGCCCTGCGAAAGCACTGCGCATTTATACCTGTTCTACGCGATGCTACTGCCATCTGTATATTTGCATATTGCTATCCCATGACTTTTGTCACTTCAGTGTAGAAAGAAACAAACACTTTAGCAGGCAAACCAGTACCTGGAAAAGCCAGAAAAATGACTAAGTCAGTTGATAAAAATTATCAAAAGGATTCAAAGAATACTGCAATTATAGCACATGAATTACAGGAGGAAAACTTAGCTGATGTTAGTCACAGTACTGTTTGCATAGATTAAATCAAATTGGGCTTTTTGGATGCATCATAGCAAAGAAACTACTCATTAGTGCAAGGAATAAGAAGGCAAGATTAGAATTTGCTAAAGTATATGAATATTTGACATTTGAAAATAGGGAAAAACATGTTATTTTCAGACAAAATAAAGATTAATCTTTTAGAAAATGATGAAAAGATATATGTTCTACAATCAAATAGTGTCAAGTATGATTCTAGATATCAAATTCTGACTGTAAAACATGGAGGAGGAAACATTATGATGTGGGGAGCTTTTTCATATAAAGTTGTTGGTCCTTTAATGAAAATAGAAGGTACCCAGTAGCAAGATTTTCTGAATCTACCTGCAGCAAAATAAAATTTAGCTGCAAACCATGAATGCCAAATCAAGTGTGGTATCACTAGAAACCACAAAAACTGACAATTATAATAGCCTAATCTAAGCGTTTTTTAAAGAAACCATTGAAATTGTCAATAATTATAATTCGTGCAATGGCAATGAGCCATTGGTGGGATTGGATTGCCTGTGGTGCTACCTTGTCGAGGAGAGAGTTCAGCATAAAAGGAAAAGACTAACTGAGATTTACTACAGGAAAAGCCACTGAAGACTGGCGATCTGTACAGGAAAGTTACAGTAACTACTTGAAGCAAAGTAAGGTCTCCATAATATATATTTTTTAAATACATGATAATATTTACATTAAAACCCAATTTGCAAGCTTTGGGTAGATTTGTGATCCAGTCACATTTCTAAATCGTATTTTATATCAAGACTGACATTTTTTATTTGAAAATGTTATAAAATAATAAATATATGCAAGCATGTAATTAATTTTCAAATTTATTATATATTTATCAAAATGATATATTAATAAATGAATTCACAGACGATTTTTTTTCTCTTTCTTTCATTTCACTGCAATTTAGTTGTTTCAACTATTTACATTAAAATAATTTTTAAAAGCTGCATATAAATGTTGATATGAAAGGTTTTAATATCTTTTTTATAAAACATACTAAATTTAAAAACATCTTTTAAATTTAATTTTTTTTTTTTAATCAGATTGTAGAAGTAATCAATAGTTTTCTTTAAAATGCCTTTCATACAATATCGCTTTATCTGAATGCATGATTTTATAATTATTTGTGCAACTGCAAAATTGCATAAAATGAAATTGCAAGTTGCATGCGTCCCACAACTTGCATGGACACTGTCCAATGGACCATTTGGACAGACCAGTGTTTATCTCTATCTACAAAAATATTATTTGAATGCATTTGGACCCTTTTTACTTTCTTCTATATGTAATATAGAGAAAGTATTGGATTCGCGAAAATTTTCGACCTCCGTTTTTTGACGGATCTACACGTTTTGGGATGTCCTGAACACGAATTGATAGTTTTTAAAAAATGTCTGTCTGTGTGTCTGTGGTTTAGTGTTTTCACCGTATCTCACGAACCAATGAATGAAATTCAACCAAACTTGGTATATAGTTGGACCCTGACGGGGCATTGTGCTGATTAGATTTAGGGATCAATAGCCCATCAGGTGGCGCTGTGATCGCATTTTATGTAAATTTTTAACATGGCAGTATAGGACAAATTTTCGTATTTTTCACCGTATCTCACGAACCAATGAATGAAATTCAACCAAACTTGGTATATAGTTGGAACCTGACGGGGCATGGTGCTGATTAGATTTGGGGATCAATCGTCCAGCAGGTGGCGCTGTGATCGCAAAATTTCGTATGTTTCACCGTATCTCACGAACCGATGAATGAAATTGAACCAAACTTGGTGTATAGTTGGACTCTGACATGGAAAGGGTCTGATTAGATTTTGGGATCAATCGCCCAGCAGATGGCGCTGTGATCGCATTTTATGTAAACTTTTAACATGGCAGCATAGGACAAAATTTCGTATAAATGTACATAATGAGCGTTATTTTAAACTTGTGATTGTAAAATTAATATGAATTATTGATAATAGTAGTAGTTAACTACGAAAAAAATTTTGTGCATGTGGGGGCACCAGTTCCTCCCCTGGGGGGGAAGTACCCCCCGGGGGGGGGGGGGGGGTAAATTTTCAAGATGGGTATCTTTCGAAAGATCTCGTCAATACCTTTAAAACGAATGGTTGAACTATAACTCTGTGATAATTTAAAACAAAGTTATCGATTTTTTTTACTTTTAACAAAAAAAAAAAAAAAAAAAAAAAAACAGAAAAAAAATCGATTTTTTTTTTTTTTTTAAATATTGTTACTGGTTGAATATGTATTACTTTTAACAAAAAAAAAAAAAAAAAATTTGAAAAAAATCGTATTTTTTTTTTTTTTTTTTTTTTTTTTTAATATTGTTACTGATTGAATATGTATATAGGAAAATATAGAAGAAAGTCTTGTGGTGGCCACAACATACTAGTTTTATATGTGTTATTGTATATTCCATTTAAAAAATTTCATTATCAAATGGTTTAAGTGATAAGATGGAAAAGTGGCAAGCATCAGTTCCCCCCCCCCCCCATCATAATTTAGTTGGTTTTAAAGATGCATATACATGATTTTAACTAATGGTCTTGTTGAATGGAAAATATAAACTTATCAAAAATAAAATATTCAAAAATTATTTAAATAATACTTAAATTATGAAATATTAATTTCACAGAACTAAACATGTCAAATTGATTAAAATAAGACAGATTTCATGCCATGATTTACAATTAACACAACTAAAAATATTTTTGTAAAAATAAGAAAAATGTTTTTTGAATGACTCATTACGATATTACTTAAAAAAAAAAAAAAAATCTTAACAACAGTCACAATATTTTACTGCTCACGTGAAATAATAATGACCCTTTAATAATACTTTAGGAAACAATGTATACAAAACAAACAAAATCTATAAGTAAGACGATAAGAACGGATATAGAATGCACAATAAAAAATACATGGAAGTTATATTTATTGATGTAACACATTTTCAAAAATTTATATTTCATACAAAATTAGAGACATTTTAAAAATGCATATCAACTAACATAATATAACAACAAAAAATTCAATAATAATAAGTATGTCAAATATATGAACCACCAAAAGCACATTTGTGTCTTTGTAAGGACACTTTCTGGATAAAACCTCTTTTACAGTATTTACAAGCAAATGGCCGTTCTCCTGTATGACAGCGTAAATGGCGTTTAAGATCTGTTTTTAAAATAAAAGATTTTGTACAAGTTCCACATTTGTAAGGTCTTTCTCCAGTATGAATTCTCTCGTGGTTTTTTAAATGAGTAGTATTATTAGTAGAGTATGAGCAAAAAGAACAATGGTGTCTATCTAATCTTTGAATGTGCTTTTCTTTGTATGAGAATTCTTGATCCTGGCTTATCCTTAAACATCCTACACAATGACAAAGACAATTATGTTATAGATATACAATACAGAAATAAAACAAACTGAAAACGTTATCAAAAATATTTTGAAATAAATAATCTTTCTTAAACATATGGACAAAAATATAGACATTTGTGCAAAACATATAGACAATTGCATTTCGTTTATTCATTTCCTATTTTAATATATGCATAACAAAAGAAATGAACAACTAAATTTTTTATATGAATTTTGTCAAATATAAACTGGAATTCAACTTTTAATGTTTAAGGATAATTGCTAATAGTAAAGAAAGATAAAAATTTTTGCACTCACTTTCTTCAGCATCAAATGTATAACAGTTAATATGAAGCAATTTAATCAATTTTAAGTGAGAAATATTTAAAAAAAAATAAAATAATAATAATAATTTAGCAATTTATATTTTAAGATTTATGTTCATCCATAAATTTTGAATATATACCTGTTAGGTCCAATGAAAATACTATGAGGATCTATATTAAGAATATTTATTTGTCACTCCTTTTAAATTTTAATTTTTGCTCCCCCCCCCCCCCCAAAAAAAAAAGCCTCTTAAAATGTAAGGGGGGATTCTTTTTTGAAATTAATTATAACTTTTTGAAATTGACACATATAAAAAATTCAATAAATTTTTATCAACAAACATAAGAATTATTAAATGATTAGAAAATTTGAATGTATTAGCCTTGCTCATACAGAACATCTGTGTGATAGTACCTACAATACATAATATGATTTGCAAAAAAATCTCATAAATAAAAATCACTGGACATTTCTCTCCCCCCTCCCTCCCCAAAAATAATAATAATAATAACAACAAAATAAATAAATAAAAATAAAAGATATTTAAAACATTGATATTTGCATAAAAATTTCAATTTTAGAAAATATTTTTTTCCTACTGCTAAGTTAAAATTTTTTATAATTAAATTAAATTGTTATATTAAAAATCAAATATTTCATAAAACTTGACATAAAGAAATCACGATTTCGCCACATATAAATTACATAGTTAATAAATGTATATACAAAATAAATAAAAAGAAATAATGTTCATTCTATTTATAATGAATGCAAAATCTCAAAAAATATATAATTCTGACTTTCAAAAATTCATATCTTAATATGAGGATTTCAAATTAGGTCAGTTGATGGCAATACCACACTCTTACATACATAATATGATTTTTAGAAAAATCTCAAATAAAAAAATCACTGGAAATTTTCAGGCTCCCCCCAATCAAAGAGATTTAAATCTTTAATACTTGCATGAAGTTTCAATCTTAGAAGATAACTTTTTCTGCTGCTAAGTTAAACATTCTTAAAAATTAAATTACCATTTTACCATACATAACAGGAATTCCATAATTAATAAATGTCTTTGCAAAATAAATAATAATAAATAACATTCATTTTATTTATACTGAATGAAAAATCTAAAAAAATTTATACATAATTTTAGCTTTCAAAAATTTGTGTCTTAATATGATGATTTTGATTTAGATAGATACAACTGGACTGCCAAATAGCTGACAATGGATACAAGGCTTAGATGGCTTTAAATTTTTCCAAATATAAATATGAGATTTTTGAGACATGTTTCTTCACAAAAAGACAGGGTTCCCACTCAATTTCAAAAATAAAATTCCCTGACTTTTCCAGGTCTATTTTTAGAAAATTCCAGCCACAAAATTTCGTTCGAGACATAAAAAACAGCTCACGGTATGAAACAGAACATAGCTAGTGACATAAAAGACAACATAGTAATGTGACTTGCGACATAAATTGAATGCTCAAAAAGAATTTTCCAGGTTTGTATCATCATTTTTCCAGGTTTTTGAGCTATATTTACAATTTTCCCTGATATTTCCCCGACTTTTTTTCGTAATTTCAAATTCCCTGACTTTTCCAGGTTTTCCCTGTTCTCCCTGACCCGTGGGAACCCTGAGATAATATTTTTTCACTTTAAGAAAATGTGCATTTCAAGTGTATTAAATTTTTATAGCCGAAACTTCTAGATTATTTTGATCATTCTAATCTAGGTTGACCAATTAGATAGCACCTTATATCACTATTGTATAATTTGACAAAATTTAATCATAAGTGGTCAACATTAAAGAAATATTATATAGATTGTTAGTTAATATAGAATATTTTTTCTTACACCTATTTTTTTTTTTTTTTTTTTACTTATAATGCTATGTTTTTGACAATGATACATAAAAAAGACAAAAATAATTACTTTTGAATTTACTTGAGGGCATATTGGGTTTACTTTATCTTTCAACAAAAAGCTTTTATAAAATCAATCAGTATAAATCTGTTAATTAACATTTAAAAGTACAGTGCATATACATAAAAATTTACATATTATGTATTAATTATGATTAACACGTTAATCGCCACGATAATATCAGAAAAATTTTCACATGGGCCATGGTAACTTTATTAGACAATTTAGTTAAAGATGCGTGTTAAAGATGCGTCAGGCACATATGACTGACATGGCGATTAACGTGTTAATAATTACTCGGCGTATATCATATTCCTTTTAGGGTTATTTCCTAGTTAAAAATGCGTGTTAAAAATGCGTCAGACACATATGACTGACATGGCGATTAACGTGTTAAATGCCTCATTCGATTGAGCTTTAAATTTATATACATGTTATAGGTCTTTGTCGCACGAACTGTATAGATTTTGGTGAATATAACACTAATACTTGTTTTACAGGGATACATAAAAGAATTTGGATACATTCCATTTCATTAAACAATATACTATTTGGGGAAAATAGTCAAACACCTATTATAATTTTCTGTTTTGTTTATTTAACAACTCTCTTACTTTATTTTAATTAAACAAAAGTAATTACTTAATGTTTGGAAAGTCAAGTGGAATCATTCGAGATTTTTATTATTTCTCTTGACGTTTTCACTTGTTTACCAAACTGGTTATAAATATACAGATACATACATATATACACTCATATACATATGTGCACACATTCGCATTATTAAATATGTAAAAAAAAAAAAATAATAATAATAAAAAAAAAAATTGTAAGTAAAATTTTATTTTGCATTTTTTTTCATCTGGAATTTCCATTCCCAGTTAATAAGTTGATTACAAAATATAAAATTATCAAATGATTGAGCATATAAATTTAATTTTTAAAACTCTTGGATAATAAAATAAAATAAATAACAACAACAAGTTAGTATTGTAACTCAACATTATGCACAAAATTTTTTTGTAGCAACAACCTTGTCTATTTCTTTTGTTTTAAAAGACTTAGGTATAGCATGAAATAACTTATTATTATTTTTTTTTACACTCAATATCCCATTTAATAATGCAATAACAGTCAACGACAGATTTACTTTGTTACAGTTGAAAACTATAATATAACTATATTATATTACCATAACAAAACTATAATATTTGATAATTGGATCATGCAGCATGTGAAAAACCCCTTATGAAATTTCAAATCTTGGAAAATACATAAACTCTAGCTCGTTCTTTTGCTGACAATTTACTTAATTTTTACTCTATTCAAATGAACTTTTGATAAAAGTTGCTTAATATATCTAGCTTTTAACCTATGTAACAAAAATTTTTCTATCTTTTGCACATGAACAGTAAAAACATTTTTCATAAAAATTTTCATATTTCATAAGATATTTGTATTCTGATTACAGTCTATTGTTTCAAAAGTGTTTTTTTAATTTATCTGAAAGTGGAAATAATTTTCGTTTAAAACTCTGTATATTATAAATTTAAAAAATATTGATTTTTTTTTTCTTTTGAGTTTTAAAATAAATGCTTATATCTCTGTTATTTAATATATATACTATCGTCACACAAATTTATCCACAAATTGTACTGGGTCTATATTAACATATATTAAAGTTACAGATCATTTCGTTCACTTAATGATATAGGGTAATCACAAATATTATTGATTTTTTTCAATTTGTTACCAGCCTCCTAATTGTTGTCTTAAACTAATCTTCACTGAAAAACAGGAGGAAAACCCAGTTTTTTAAATACCCGATGTTTGAAAACCTTTCATCAATAGATAAATTTTTTAATTGAAAAGAACTAATCATTTGCAGATCTTGCCAAACTTTTGAGCAGGAGTGTATATATAACTAATGTAATTAGCATTTCTAGTGATTTTTTTTTTCTAAACTGATCGTGATTAAAATGAAATCACATTTTTTATTAATCGAATTATAAATTTTTAATAAAATATTTCTATTGCTAAATTGCTAATTCAAAGTTAAAAGTGCAATTTATTACTTTAACAAAATAATTTTATGCATCAAACGTATGTTCATATTGTTTATGGTTCGTGTAAAAGGACCTGCCAAAGTATTTCTTATTATTATGGCTTATGGGCAAAATTTCTTTTAAACAATGCGGTTACACTGCATTCAATAAAATAAAATAATCATACATTATTGAGATGCTTAAAGACATATGTTTCTGAAGAAAAGTTTGTGCTTAGACAAAATAATTAATGAACAAGACCTTTTAAAAAATGTTCCAACAAACATAATCCTCAAAATTGTGTCAAATTTCGAACATTTATTCATGAGCTACATACAATGAGTTGTATAGTTTTTATTAATGTATATAATGTTTATGGCTGGTTTATAGGGACACAAAAAAAGAATTTTGTAACATTAGAATCTATGGACAAATTTTTATTTAAGCGCATTTAAAAGTGTTTATGTTTCATTCCCCATAATGTAATTAACATATATAATTAAGATTCTTAAAAGCATGTTTTACTTAGAAAAAATCTGGTGTGGAACAACCACACGACTTCACACTATCACATGTATTATATGCATTTTTTTGAATTTTCCAGTAAGAGAAACTTGACACACGCATTAAGACATATAAAACAGATTTACATAGTGAATTAAAAAAAAAAAAAAAAAAAAAAAGATTATTTTTAAATACAAATTTCCGAGATCTAAAACTGAACTACCTCATCAGGATGATCGTTAATTTTCCTTTAATAACCACGTAATATATGAGAAAGGGTATCTAAAATGGATTTATGTAACTATTTTCAAGAAAATCATTAGAGCCTTTTTGAGAGACAATCTTTTACCCAAACTTGGCATACTCATATCAGGGTTGCCAACTTTTCAAAAACAGTTTGAGGAGTATTCAGAGAAATTTTGAGGAGCAATTTTAAAAATACATAAAAAAAAAGAAAAAAAAAAAAAAAAAGGAAAGAAATAAACTACTAACAAAAATAAATTAACAATAATCATATGAAATTAAGAAATATTTATTGATAATCAAAAAATCAATAAATATCAAATTTAGCAAATCAGTGAAGAGAGATAAGAATGGGAAATGATAAAGTCTGAATATAAGCTTAAAACCCAAAAGTAATTTGTTTTTTGCATAATGGCATATTTTCCACACATAAATAAAGACAATATATAAAAGTAGATTATTCAGTTACATAAAAAAAAAAAAAAAAGAAAGAAAGAAAGAAAAGAAAGCACACGAAAAAAAAAAAAAAAAAAAAAAAAATTCCAACAATTTTTATGAATGTCAAAATAATTATTACACTATCACAAAAAAATCTAAAAACGATATCTCCGATATTCATATAAATGATCTCCTCTCTGAGTCAACTCCCTCTAATCTGAATAGCTTGGGACCATATGTTTTGTAAACTTTAGAATTTTGCAGATTATTGGTCATAATTTTTTTTTTTTTTTTTTTTTTTTTTTACCAGATACAAATGAAGATATAATAATAAATCATTAATGTTTTACGTGAATAATAAAATAAATGCATAATTATTTCAAATAAATCTTAAATAAAGCATTGTCAATCGACCTTAAAGTTCAGTAGCTTTGAATCCATTATTTTTATAGATAAACAATTAAAATAAACAATTTTTTAACGACCTATTAAGCATTAAGATAACTGAAACATTGATAGTTTAAATGAAAATTAAAACACCGCATAATCACATAATCATAGCATTTGGTTTCTTTCTTCCCCCCTTTCAGCTTGTGGTTTTAATTAAACACACTCTTAGCTAATGTAAACAAATACTTGTTCCCGTTCTGAGTCAGCAATATTTCGATTACGCAATGCTTTCTTTTTTTTTCCTTTACTATTTATTTATGAGTATTGTAGGATGAATAATGTGGTTCTTCAGCTAAATTGTAAAAGTTAGTTTTGTTATTTTTAAGATAGGTTGAAGCGCTTTCATAGATAAAAAATAAAATTCAAAGAATAATGTTTCATGCGGCAACTGTTGGAAATGCAAAATCAAAAGTTGATAATGATTGGATTGCGATTTCTGCCTAGATGTGTGCCAGGAAAAAAAAATAGTTTTTTTTTTTTTTTTTTCAGTGTCTGCCACTATTCAGTTTTATATATTTAATAAAAAATATTTAGTTAGGTGGTCAAAACTGAATTTGCGGAGCATAAACATTACTTCGCGGAATTGCGGAGTTTTTAAATTTTTTCGGAGAAACTCCACAGAAATCGGAGCAGTTGACAACCCTACTCATATTGACCGGAAAACAATAATTACATACAAAAGGATATTTAAAAAGGAGTTAATATGGCGAGTTTGAAAAAAATACGTACACCCATTTTTAAAGGAACACGCTTACAAGACCTGAAATTGAGCTATTTATAGAGGACAACTATCAATTTTTCTGAACTAACCAACTATATCATTTGAAAGGACATCTAATCTCACTTCTGGTTTCCGATGATCCATTTCCAGTTTTCCTGTATTGTCATCCCCTATAGACTCGACTGGAAGCAACGCACATCTATGTACATTTTGCTTGACCTGATCCCCCCCCCCCCAAGTTATTCATTCCCTTCATTAAGAAAAAAAAAAAAAGTTTAAAATAATCAAAATCATTAAATAATATTAATAATTAATGCATTTGTGTTATAGGAAATATTAATATTAAATGCAAATATAGACAGATTATGACCCAGTTTATGAAATAAATATTTGGTTAAATTGATATTAATATAAAATTATATGAATTACCAAAAGAACTATAATTGGTAATTCATACACAAGAGCATGAATATTCCTTAGAATGGCAACATTAATGAATTCTAAAATTAGATTTTTGCTTAATAAGATTTTAAGCAAATGTCAGATTGATGTGATTTTTTCTCCTGTAAAATCTATTAAATAAATTTTAATATCAAAATGAGTCATGGTACATAAGTACAATAGATACACTATGCTGACATGTATGCTGACAGTGTTTTAACCAGCTTGGATACATACTTTAATTTAACTAACTAAAGTGCTTTGGTTGAGACCTTCCCAAAATGTAAAATAGCACAAAATGTTTATTAATATGCATAATAAATACATACATTTTTATGTATATAAATCTTTTTTTATTCTTTTTTTTATTAATATAAGGAAAAGTTTAACAATCCAAATACAACAGAATTTCGAAATATTAATTTTATAGAATTTGGTATATTGAAATAAAAAGGAAATATTTTATACTATGATCAATATAACACATAGGGTGTCTGACACATTTTGGTGTTAAATAATTCATAAAATAATAAAGATAGATTTAAATTCATAACATTAACAGTTAGGTAGATTAAAAAGATTTTATGGCCATAATGAATGAATTTCCACAAGTGCACTCTTCTGTGCAAGGAGAATATCAAGTCTTAAGTAATCTAAGAATATCATATGTCTATGTAAATGACAGATGTGAGTGTCTTTTCAAGGAAAAAGAAAAGGCCAGTAATGCAGTCATACAAAAATTCAAACCACACATTAACCTTTAAGGAGTCCTTTTATATCTCACGGTATTCATGGAAATTTTCATATCCGTATATGTGCACATTGTGGCAATTTACAATGCCAGAAAGATTAAAACAAGCTTTGTCGGAAAATATTATGTGATTAAGAAATTCAGCATGATCCTCTGTACTCCTTAGCATGTCTATTGCAAAGCCCATCCTCTTAGGCTCATTGTCCATTTACAAAGCTTGAGCAATTTGAACATTACAAACATAGTCTTGAATATTTCCCTAAAAACACTGTGCACAATCAAAATTGGCATATCAAGTTCTCTTGCTGCTGATCTGACATATTACCCAAGACTTATGTAAAGAATATCCCTTTGACAGAAGGTTACCAACTGTATATTTTCTTCATAAGTTGTACATTTTTTAGAAATATTTTTCTTTATACATTTAAAATGTTCCCCTAGAACAATCTCTTCTGTTTTCTTTTAAATATCAGACTTTAAATATTTTTTTATAATATGTTACATTTTCAGTTTGCTTTGAAAAGTTTATTCATTTATTTTTTATGCATGTTTGGTGCATAAACATTATGTACATGAGTATTAAACAGAAGAAAAAAATCATTTGCAATCAAAATGGCAAAAATATTTTAAGTAAACAGGTTGAACTCAATGAATTTTTTATATAATTTAATTTTGCTATAAATAATTTTAAAAAAATCATATGCTTTAAAAAAATACTTTTAAAGAAAGCATTACTTTCCAGTTTCTAAAAATGAAATCTTTTTTTATCGCTGCACAATATTGTTTTTCAGTAGATTTTTATGGCATACTTTTCTGTATTTTTTATATATTTATTTATTACATTATTGATTTTGTTTTAATGAACCATGAGAAAGTCTGTGCTTCCTCTGATAGTGCTGTCATTCTGTTTAATATCTGATCAAATGAAATATGGAACAAATACATAAAAAATAAGCATAACACTGCATTCTAATAGTTATCAAAAACAAAAGAGAGAAATATACAACATTACACATACCCGGATGATATTTACAAAAGAAAAGATATTCAAATGCAAAAAGGAAATCATCTGTGGAAAAGTTCACACTGTCAGACCTTTTATATATACACATACCGGGTGATTAAAAAGTCATAGAAAAAATTTAAAAAAAAATCATTATTTAAAAAATACTGACAATGTGGTTTTCACTGAAATGTACAGCAAAGCATGGTATATATATATTTTTTATATATATGTAAGAAAAAATATTAGTTACATTTTTCACCAACATATTGCACTGTATTCGCAATATCCTCTCACATTTCAGATGAGTAATTGTTTTTACACGTGTATAGATTTAATTGATAAAATATATAAAACACAGCACTTCACACGTTAAAATCTAAGTCAAAAGACTTAGTTTAAAAGTTTACAATATAAAAGATAAAAAGAACATCACAACGTTTCGTCCAAGCATTGCTGCCTTTGGACATCTTCAGGTTTAGTTCTCTTACTGTTAGCGTCTTGATCCTTTAATATGTGTAGAATGGGGTTGCCATACTTCCGCCAATTCTCTAGAATGTGTATAATTGATGGGCGCATTTATCGTATTTTATTATCTGTATTTTTTCCTGTATTTCAAGTTTAATCAAACTGGAGGGGGTTGCTATTATTTCAGCTTGATTCCATAAAGGTTTAGCATTTTTATTTTCTAATATGTAATCTTTAAGGGCTGTGTTACCGTATGGGGATCATAAAGAATATTGGTGTTCGGAAATGCGTTTTTTAAACTTTTTGTTTTCCCTATGTAATAGTCGGTGTTATTCTCAATTTCAATAGGTATTTTATAGACGTCTTTTTGGGGAAGGTTAAACTGATATTTATTTTTTAACAAACTTTGTAATTTTTGTGTTTTAAATGCTAAATTATAATTGTAGTTCTTTAATATATTTCTGATTGGGATAAATTGTTTACGAAAATCTACTGAACCGATGTATTTATAGTTGTCTTCTTTAATTCTAGTTTGATTTAAGATAATTTTAAACTTGATTATGCATTTTATTGAAAACTGATAAGTTATAACCACTTTCAAACATAGTGTGTTTGATGTATTTTAAATCTTTTTGAATAAGACTTTTATTTAACATAATAGTTTTCAATTTCTTATTCAAAAAAATTTTAAATACATCAAATGCACTATGTTTGAAAGTGGTTATAACTTATCAATTTTCAATAAAATGCATAATCAAGTTAAAATTATCTTAAATCAAACTAGAATTAAAGAAGACAACTATAAATAAATCGGTTCAGTAGATTTTCATAAGCAATTTATCCCAATCAGAAATATATTAAAGAACTACAATTATAATTTAGCATTTAAAACACAAAAATTACAAAGTTTGTTAAATATTAAACATCAGATTAACCCTCCCCAAAAAGGCGTCTATAAAATACCTATTGAAATTGAGAATAACACCGTCTATTACATAGGGAAAACAAAAAGAAGTTTAAAAAAACGCATTTCCGAACACCAATATTCTTTACGATCCCCGTACGGTAACACAGCCCTTAAAGATTACTTATCAGAAAATAAAAATGCTAAACCTTTATGGAATCAAGCTGAAATAATAGCAACCCCCTACAGTCTGATTAAACTTGAAATACAGAAAAAAATACAGATAATAAAATACGATAAACGTGCCATCAATTATACACATTCTAGAGAATTGGCGAAAGTATGGCAACCCATTCTACACATATTAAAGGATCAAGACGCTAACAGTAAGAGAACTAAACCTGAAGATGTCCATAGGCGGCAATGCTTGGACGAAACGGTGTGATGTACTTTTTATCTTTTATATTGTAAACTTTTAAACTAAGTCTTTTGACTTAGATTTTAACGTGTGAAGTCCTGTGTTTTATATCTTTTATCAACATCATACTTCAAAAACAAACTTTTTTTGTGAGAATTTCTAATGTGCAACATCTCTTGATCTTTCTAATAAATTCTACCATTACATTGAGAATTTATAGGCCTAGTTACATTGTTGAATGTACTGTGAAACTGTAAAAATGGTATTTATATAAATTTAATAAGTTACCTTATTCTTGCTTCATTACTTGTGAGCTGCTTTCGGTTTGGGCCCCCAAACCTTCCTCAGACGTTGCTCGAGTGGTAAGTCCTCGAGTTACCACTCGAGGCAGCCCCAAACCGAAAGCAGCTCACAAGTAATGAAGCAAGAATAAGGTAACTTATTAAATTTATTTGAATTATGCTTCGTTTTAAATAAGCTAAAGTAATGGTATTTATAATTATAGCGCCACCTTATGAAGGAAATTTAAACTAATTTTCTAATAAATATTTTGTTACCTAAAAAAATCCCATGTTTTTCTGTGCATTTCAGTGAAAACTGCATAATGCTACGGTCAATACTTTTCGAGTAATAAAATTATTATTATTATTTTTTTTTGTGAGTTTTGGATCACCTTGTATGTATATATATAGGACCAAACAAGACCAAATTTACAAAAAATTAGAGATAAAAAATTTACAGCTACCCCATACATTTTAAATTTTATTAAAAAATAAAGAGAAAAATAAAATAGAAATAAAATACACAAAACTTGTAAGTTTAATCAAAGCTGATACATATTTTTCCATATACTGAGCAATTGCTTTTATTCTGATGCACTTATAATTCAGAAGAAATTTAATTTTTTTTTTTTTTTTTTTTTTTTTTAAACATGAAGTTTACATTCCATGAGGTTTATCTTTAAGTGCAAAGATATATTTTTAATTTCAAGCCAAAATAAATATACTTTTAGTACTTTGTAAAAACCCTGCAGTGAAGACAACAACATTACAATTTTGCCCTAATTTTTTTTCCAAGACACTTTGTGATTAAAATGACATAACATCATGATATACATTCTAAAAAAAAAAAAAAAGTTATAAATTCTGATTTACTTTTTTTGAAAACAAGAAACCTGAGCATTAGTCAATATTTATTGCACATATGAAATAATAAATGCAATTTTAGAAAAGCTCATATTCTGATTATTGTACACAAATTCTATTTATCTGGTCAACAGATAACTCCATTGGCAAATGCCAAATTCTATTTGGTGATTGCCCCGCAATTCACACCAGGTTACTAGCCAGATTTAAATTTCTTCAAAAGGATTTGAATGAAAAAAATTTCAAGACAAAATTTTTTTTTTTTAAATCTCGCTGTATATTGACTCTAGGACTTCAAAGATTCAACAAATTTTGTTAATTTCTAAATAAACACATCCCTATATTTATACCCCATGTTTTTACAAATGTACTGTTAGGCTTATTTAGACAAAGATATAATATCTTCCCTTCAAGATTGTATTTATTTTATTTATTGTGTGAAAAAGAAATCCATAAATTTAAAATAAATTTAGATCCCATACTTCTCGCCCCTTCTTTACTTCTATTGATAGGACATTATTAATGAATCCAGATGAATTACCGATTTAAATTTAATGAGAATCTCAAAGTATGTTGCACAACGCAACTACATGAGCTGCTGGATAATCAAAAAATAATTAGCCATTTGCTGGCACTATCCATTGGTCAGATATAAATAGAATGCATATACAACATTGAGAAACAATGAAACTAATAAATTAGAAAACTAAAATGGTTTTTTGTATAGGTACACATTTTTACATATATTAGTAAGCAAAGTAGATAAACTATTTTATAAATATAATACATTTTTATAAATTTAAATTTCACAGAATATTATAGATTTTGAAAATGTATGTTAAAAAGCATAATTATAATACAACAAGGGGGGGGGGGATAAAGCCATAAAGTTGATATGAATCACCAAAAGTGTAATTGTGTCTTTGTACAGTTACTTTCTGGGTTGATACACAGATTTTGATAATGCATATTAATATAAACACAGAAGGAAAAAATACATAACAAAGATTTGGAGTTCATAAAATTAATCAGAATTACCAAAATCACATTTATGTACTCGAAAGTTTGCTTTTTGAGTAAAACCTTTTTTGCAATATTTGCAAGAAAATGGACGTTCTCCAGTATGACAACGAAAATGAACTTTAAGATTTCCTTTTTCAGAAAAGGATTTTAAACAAATACTACACTTGAATGGTTTTTCTCCCGTATGTACTCTCACATGTTTTTTAAAATTAGTAGCACTATCAGTAGAGTATAAGCAAAAAGAACATTGGTGTCGAAAATGATTTTCTCCACATGAATATTTGTCATTTCGGCTCTTCCATAAATGGCCTAGACAATAACAAAAACATTTTTGTGTAAAATGCATATATTGAATATAGAAATACAGACTAAAAAATAAAATACAAAAGCTTTAAAAACTACAATATATATTAATTTTTAAAAAATCTCAAACGGACAAAAGACAAAAAATATAAATGATTTCAAAACATTTATATTTTACTTATAATTTATATTTATTTCTTATAAAATAATAAAATCTGCAACTCATGCCTAGTGATGTGGAGTGGGTAAATACCCAGTGGGTAGATAAATATTTTTTGGGTATTTACCCAAGGTCTGAGTAAATACCCAAAAACTGGGCATTTTGAAAAAAAAAAAATAAATTTGTTGATTTCAAGTTTAAACTTGCGTTTAAGCCGGTGAATAATAATTTCCAAGTGCAACTCACCCATACCTTTCAGGATGGTTTGGCCCGTTTGATGATTGGTTTCCATGTGCAAGGTTGGATCCTCTTCCATAAGCTTGATGGAACAGGATTGGCCCCCAGTTTTTCCTTGATTTCATTTAGCACATTGAAAAAATTGGCACCGGCTCTATATATTTTATTGACAAAACAGATATGAGGAACCCTATATTTGTCGGCTTGACTCCAAACTGTTTCAGATTGAGGCTCTACACCAGATACTGAGCAAAATAAAGCAACTGCACCACCCAACACATGCAACAAACGCTCTACTTCTACCGTAAAATCTACGTGGCGTGTATACATTATATTGCATACAATAATTCGAGTAATGCCCATAATGTTGATTATTGTTTTTTCTAGATTTTGTTTATTTTCTTAAATTTCATAAAGGGTCTTTTACTTATTAAATGGTAATATAATACTGGATTAATTTTTTCTTCTTGTGACACGTTTGGAAAAGTTTTCATAGATGTATTTATAACATTATATATATATATATATATATATATATACATTAATTAAAAGTTTTGATAAAATTATTTTTAAAAAATTTTATCAGCACTCATAATAAAATATTCTATCACTTAAGTGGGATAACAGTATAATTTAATTTTTTTGGTACAAAGCAATGGGAATAATAGGGAATAATAATTTTTAACTATGTTTATGTCATACAATATAGATAGTGTCAGAGAAACGTTTAATTCTTAATTTTCTCACAATACCATGCTACAAGTTGGTTTTGATTTCATGAGCAATTAGTTACACACTTTGTTTATCTTATTAATAAAAAAAAAAACATAGCAAAAGGTGCAGGATACAGCAACTCTATGATTCAAAAACTCTATAAAAAGCGCTTAAAAACTTTCAACAAAATTAACGACGCTCAAAAAATAAAACCCAAGTTCACCACCTCCATTCCATTCTGCAATGGCATAGCAAACAAAATTAAAAATGAAGGTTCCAAACATAATATACACATACCCATTAAACCCATTAAGAACATCATTCAAAGAATCCGACATGAAAAAGTCCTCATTGACCCAAAAGAAACATCGGGAATATACAAAATCACTTTCGATCTAGAAAATAACAATCAACCTGCAACCTACATCGGAATGACGAAGAGAAAAATCAAGGACAGAGAAATGGAACATATTAACGACCTAAAATACAATAGAAGCTCCACCGCCTTATCATGCACACATAAAACTAACCCCATAATAACTAATACCCTAAAAACCGTTAAAATAGCTCCCTACAACTCACACAACTACGCCATGAAACGCGAAGCTTTAGAGATATTAACCTCTAACACAGCAGTAAATGAGAGAGAGCATAGCATCATAGCAGATGACTGGCAACAGGTGATAAAAACATACCGACGGAAAAATGACGTAAGCAAGAGGGAAAGTGATGTGGAAGAAGATGAAGACATGTTTCAATAGTGCAGCAAAGACAACATCTGAGGACGACTACGAATGTAGTCGAAATATATAATAATTAAAGCTGCTAAAAATGAAGGATTGTTAAAGGTACTTAATGTTTTTTAAAGGAAAAGGGACTTTTTTAGCGTTAGGGGACTCTATACTTATTGTCGCCAGAAGCCAAAGCCCACATTGAGGGCTTTTATGAGAATTTTGCCGTATTATAACTCACTAACTAATACATATTTCTAAATTATGTTTTCACATTCGAAACATTCACAACTGTTAAATTGATTATTAAAATTTTCAATATTTTATTTTAAAACTGTAAAATGCAAAATATCTCTTAGTCAAAATTTGCAACATATACTTGTAATATATAAACTTATTTTTTAAATGTTATTTTAGGATTATTTTAATAGGTTTGAAAACAACTCTGCAGTAATTCACAGGAGATTTTTTTAAAAATAGTATCATAATTACAACTGTAATTGTATCTAGCTATCTCTCTTGTTTTCCTCCATTATCAGTGTTTATCATTTCAAACTCAACATTTTCTTTCAGTTTAAATTAATTAATATTGTTCTTAAAAATCAGCAAATACATTATAACTAAAAAAGGACTAATATTTAAATAAAATATTTCATACAAAATGCATGATATCATATTGCATTTGTTTTTTCTGGTTAAATTATTTTATTTCAGAAACTTTTTTGAAGTGGAAGGCTGATATTTTTATACCAACTATGTGAAAAATACCAGAGCCAGGAATCGAACCCGGGCCTTCCGCTTTACGTGCGGATGCTCAAACCATTGAGCTACCCTGGCTGATTACCAGCTAGGCATTTCTCACACAATATCCGTTGGCAAAGTCACCGAGTCTGTAAACACAGCTGTATCAAGTGACATTAATATTCATGGCACAACTCCAATAGACCACGAAATTTTAATTTAATTTAGAAATTTATTCATCAACCATGAAATATCATTTCAGAAAATTTTTGGAGTGGAAGGCTGATATTTTTATACCAACTATGTGAAAAATACCAGAGCCGGGAATCGAACCCGGGCCTTCCGCTTTACGTGCGGATGCTCAAACCATTGAGCTACCCTGGCTACCATCCGCACGTAAAGCGGAAGGCTCGGGTTCGATTCCCGGCTCTGGTATTTTTCACATAGTTGGTATAAAAATAGCAGCCTTCCACTCCAAAAATTTTCTGAAATGATATTTCATGGTTGATGAATAAATTTCTAAATTAAATTAAAATTTCGTGGTCTATTGGAGTTGTGCCATGAATATTAATGTCACTTGATACAGCTGTGTTTACAGACTCGGTGACTTTGCCAATGGATATTGTGTGAGAAATGCCTAGCTGGTAATCAGCCAGGGTAGCTCAATGGTTTGAGCATCCGCACGTAAAGCGGAAGGCCCGGGTTCGATTCCCGGCTCTGGTATTTTCACATAGTTGGTATAAAAATAGCAGCCTTCCACTCCAAAAATTTTCTGAAATGATATTTCATGGTTGATGAATAAATTTCTAAATTAAATTAAATTATTTCAGTTTAAAAAATATATGAGTCTCAAGTGTTTCTAACTTTTCTTTACACACTCTGTCTTCCTTTCTCTTTCTACAGCAATACTATATTGTACACAAATATAGATATTTTATTCGAATAGAGTTCATTGAAAAATAATACCCAGGTAAATAGTACCTGCTCTGGGTATTTACCCTTAAAAATAAATACCTTGATATTTTACATCACTACTCATGCCAGCATCATAGCCGATATTAAAAACTGGTCTGACATCTTTATGACAAAAATATTCCTTTTTATGAACGTTTAAGTGAAAATTCGTCCTATTCTCCCATGTTAGAAAATAGTTAATTTTGAATAACTTATGAAATTTTTAAAGTAGAATGTTGCAAATCAATAGGGTTCTTACCAAGTGTCATAAGTCATGAGTGATATTTTAAAACTGACACTAACAGACACAATGCAGACAGACACCATAGCAATTTTGTTATTTTTGGATTCCTCATTCCTAAAAACATGTAAAAAAAATTTAAAGAAAGAAAAAAAAAACCATAGCTCAAAAATTTCCACAATTATTTAAGTTCCCATTCCTATAGCATGACGGAGAACTAAAAGTTTAATATTACTGCTTATTACATTAATATTGTATTGTGTTTAATGCTCTTAAATTATTCTTGCTTCATGTAAATTAAAATACAAATGGATGACATTTGGTAATTTTTTTAGTTTCATTTTTTTCCTCCACATCTTAAATTGAAATCTTTGAGAAGTTGTTGGCAATGATAAAGATTTTATATGATCTCATACATCACTGTCTTACAAACTACTCATTTTCTACTACCCTGCTGTTATTAATTCCTTTTAATAAAGGTATAACAATATTTTGGGAAATTTCAAAGTTATTTTTCTACATTTATTAACTTTCTCATCAGTTTTCCTTCCTGGTATTTGATCATTATAATGGTGAATTATTATCATATGAATTAAAGAACATAATATTGTGGTATATTTAACTGTCACCGCACAAATGACTTCAGTTTAGGGTTGAATCAGCAGCGATGCCGGCACACATAACTTGTAGCTAGCATGTTAACCTAAGTATTGCTTAAGTATTATTCTGTATTTGTGTATATGAGTGTATCGTATCATGATGTTAATTAAAAGTATTTGTCAAAGCATTGAGAGTAGTAATTATGAATTCACGCACACAACAAATGTTACCGTAGCAACGTTATGATGGTTTTGATTTGTGACTTCTGTTTTTGGATTCACCAATATGAAAGTAATGAATATGCCTGTTCTTTTTGGATAAAGTAAGGGAATCTGAATCTTTGGATAAAAACTTGCATGAAGACAGCTCAAGGTAAAAACTTTTATTTATTTTGAAATCAGAAGGAATCATGGAACAGCAAATAGCTGAATTACCGAAACAAAATCAAGAATTACATAAAGTGTTACAAAACAAAGATAATTCTTCGAATAATAAAGTAACAGTCCATTTAAAAAAAATTGATGAAGAAAATTAAAAAACGTTGATAGTTTTATCGAAAGGTTTGAAATGTACTTGGATGTACAAATTATACCTATAGCTAACAGAGCAAAAATTTTTGTTTCATCACTCAGCCCTAAATTATATCAGCTTCTTAAGAATTTGCTGGCACCTGACATTCCTTCTGACCAAAACACTTGAAAGATGTTCTTAAAAAACATTTGACCCCAAAACCCTTAATTATACCTTCTCGACATAAGTTCTTAAATCGAAAGCAAAATGACAGGGAAAGCATTAACGTATATATTGCTGGGCTCCAAACATTAGCCATGAATTGTGATTATGATAATATGTTAAATATTATGTTGAGGGGTGCATTTGTTACCAATAGCAACACTGACTTTTATTTTTACACCATGGATGATATTTTATATTTCTTGGTAAATGTGGCATCATAAGAATCGAAAGCAAAATGATGGGGAAAGCATTAATGTATATATTGCTGAGCTCCAAACATTAGTTATAAATTGCGATTATGATAATATGTTAAATATTATGTTGAGGGGTGCATTTGTTACCAATAGCAACACTGACTTTTATTTTTACACCATGGATGATATTTTATATTCCCTGGTAAATGTGACATCATAAGACTGAAAAAACAATGATTTGGATAAACTTTTTGCATGTTGACAAATAGAGTACCTTTATTAACCTGGCATTTTTAATTAATAACTTCGTTAATTAAGGCGATAGAAATAGAAATTTTTAACCAACAGAAATGTCTTCCTTGGAATACTTGGTAAACATCGGTACTTCTCATGGCCCTGAGGACCCTCCAGTTCATGGGAAGGTGCAGTCACAGACAAAAAAAAAAAAAAAAAAAAAAAAAAAATTATACCAAGTAATTTTTTTTTAATATAAGAGATTTAAGAAAGCATAGTATATACAAAAAAAATTCTGAAATTACATTGCATTTCCTCATATACAGAACAAAATAAGCACTACAAAGAGATAGTTTTATTTCAAATGACCTTATGCAAAGATATAAATATATGTTTCTAAAAAAAAAAAAAAAAAAAATACTGAGTGTGTCGGTATCAAAATTGTAAAATCAATTATTTAATTCTGTTTTCAATGACAATAAAAATTTTATTTTTACTATTAATATTTTTATGTCAAGAAATAAATTATCCAATGCAAAATTATGAGCTTTCTGTCAATGAAAATTGGTTTTTATATGTGCCCATTCTATTTCTCATATGGCTTTAATAATAATTTTTTAAGAATAAACTTTTGTCCTCAGCTTTACCATTCTCTTTTGACGCTTTTACTACTACGATGATACATAATTTATTAGCTTTTAATACTGCAGTTTCCTAAAGAAAAACTATTAAAATTTTGAATATATTTATATTATTAATACATAACTCATAATGTATAAGCTTAACTTGGCCAGTCATGCCCCCCCCCCCCCCCACACACACACACAAAAGAAAAGAAAAAAAAAAACGCTTTTTTAGCTTTGGTCACAACTGATATAATGTTTATGTTTTAGACAAAAAAAAAAAAAAAAGAAAAGGAAAGGAAAGTAATTACTTGTTCATTCTTTTGAGCACAATACAATTTAGTTCGCCTTTAAAGATAAGACTGGTATAAACTGTTATCAATAACAAAATTAGCATAAATCAGTACTAGTGAGATAAAAAAAAATACAGGTTGATACATATATAATTGTTAGATTAGAAATAATCACCTATAAAATATTAGTAGCACATGCAAGGATGCAGGTCCAGAAAATACACAAGCATCTTTAAATACATTTATTATTTACTACGATTATGGTATAAATAACACAAAATTGAAATAATGTGTCAGAATGAAACAACAAATATTGTTTACATAGTTAAGAGTAGCGAATTAATTATATATATATAATAAACTTTAAATTTTCAAAACCTAATTTACTGTGTAAGGCTAAACTCTAAAATACAGTTTTTTTAGCTATTTATTTCTAAATACAGGGAAATTAAAAATATTATTATATTATTATTATTATACAGATAAACATTTCATAACAGTGACAAATACTCTTGAAAAAAAAAAAGAAAGAAAAGAAAAGAAAAGAAAAAGAAATACAGTCAAACCTTGTTTACATGAATCTCGAGGGGACTTAAAATTTTGTTCACTTTGATGGGGATTGTGGAAACAGTTCATGTTAAAAGTAATTCACGTTAACAAGGTTCGACTGTATATATTTTCATTATTTTTCACACATAGAAGGGGAGCCTATAACATGACTGTTATAATTTGTGTTAAAATCACTGAAAACTAAAATATTTCTTAATGTAAAAATAATAATAAATAATGAGAATAATATTAAAAGACGTGCATTAGAAATGGATATTTTTAATTTAAAGGTTTAAGACTGATATATATATATATATATCAGCAGCACTTGCTAATTTGTATTGCACACATGAAATAATAATGAATGCTATTTTAGAAAAGCTTATATTTTGAGAAATACTGAAATCATCAAATGAGACAGCTAGAAGCATTTATACATATATATCGAAAACCTTTTCAAACAATGCACAAGATGAAATACATAGGGAGTTGAACCTCATTAACATAAACACGCTTAACGTGAATTACTTTTAACATGAACTATTTCCAGAATCTCCATCAAAATGAAGATTAATTATTGATAGCATGAACTACTGATAAATTGAAAAAAAAAAAAAATTCCCTTTGAAATTCACGTTAACGAGTTTTGACTTCATAAGCCATTTGATTCAAAACAGTTGCTACAGCAATTATCGTTCAAACTAAGAACTACACAAACATAATTTTCAATACAACATTTACTCAAATCAAGAGCAGCTATTATTTATTTATTATTATTATTATTTTAGGTTAATTTCTTTAGAAATCAACCTATTGCAATCATTTTGTTTATCTATCTACATATATATCTATAATGAAAATTTTGTCATTACAATAACTCCTGAAATAACATTCCAAATAGAAACAAATTTGGACAGCGAACTTATCTTATAAATATCTTGGATGAGTTCGTTAACCAAGTTCCTACACTTTTAAGTTTTCAAGTGGCAGCCACTCGAAAATTTCAAATCCACATTGTAAAAAGTGTATTTAAGACCAGATTAGGCTTGAATTTTGACATAAATACAGACCATATTAGGGTCTCAACCAAGTTTACTATTAATGAAGTTTATCCACTTTTTATAACAAAGTGGCGAATATCTTAAATTAAGTGGGCCACTTAAAATCAGTCTACCACTTGAAAATTTAAAAATCACAATAACTTCCGAAATAGTACTCCGAATCAAACCAAATTTGGACATTAAACTTATTTTAGAAATATCTTGGATGAGTTTGTTAACCAAGTTGCTCTGCCATTTTGTTTTCAAGTGAAGACCACTTGAAAATTTCAAACTCATATTTTAAAAAGCGTATTCTGAATTTGTTTGAATTTTGATGTGTACAAAGGCCATATTAAAGTCTCAACAAAGTTTATCTGCCATTTTTAACAAAGTGGTTGATACATTAAACTATGCGGAGCCACTTGAAATCAGGCTACCACTTGAAAATTTATAATCACGATAACTTACGAAATAATACTCCAAATCAAACCAAATTTGGACATAGAATTTATCTTATAAATATCATAAGTATCTTGAATGAGATAGTTAACCAAGTTGCTCCGCCATTTTGTTTTCAAGTGGAGTCCACTTGAAAATTTCCAATTTACATTGTAAAAAGTATAATTAAGACTGGATTTGCTTGAATTTTGATGTAATGGTCTCAGCCAAGTTTATTAATGATCTTTATCCACCATTTTTAATAAAATGGCAAATATCTTAAATTAAGTGGGACAACTTGAAATCACGCTACCACTTGAAAATTTATAATCATGATAACTTTTTTAATTTTGATTCAATTCGAACCAAAGCTGGACAGTGAACTTATCATATAAATATCTTGGATGAGTACACTGGGCAACTTGTTCTGACATTTTGTTTCCAAATTGCGACCACTTGAAAATGTGCCTTAATGATAACTTTTAAAATACTAAACAGATTCAAACCAAAGTTGGATAGTGAACTTATGGTTCAAATGTCTTGGATGAGTCTGCGAGGTAAATTGCTCCGCCATTTCATTTCCAAGTTGCATCCACTTGAAAAAATTTTCATTATGATAAATTTTGTAATACTGAATCAATTCGCATCAAATTTCGGTAGTGAATTTATCATTCACATAACTCAGATAAGTTTGCTGGGCATGTCACTCCGCTTTTTTGTTTCCAAATGGTGGCCACTTGAAAATTACTTACCACGATAATTTTTTAAATACTAAATTAATTTGAACCAAAGTTGGACAGTGAACTTATCATACAAATATCTTGGATATTTCATCAGCAAGTTGCTCCGCCACTTTGTTCCAAGTTACAGCCACTTATACTGCCACTTGAAAATTTATCATAACAATAACTTTTGAAATGCTGCACTGATGACTCGATCCAAAGTTGGACAGTGAACATACGGTTGAAATATATTGGATAAGTTTGCTTGCAAAGTAACTTGCTCTGCAATTTTGTTTCCAAGTTGCAGGTTGCAGCCACTTGAATGCTGCCCCTTCAAATTTTTTTATCTCAATAACTTTTTAAATACTGAATTTATTCGAACCAAATTTGGACAGTGGACTTATCTTACAACTATCTTAGATTAGTTCACTGAGCATCTAATCTTGCTCCCGCCATTCTGATCCAAGTGCCAGCCACTTAATTTTTCAATACGATAACTTTTGAAATCCTAAATTAATTCAAACTAAATATGTACAGTAGACTTATCTCACAATTGCATTTGATAGATTTGTTTGCCAACTTTGCCTACCCTATTGTTTTCAAATGCCGGCCACTTGACAATTTCAAAATCATATAAAAAGCTATTTATGAACCAATTTGCTTAAAACTTCATATGCACATAGCCCCCATCAATATTTTTACCAAGTCCATTAATAATTTGTAGTCACCATTTTCTTTCAAAATGGCGACTACATGATAAGAAAAAGAAATCAACCTACTCTTCCGAATGAGCCGGAAGGACTTTTTTTTTTTAAAAACAATGGACATACAAATATTAAAATACAAAATTTAAGTTTTATACACTCCTTTTCCTATCATTATATTTATAAAAATATTGCTCTTGTCAATGAAGAAAAATATACTAAAAAATGCCCATGTTTTTAGGTAAATTAGTTTCCGAGACATTGAATTTAACAAACCATGAATTAACACCATTTTACCTGCTGTACTGGCATTTATTTTATAGTGAAAAATCTTTTCTTTGAGAGATCCCAATAAGATGATAAAAGATAAATAGTAATTTATTTCTCTAAAAATAACAATTAAATCCATTCAAAAGCAAGATTAATAGTTTTAGGAACTTTGTGTAAATAGATACTGTGCTGTATTGTAAGAAAACTTAATAGTTGAATCTGGGAGTCATCGGCAATCTATATAACAATAAGTGATGAAAAATTGCATTGTCAAGTATAGTCTTTGTGTTCTTATTTGTTTAAAAGACTAAGATATACATGCGAAACTACACAAATTCTGACTGTTATTTTTCCTTTAATTCTTAACAAAGAATTTATTTGGGATTTTCTATAATTAATGTCAACTTTTTCCACTTTTAATATATCCCCATATAATTTAACGATAAAAGCTAAAATTTTCAATGTGCTCTCAATGAATATTTCACTTTCTTTTTTTCCCTTAGACAAAGGGTAATATTTTCCTAAATGACAGTGGTAGGAACAAAAGGACTGCATAAAAATTAAATTTTGTGTTTTGTTTTAATGTGTATATAGATGACTTATCTGAAAGCAACTCTTGATATAAATGAATTTTGCAATTGGAAACATTTTCTACAGTTCTAAGTTTTGATATAACTGCTGCATCATTTATTTTGAATTACAAAGTACATTAGTAAATAGAGCAGATAGAAAATATACTTTTTAATAAAACATTTTTAAAATTTTATATTTATTAAAAATAACAAATTTTAATAATGCATACAAATCAATATAACAGGAAAAAAACACGTAACAAAGTTAATGTTCATTAAGTTAAGATGAACCACTAAAAGCACATTTATGCGTTCTTAAGTTCACTTTCTGAGTAAAACCTTTTTTGCAATATTTACAAGCAAATGGACGTTCTCCTGTATGACAACGTAAATGAACTTTAAGATTTCCTTTCTTAGAAAAAGATTTTGAACAAATACTGCATTTGTATGGTTTTTCTCCTGTGTGTATTCGTTCATGAACTTTAAGACTTGTAGAATAATTAGTTGAATAAGGACAATATGGACAACAAAATCTAGATGTGCTTTCAGATGTATGCTCCCAATTCATACTACAACCTAAAAAAAGTGAAGCATTTTAAATTATTTTTACAGACATTTGCTATAGTTTGCAGAATAAACTATAATTTATTATACAGTAGATGATTTAATTAATTTTAACTTGCATAGATTATATAAATATATTAAAAAAATAAGGTTTCCCCTCTTCTCCATATTATATATGTATCCAAAAATAACCTTCAGCACATTAAAATTTTCTGATTTTTGATACTTACTGAATTATAACATAAAAAAGAAAAAAATTCAATGGAAGACTTATTAATATGTTCGCTCTTTTAATTTAACATTCTGTCATAGAATAATTTAAAGAAAATTAAAGAGCAAAAGACAATATATTTGGAAAAAATATTGAAAACTTCCAGTTAATAACACATTTTCAAAAAATAATTTCTTTAATAAAAGCATTTTTAATTACATCAACACTATTCATTCTTCAAAAGGATTAAAAACATTTTTGAATTTTTAAATGTCATTAATATTAAATGTTTTATTGTCCACAATAAATGATGACCAATATAGTAATGATGATAAAGTTGATAACAATAACTAAAATTTAATTTAGAAATTTATTCATCAACCATGAAAGTTCATTTGAGAAAATTTTGGAGTATCAGCCTTCCACTGCAAAATTTTCTGGAATAACTAAAATTGTTGAAACAAGTATTGCATTTATAAAAGGACATTTTCTATAACATGATAACACGGATAAACTAATGTTTCAGGAGAAAAAAAAAAAAAAAAAAGAAATTCAAAGAAATTTTAGACTCTGATAAGATTTTTTTTCTAGAATGTATTTTCAAAAGATTTGTTATATACATATAATTTATTAAGATATGAACAATACAAGTATTGGTATTCAGGAAGTACAAAAGGTTCTGACTCCAGGCCAAAATGTAAACAGTAATAGAGTCAAACTCTGTTACAATGTCATCCAAGGGATAAAAACATTTTTTATGCTATAGCTAAATGATAAAACCAAATTTGATATAAAAACAGGTGAAATCGCACTATGTACTGACATAGAATGATAACTGAATATACATAACAATAAAAATAAGAACTGACATAAGAAAAACAAGAGCAGCTTTAGAAAACAGAGTGCTATTGTTACATGAAGCATATTTAAAATATACTATTTTTCTAGGAAAGAACTATTTTTATTTAAAATAATTCAGATTAGATATCATATGATGTTTACTAACATCAAAACAATACTGTATGTATTGTTTTGTTAAACATACAGTATTATAAAAAAGTTTCACTTTATCGTTTTACATTTCTGAGTTCGTGGGGATAAAAAAAAAAAAAAAAATCAGGATAATTTTTTTTTATGTTAAAATGGAGGTTATAATTTATTATAAGAAAATTGTGTTAACATTAAAGTCTACGGATTACTGAGCAGGATAAATATTTTTGACATTATAAGCAACTTCTCATTATAAAAAGTAAATTTGGTAAAACATTCAGAATGGAAAAACTGCTATTATCCTTTCATTTTCTTTCTAAAGCAAAACATATATAAATGTTCCACATTCCCTCCCCCACCCTCAATTTAATAACAAAATTAAGATACCTTTTTTGCCATAAAATTCCTTATCGTACAAGTAATTCTTCAGTTAATAGGTTCATCACAGAGTTTGTTATTTGTCTTGATAAAACTTCGAATTACCATTATTTAAATAATTATATATAAATTTAGACTGAACAACAAATAAACATTGCATTGCCCAACTTTTTGATAAATTAATATTGAGAGGATGGTGGATGTTATAAGTCTTTTTTGTAAATTACTGTCATAAAATTGTAAAAATTTGCATACATATGCATTGGAATTTAAAAATATTAAGCATATTAAAATTTCTTGAAAACTTTAAATTTATTAAAATAAAATTTAATTTTTATTTTGAAAATTATTATAATGTAACATTATATTCTGGACATATTTGGGTATTACTTTGTAGATTCTTAGTTAAGTTAATAAAATTTTATGAATGCTGAGATTTAATCAAATTTTTAACATTCAATCATGGAAATATTTTAAAAATTAACTTATCAATCAATTATAACTGAAAAATTTTGCTAATGAAAGCAAATGGAATATCAATTATTCTACAAATTGATAGTGTAGAATAGAAATTATTTATAATAAATCTCAACTGATTTTTCCCCCCTCATGAATACAAATGCAATTTCCATTATTCTACAAATTAAAGGATTAATAGAGAAATTACAATTATTTTTACTTTCCGAACACTATAGTGAGGAAAGTATTGTAATCATGTCAAAAATCCGAATTTGAGATTTTTATATTTCTATACGTTTTGAGCTCCCCTGAGTCCGTTTCCACTATTTTTGAGATGATGTATATATGTGTGTATGTCTGTGAGTGAACACGCTAGCGTCTAAACGCTTTGGTCGAATAAGATGAAAGTTGGTACGTATATTGTAAGTCAACATAGTACGAACCTTATAGATTTTGGTGAATCTAGCACTTATAGTATTTTTACAGGGACACAAAGAAAAATTCTTTATCATTATGGCCTATGGGACCAAAATCTTAAAAGTGCGATAGAATCTAAACGCCTTATTCAATTGAGCAAAATATTTATACACATATTATAGGTCACAGACACTCAATTTGTATAGATTTTGGAGAATCTAGCACTTATAGTTTTTTTACAGGGACACAAAGAAAAATTCTTTATCATTATGGCCTATGGGGCCAAATTTTTAAAAGTGTGATAGCGTCTAAATGCCTTATTAATCTGAGAAAAAAATTTGTACACATGTTATAGGTCACAGTTGCACCAACTGTGGATTTTGGTGAATATAGCACTTAGAGTTTTTTTACAGGGACATAAAGAAACATTCTTTATCATTATGGCCTATGGGACCAAGTTTTTAAAAGTGCGATAGCATCTAAACGCCTTATTCAATTGAGCTGAAAATTTATATGAATATTATAAATCACTGTTGCACTAACTATAAGCATTTTGGTGAATCTAGCATTTATAGGTTTTTACAGGGACACAACGAAAAATTCTTTATCATTATGATCTATAGGCTCAAAGTTCAGTAGCGTTAAATAAAACATCGTGTAATATATGGAGAAAAATTCTGAAACACTATGATGGTTTTCTCTCTTTTGTTTGTTTAACAACTCCTCTTTCTTTACTTTATCTACAAAACTGTTAATTATTCAATGTTCGGAAAGTCGAGTGGAGTCACTCCAGATTTTTTATTTTACAGTCATTTTAGCATGGAATTTTATTTAAAATTTTTATGTAAATTTATAACACTAGAATAAAAATATAATATTTTTCACAGATATTGCAAAATTCTACATTTAAAATAAGATTATACTTATAAGATAAATATATGATAATTAATTAAGAATTATCATACATTTACCTTATATTTAATTTTAATAATATAATTTTCTTATAAGATTATACTTCTTTCTTCTTATTGGAGAGCTAAAATATGTCCGATAAAATTTAAAATAATAATAATAATAATAATAACAGTATTGAATTTTTCAGTTTTGTTAGCTCATTCTTAAATTTCATACTTTAAAAAAAAAAAAAGAAAGAAATAAAGAACCTATCTGAAGATTTTCTCTTCTAAATCATCCCTTTACGATAAAAAATATTTTTTTTATGTAATTCCTGAATATATTTTATATGATGTTTTTCATTTTCTCATTTCAGTATAATTATGGATTATTAAAAGGAGACTTGGTATTTGATAAATAAACCAAAAGGAAAAGACAACATATAGAACACCAAAAAACTTAGTGAAAATATGTAGACATCTTTTTTGGTAGTAATGACAGGGTTGCCACTCAAATAGCAGAATGAAATTCTCTGACTTTTCCAGGTTTTCCAGACGTGTTCTAAGAAAATTCCAGTCTAGCCATATATTGTGCATTGGTTGTATTGAGGGCAAAATAATTATGGTACGACTTGAAAACACAAAAGTTACATATTACATTGACCTAAGGACAGATTGCCCTCCATGCGGGGGTCTTTCTAAGAGGTTTTGTTTTTAAAAAATGGTGGAAACTAAGAAAAAAAAAAAAAAAAAAAACAAGAAAAATGACTCTACGTTGGAGGAAAAACTAGTTTTTTTTTTTTTGGCAATCAGTGTATGAATTTCCCTGACTTTTCCAGATTCTGGCTAAAATATTCAAATTCCCTGACTGTCATGGTCAATTTTCAAATTCCCTGACTATTCCAGGTTCTCCAGGATTTCCAGGTAGCGTGGCAACCCTGTAATGAGTATACTGTCAACAATGTATAAAAGCCAGAAAGGAAATGTATCATGGTTAGGAAACCGCATTCTATCATTGATTTATCAAACAATAGAATTGAAGTGGTTGTGACAATATTTGCCAATAGAAAACTGACAAGTGATCACTGTGGAAACTGTTAAAATTTTTAAAGTATGGATTGAATGTAAAGCTTCCAACAATCGAACAAAGGGGATCAAATATATTTCAAAATCATTAATATTTATAGAGCTGTAAAAATAGTTTAAAAACAATTGTGTGTAGATTTAGACCTGCAAATTACTTTAGCTGCATTACACTACGGTTATTTTCTGAGCAATGCTTAGAAAATGCCAATTCCTTGGTTTCTTGTTTTTGAACGTAAATATAATTTATGGAAATATTCTTTTAAATATAATGTAAGACTACGTTCAGTTCGAAACCACAATTGGCATGAAATACTATAAATACCTCAACATATGCACTTAAGCCTATCTTGGTTTAGGGTCTTTTAAATGGAAAAGCACAAGTTTATTAACCCCTTGGGTACATTTGACGTCTGAGACACGCCATTCACTTTTTTTGTTTTTTATTTTTGTTTTGCAATTCTAATTACTTGAAGACATCTTAATACTACATATGTCACCAATATATTAGAAATAAATAAATTCTTACGTAAAATGTACTGCTTTTACATACTACTCCAAGCAACCAAAAATTATATCCATTCCACATGCAAATATTTTCTCAAATAAATCCGTACCCAAGGGGTGAATAGGTGAGAAAAAATTATTTTAATCATCACTTTTTACATATGCGTTACAAAAATTTGAACAATATTATAAATTATCAATTAATTTGTACCTTAAACTTTGTCCGTTTTATATTCATATTATGCATTTCGGATGCAAACCACATCCTTCATCAGATGATTCATGACTGTCCTCGCTGTCTGTGTTTATGTTGCTTTCTTCTTGGGTTCCTCTCTTCGTTTCACTTCGTTTTCCTTGGGTTTTAAAGATTAGATGGTTCCAGTTATTGGGGATAGTAGCATGTTCACGTTCATTGATTGCTGTCGTGTTAGTAAGGATTTCGAGGGATTCTCTTTTTAGGGCGTAGCTGTGATTATTGTAGTTAGCGATTTTTTTAGTTGTTATGGTGTTAATATCTATGGGGTTAGAGGAGTGGGTAGAAGCAAGAGCTGTTGAGTGGCGGTTATATTTTAGGTCGGCTTTATGTTCTTTTTCTCGTTCAAAGATTTTTCGTTTTGTAACTCCGATGTAACATGCCTGTGAATTATTAATATGTTTGAAGTCTATTTTGTAAATCCCTGCGGTTGATCGGCTATCGATTATGTCTTTTTCGTTGCGGATGTGTTGGAAGATATTGCGATTTGGTTTTATTGGGATATTGATATTATAAAACAGCAAAATATATATATATTATAAAACAGCAAAATCTGGACTAGATACGTAGATGACATATTTACAATTTTTCCAAATAACACCAACGTTACCGATATCTTAAATGAACTTAATAACCTTGACAAAAATATAAAATTTACAATAGAAGAAGAAAACAATAACACAATAAACTATCTCGATATAAAAATCATAAAAAACCCAAACAATTCCATCGACACAACTATATATAGAAAACCAACCTCTAATATTGAAATTATAAATAACCGCTGTAATACCCCCCTTCCATATAAACACGCCGCCATACGTTCCTATATTAATCGCGCAATTCTAATATGCTCCAACAAAAAACTCCTAAATGAAGAACTCAAATATATAAAATCCATAGTTCACAAAGCAAACTACCCAAAAAATATTGTAAATAAATTGTACAATAAGCGTATAAAACAACTAAATAAAATCGATAGCGCCCAAAAAGAAAGAAAAAAATTTACTACATCCATCCCATTCTGTAACGGCAATAGTATAATAATCCAAAACGAAGCTAAAAAACATAATATCAATATCCCAATAAAACCAAATCGCAATATCTTCCAACACATCCGCAACGAAAAAGACATAATCGATAGCCGATCAACCGCAGGGATTTACAAAATAGACTTCAAACATATTAATAATTCACAGGCATGTTACATCGGAGTTACAAAACGAAAAATCTTTGAACGAGAAAAAGAACATAAAGCCGACCTAAAATATAACCGCCACTCAACAGCTCTTGCTTCTACCCACTCCTCTAACCCCATAGATATTAACACCATAACAACTAAAAAAATCGCTAACTACAATAATCACAGCTACGCCCTAAAAAGAGAATCCCTCGAAATCCTTACTAACACGACAGCAATCAATGAACGTGAACATGCTACTATCCCCAATAACTGGAACCATCTAATCTTTAAAACCCAAGGAAAACGAAGTGAAACGAAGAGAGGAACCCAAGAAGAAAGCAACATAAACACAGACAGCGAGGACAGTCATGAATCATCTGATGAAGGATGTGGTTTGCATCCGAAATGCATAATATGAATATAAAACGGACAAAGTTTAAGGTACAAATTAATTGATAATATATTAATGTCCTATAATAATAAAACAATATTATAAAATTAAAGCAATCACTACAAAATTGGAGTATGTCAAATAATCTACATTAAATTATTTTATGCACTTAAATTTGTTATTAGATTTTTTTTTTTTTTTTTTTTTAGAATTTTGATTATTGAAGCATAAAATCTCACCCTATTTTTACTTACCATTTTTATAAAATATCTTGAATCACTTTCAAACAAAAAAGACAACAAATCTGATACTTAGGCTTGTAATCTGCAAACTTATAAACACTTCAGTGGGTAAAAGAAATTGTTTAAAATTTTAATTTTTTTTTATTAGCTCTTTAAATATGAGTTATACATTATACAATGAAAAATTAATCTGAAATTTATAAATCACAATATGACATTACTTGGTCTTATACATTGATTTAAGAAATTTTAACATCACACAGTCCTAATCTAACTTCATAAATGATAACATGATATAAGTATTAAATAATAACAATGTCATTTTCATAAAAAGTAACTACTTCCCATTCTATATTTGAACACTGTTTACTGAAATAGCATGACTATGTTATTTTAAATAGTAGTAATTCGGATGGGAAAAAATAAAGCAAAAATTAAACAATATAAATGATATATTTCAATCTGGAAACTTAAATATTTTTTATTGGTGATTTGATAATTATTTAATAGTATTTCGCAAATACTAAATTTTTATTAACAGTAGCAATATCTATTTTTTTTTAATTATATTTAAGTAATTATTTCAAACAAAATATTAAAGTCGGCAAAAACTCTATTAATTTTAAATATTACAAATTTTCTTCTAGCTCGTTAGGCAAATTTTGAGAGTCATGAAGTAATTTATGCAGCAGATAGAAAAAAAAATCTGGTGTGAATCAACCATACAACTTCCATTGTCCACTATTACATGTATTATATGCATTTTTGAAGATAATGTGATCAGAAGACATAAAACTGACCTAATGAAGTAGAAACCTACAATTTTTCCGGTAGGAGAAAGATGGCACACGTGTAAAGATGTACAACAAAGTATACATAGTATTGAAATTTTATTTTTCCGACCGAGTGAAAATAATGCCTGGACCGGGAGTCGAACCCCGGATCATTGACTTACAAGGTCAAGGCTCTACCAATTGAGCTATCCAGGCCGACAACCAGCCGGCATTACTCACTCAGACAACCTTTAGGCATTACCGGTCCAGGCATTATTTTCACTCAGTCGGAAAAATAAAATTTCAATAAATATGATTTTCTTCCAATCAGTTGATTGTGTGATTTTAATAAAAAATCATACATAGTACGTTAAAAAAAAATGGTAGAGTTATTTTTTGAAATACCAATTTCCGATATCTAAAATTAGCCTAAGCAGGATGACTGTTAATTTTCCTATAATAACCACATAATACATGACAAAGGATATCTAAAATTGATTTATGTAACAATTTTAAGAAAATCGTTAAAGCCGTTTTTGAGATACCAACTTTTAACAAAACTTGGCATGCTCAATTATTGACTGGAAAACAATTACATGCAGTAGGATATTTAAAAGGGAGTAAATATGACGAGTTTGAAAAAAATCCATACAGGTACAGTCGTTTTTGAAGGAATGCCTTTTCAAGACCTGAAAAATTGAGCATTTATACAGGACGCCTGACAATTTTCTTGAACTAACCAACTATATCATTCGAAAGGACATCTAATGGAGTGTTTATATAGCAACTTTGAAGAAAATCGTTAGAGCTGTTTTTGAGATACGGACTTACGTCCCACTTCGGGTTTCCGATGACCCACTTCTGGTTTTCCAATTTTCACTAAAATCCATCTCTACACCAGACTTGTATCAATTCTGAAGTTTAGTAGTTCTATCTTTATTAGTTTCGGAGATATGATAGCCAGGTGATTTCACACATACATACACACACATACACAGAACAATTGCTAAAAACTACTTTTTTGGACTCAGGAGGCCTTAAACGTGTAAATCAGGTGAAAACTTGATATCGAATTTTTGGACCGAATACAATACTTCCACTACCTATGGTAGCAGGGTAATGGAAATAATAAATGGACATATAATAAGAAGAACATTAAATTCAGATTTGATGTTACAGCTGACAGCGAGTCATTAAAGCCTAAAAATCTTTAAGAGATTGGCTTTTTCATATAAAGTTTCAATGTCAAATTATATATTGAGATTCTGAGTAATTATTAAAAATAAATCATACATTTTGACAAAGGTTAGTAAAAGTGTACTATTACATTATACTCACATTTTAATTTGAAGGTAAATCTGATTAACTAAAAATATAACAATTTCTACAGTTTTAACATTTCATAAATGAAAAGGAAGTAATATAAGTAAATTGCTCTTACAACTGGTGAACAAAAAAATTTATGCAATGAGCCATACTTAATTAACATCTGACAATCTTAAAAAATTTCAATATTATATACAGGGTGGCTAGTTTTATAACTTTTTCAAATTCCCTGACCATTTTTCATCATTTTCTCTAACTTATGTTGTTTATTTCCCAAGAAAATCTCATGAAATTAGCGATCAATTTAGCAATTTACAGTGATGAGTTTTCCAGTATGGCTTATTTCTACAAAATTTGCCAAAATTCTCTCACTCATCCCTGACTTTCCCATGATCCCCTAACTTTCCATGACCAGTGGCCACCCTGTATATACTACAATAAATATTAGTAATTAAAAATGCAATAAAAATAAAAAATTCTTTATAATTTCATAATGATATTTTTATTTTTTCTCGAAGTGTTAGTATACACAAACCAGTAATATATTGTATAATATAAAGTGCATTATTTTTAATCCTATAAACATTATAATAATACATAAAACTTCAAAATAGGTTTCAATGAATTAAAAAAATAATGCATTATCAACAGAAATATTTTTTTCTGAAATGCATTGAAGTTTTATTTCATTACAACTGGGAAAAAAAAAAAAAAGTCTTAATAACGTGCATAAGACTATTTAATATAAGATATACTTAAGTACATATATTTCAATATTTATTAAAATATATGTCAATTACTAGGGCGATTCTTTCAATTACTAATACAAAAGTAAAATTAACAGCAAATGAAAACTTCCTTCTGTTTTTCTCAGCACAATCACTATCACAAAACAACTTATAAATTCAGTTGAAGAAGAAATTAAGTTTAACAGGCTGTAATGTTACTTTTCCTGTTGTTGCATATTTTTTAATCACAGAATGTTAATAAATTGGTCATAGTTACCTTTTACTTCAAGATGACAAAAATTTACATTTTTATGAGGGGAAAAAAAAAAAAAAAAAAAAAAAACAGCAGTTTACCACTTACTTGAAAAAACTAAAAATAGTATTTAAACAGAAAAGAAAAAAAAAAAAAAAAATGTGCCTAATAAATAAAGAAATAATTTAAACACAACATTAAGTTAAATAATTTTGACTACATTTGTGGACATTTAAACTTGATTTTCTTGTGAAGTTCTTTTTGCAATTAATACAAGAAAATGGACGTTCCCCAGTGTGAGAACGATTATGTTGTATAAGAACTGCTTTCTGTGTAAAGGATTTAAAACATATTTCACATTTATATGGTTTCTCTCCAGTGTGAACTCGTTCATGATATTTATAATGGGTAGCATTATTAGTTGAGTAGGAACAAAAGGAACACTTATGTCTGCCATACTGGCGGCAAAAAGGATTTTCCTTCTGCTTTTTCCACAAAATTCCTAGATGAAAACCAAAATAAATTTATTAGATCAAGAAAGTTTAATATCTCAAAATAAAGTAAATAAAAATAAAAATTAACTATAAAACAAATTTAAGTCAATTATAATAATGTAAAGCTAATATTTGTCCCATAAAATATTAATAAAAATTAATTCATCTAATCTAATTAAAGCTTTTACAAAGCAATATGAAATAAATACAAATTATAACCTTGTAATCTAATAAAAACAGATAAAAAATATAATTCATATAAGTTTATATATTTTATACAATTTTAAAACTTTAAAATACATTTGCAGTAACAGAGATAAAATGAGTTTTTTTTTTTTTTTTACAGGAAGTTAATAAGCTTTAATCCTTTCTGGACTGAGACTGTGCTGCTTTACTTTTCTCCAGAAGACGAAATAATATATATATAATAACAAATCTTGAAAAATATTTATGTATCTTTTTAGCAAGCTAAAATGTATTGTATTAAAATATTGTTTAGTTTGTTTATTTGCCAACTAAAAGGAATAAACTTTCATTTACAGAAGAAATAATTCTGTTTAGAAGTAAAGAAGGATATATTTAATTCTTATTAATCATTAAAAAATAAATTTTACATATTTTGATAAGAATTTTCAAATATATTTAAAAATTATACACAAATGAATGCACAGTAAATTACAATGGTGATTATATGTGATAAAATCCGGATGATAGATCATCAAGAAGTATGCTTAATCTTTGCACTTATAAGCAATTTATTTGTTTCCAATTAACTTTTTCTTTTTTGTGAACATATAGTGCATCTTCTGCCTTGTCCATTTCCCACTTTAATCATAGAATAAGAAGAAACATGATTTTATGCATATTTGAACTTGCAAAAATCAAGATATGTGAAATTAGACTGAAATATACTCTCCACAATCCTACATAAAAAAAAATCTAACATCATTCTGAAGCTTCTTGAATTAACTGAATTTCTTTTGATAACTCATTAGCAGATCCCCCCCCCCCCAAAAAAAAAAAAATAAATAAATAAATAAATAAAAATAAATAAATAAATAATAAATAAAAATAAATAAATAAATAAATAAATAATAACAATAACAATTTCTTCTGCCTCATTCAGCAAAATCAAAACTGCTTGTTTGATTAAGCAGTAATATAATTCTTATATTAAGCAGAAATATAAAGATCAACATACCTAAGTTTTATATAAAATTTTGCAACAAACATGAAATGCCATCTATTAACATCTGAAGATAAAAAAATAATGTTCAGTTTCAGTGCTGCCAAAACACAGCACTCATATTCTTAATTTCTTACTGCTGCTAAACTGCAGTACTCACTTTGGGATAGCATCTTATATTCACCACATTTTAGTGTCTCTCATTCAGAAAGGCTTAAAGAAAAGGAAAGAAAAACTTTTATTTTGATATATTTTTAAGATATTTATAGACAAGCAAAATATTATGTAAAAACTAACTAAAAAAATACGAAAATTTGAAAAAAATACTTGTACTAAAAAAACCCTTATAATTTAAAAATTTAACATTTTTACTTAAGGTGACTCTCTACATATTGTCATCAGAAACCAATGCTAACATTTTATGGGGAATCTGCCATGATGCATGACGTATTCTAAATACTTGATACTTTATACTCCCTCCCGTTATTTCGCTGTATTTTGGCTTTCCAACGGCACATCGCGATTTTCTCAATTGGATCTTCATTTACGTTCCCCCTTTGCATGCACGGCAGCTGTGACGTCATTCTTTCATCACCCCTGCTCTCTCTGGATTGGTCACTTGGGCCTGTGACGTTTCACTCGCTCGCCATTTGCATGGCGCATGTGATTTTTATCAGACTCTTCATCTTGAGACAACTGCTATGTAGTACGGGAGTTCCGGAGCTTACACTGCGAGCAGGCCCATCGTACAGGCCATGCTAAATATCTCCAGTTTTAAATTAATAATGAAATATTTTAAACCTACAGCTCAAGCTCAACTTAAATGTGTCTTAGTACTTAATTATTTGTAATTCAGTAATCAGACTGGATCAGATTATTTTCCCGGCAATTCCAGGCCATAAGGATGCAGATAGAGATACCCAGAAGTATAAGCCATCTTCCCACTTCAGATGCAATTAAAGGAGTATTTTAGCAGTATACCACATGTCTGTTTCTCTTGAAAAATGGATGAGATCAACCTCTATCTTTTTTTTTAGTATCGCGATCTGCACATGTCAATTAGCAATATAGACTGTTCCTGGTGTTGCTTGTAACTAACTTTCAATTTCAATGCAATTTTTTAGAACAAGATAATCTGTGTCATTCATATAAGTAAAATAGATCACATTTAACTAAATTGACTTTCTCAGAGTCACGAATACTTTATACAATATATTGGTGCCATGACCAGGAATAGTGGGCAAGTCTACTTCTGCCATTATTGAGCTAGATGGACTTGACAAAAACAGAATAGTTAAAATTCTCAAATGTACACACAAAATTAATTCATGTGACTATTGTGTGCAAAAAAAATTGTCAAATTTATTTATTGTATTTTTGGTAAATTACATTTTTTAATAATAACGTAATATATATATGTATATTATTTTTGCTGACATATTCAATATTCCACATATTCAGATCACATGCAGAATCTTTTTCTCACATTTTATTATGGTTATATATATAGTTCAAATATTTAAATTTGGGGACATTTAGTATCCCCAAGTAGTCAAAGATTTTTGGGGACAAAAAATAGAAAAGGTCGAATTTCGAGGACGTATGGTCACCTTAGTGTACAGGGGCATCCAAGAGAATTCAAACACATTACGTCTATGGGGGAAGTTTCCGTTACAGTGTTACATCTACAGGTTACTGTAAACGAAATTGAATAAACGTATTTTTTTACATGACTAAAAGCATGTTTTATGTAGTTGTGGCATGAAAATCATTCACCATTCGTTTACAGGGCTACCCAAGATATTTGGATATATCAGGGCTATATTTGGAAATCGCTGAAAGTGTACTTCATTTTGTGTTAAGTGTTTTTCATAACAGTCTAAATATAAGTAGACAATGTTATGTGCATATCTATATTAATAAAATCAGACTTTTGTCTGTAAATTTGTCAGAATCGAAAAATTTTGCGATATCTTCACGTTTCACACACCATGAAAGCCGAAAATGACTTCAGAAAATTTTGCCTGTGTGTGTGTCATCGTGTCTGTATGTTGCTTTTTTTGTCCGGGCATCGCTCGAGAACAGCCGGATGGAATTCAACGGTGCTTGGCAGAAACTCTATGTATATCTTGTATCAGTATAACTTAAAATCAAAACTGCAGAATATTCAAATATGGTATTCTGAAGTTTGTATGAGGTTGCCACTTAAAAATGTTATCAAGATTGACATGTTTGAAGGCAAATTAATAACAGCCTTGTCTTAAAAATAAATAAATATAGGCACTATAATAGAACAGGGGGTTGAGGGGGGGGGCAGTAGAATTATATGTCAAATACAATTATACCTGTTTTAGATTATATTTAAAGTAAATTGAGCTTTATTCTGGAATTTATGTTTATAGTATAGAATGCAGGGTAAGAGAAAGTTGCTAGAGTGACACCAGATTATTTTCAATATATCAAAGAGGAAGTTAAAAAAATAAGTGCAGTTAAAAAAAAAAGCAGAATGGAATCTATTAAAACATCCGAGAAGGGTTAAAGTAAAACAAAAATTAAAAGACCTTTTAGCTTTATGAACTGACAAATCAATATACTTTAAGTAAGGCAAATTAAATATCAATATTAAGACAATCTGTATCTTGCAATGCATATAAAATCAAAGCCCAATAATCTTAGAAATGAAATATCTATTGACAATTTGGGAAAAAGTCTGTAATAAAAAGAAGAATTCTATCATAATATTTTTTATGACTAATGTTCTCATTTGAAGGAAACCAAGTATGAGGATGAGAATGTTTACAGCAAGTAAAAGCGAGTTGAAAAATTAAAAATTTGAGCTGAACTGAGAAATGCATATATAACTAGAGAAAAAGCAATTTCTTAATTTTTAATAAAGGAACTAAAAATAAAGAAACAAATATTTTCAACCTAAAAAAATGTAATAGCAATATAGAATCAAATTTATAATTAAATTTTTTTATATGCCTTTTTTTCCATATCCCTTATTAAATAAGCTCACATGTTAATAAAGGATCGTGCAAATTAGATAAATCTGACTAAAAATTTTTCAGATAAAGCTTCAATATATAATGTCTAACAATAACACATAAGAAATATTGTAATTTATTCTATATAATTTTGTTTAATTGTATATATTAGTACTTAAGGAAACTGGCACAGGTTTTCCAACTGAATGTATGTTTCAATTAGTGCAGTAATATCTTAAAACCAATCAACTGCACTAATTGAGAAATACTTGTATTTTGAATTTAAAGAAAGAGACACAAAAATTAAATTGATTCAATATACTTTAAATCAACAGACGTAGTCATTTATATAAACTAAAACAACATTTTACCATTTTGTTTATTTTACCAAATTCATGTACTATACAAATTAATAAGGGAAAATTTAAACTTTTATAGCACCAGAAACTATCATTTGAAGTATATTGAGACAACATACAGTTCAGCAATAGTATTTAATAATACAAAATTTTACAGGAAAAAAAAAAAAAAAAAAATCTTAGTTTTAAATTAGAGGTTCAGGTGTACATCATTACCCATAATGTAATACTGGAAATATTAAAAAAAATTTATAAATTTACACAGCATATTTATTTTAAAGAAAAATTATACAACTGTGAATTTTTGCCCATTTTAGTCGCCTCTTACGACATGCATGAGCTACATTGGGACTATTCTTATACCCCGGTCACCACACGGGAAAAATATAAACAATTTTCTAGATCGGAATGTATCACTATGAAATATCACTATAATAAATTAAATACAAATACACTGATAATAGTAATAAAACTTTATCATTAGATAAGAACAAAAACTAATGTACAATACATATAAAAAATATGTGTAGGAAGACATTACAGTTCATCACACATAAATGATTTAAAGCAATATTGATTTTAAATTTGATAAATAAATTTAGATTAAAAAAAAAAAAAAAAAATGTTGCAAGGCAATCACAAACAAAAAATAAAGGAGTAAATTGAGAGAAAAAGAAACCATAAAAACCTAAAGCATGAAACAAAACTTAATAACTTAACACTATTTAATATATTTAAAAAAGATGTACATAAAAGTAAAATTGATAGATACTATTTACCAAAAATGGTTTACAATATTAAATTCATTGTCAAGAGAGGATAGATACATCTGAGTTTCTACGATTCCTAACCAAAACATACAAAATAAGTAAAAGAAAAAAAAAATTTAGATTAAATAAAAGAATGCGTATCCAGTTACAGAAAAACTATCGAAATTAAGAGAATAATATAAGCAGATTTATTGCAATAATAATAATGTCTGAAGATGCAGTTATACTTTTTAAAGCTCCCCAAGCATGTTCAAAGATAGAATTTTTCCATATCTACAAATATATCTCGTATATAAAATACAGTGTTGCCATAATTAAACAGACAGAATTTACAGTGTTCTGTAGCACAATCTAATTGTAAGAATGGCACCAAAGTTTTTTAGAAGATTAAGTAAAATAGGGGACGAAGGATTCTGATTTTTTTCCCCCCTTAAGTTCCAAAATTTACAGCTAGGAGAATATATGGCGCTGTTTTTCAAAGTAAAGCTTTTGACGTAATCGCAATTTATAATTTAAAACTAATGATTGCACACTTTTTTAAGCATTGCTTTAGTCCCATTTATTATTTTGAAATAAGAGACAAAATGGTAGATCTATCCATGAGAAAAGCTTTACTTAGAAAAACAGCACCACATATTCCCCTAGCAGTAAATTTTGGAATTTATTTTATTATCTTTTATGTATTATTTATTTTTATTATATTATTTACTTTTTGTCGGTATCCTTCGTCCCTTGTCTTATTTAATCTTCCTACAAAATTTGAAGCTATTGCAATTAGATCATGCTACAGAACTTTTTTAAACACTGTCAGTTTAATTATGGCTACCTTGTAGTTAACGAAAGCATTATTCTACCTCATTATAAATAAATATTATGTACAAATATGACAATATCAAACGGGTAAAGTATGTTGTTTCGTCTGTTGTTAATAAGAAAATTGATACAATACGCAGAGTGAAGATTCTGATGGCACCTTTACAATTTTTTACTTCCTGTACCTGACTACCATATGTAATGGAAGTATTGTATTTGGTCCACAATTTCGATATTGAGGTTTTTAAGGTATCAGAGTCCAAAAAAGTAGTTTTTGGCAATTGGTAAGTTTGTATGTATGTGTAATCTTCTGACTATCACATCTTGAAAACAAATAACATAAAACAACAAAACTTCAGAATTAATACAGGTCTAATGTACAGATGATTTTTCCAACTTTTGATGAAAATCAGAAAACCAGAAATGAGACACTGAAAACTGGAAATATGACTGTAGATTTGTATCTGAAAAATAGCTCTAAAGATTTTCTTCAAAGTTGCTACATAAACTCCCTTTAAAATGTCTTTCGTATGTCTTAGTTGGTTAGTTCAGGAAAATTCATAGGCGTTCTATGTTCTATACCAGTAGGTCAATTTGAGGTCACAGAAGTGTGTTCCTTTAAAAAGAACTCTACGGATTTTCTTCAAGCTTACCATATTAACTCCCTCTTAGATATCATTTCATATGTAATTGTTAGTTTCCGGTGAACAGATGAGTTTGTCAACTTTTGGTGAAAATCGAAAGTGGTACTGAAAGTTGATATCTCAGAAAGGTTCTGATTTTCTTTAAATTTGCGACATAAATCCCTTTTCAGATTTCCTTTCACATGTATTTCTTGGTTACTACAGGAAAACTAACAGTCGTTCTGTTTAGGTAGGTCAGTTTTAGATCTTGAAAAATGGTGTTTCAAAAATTGATGCTTCAAATTATTTTAAAACTCACTATGTAAATTTTGTTTTATAAGTCTTTATGACATATATATTAGTTTGCTCTTACAGGAAAACTGTTAGGTGTCTTATTTGATAAAACAATTTTCTGTCTTCTGCCCACATTATCTCCTAAAAGAGTATATTAATATGAGTAACAGTGGATAATGGACGTCATGTGGCTGTTACACACCAGATTTTTTTCTTTTTGTAACTAATCCAATTCACACAAAGTTTTGAAATTTATATATACAAAATTATGTGAAATTAGGTAGCAAGTTTGACATTGTAGTTTCAGTTACATGTTCTAGTTTTTTGTCTATCTTCTTTTACTTTTTTCTACAGACTAATTTTAAATATGGCTTTTTAAAATTCAAACATTCCTTAGAAAAAAATCTGGTGTGAAACAACCACAGGTATTATATGCACTTTTGGAGATAATGTGATCAGAAGACATAAAATTGAGCTAATGAAATAGTATACTAAAAAATTTCCAGTAAGAGAAATTTAATACATGTTTGCGGTAAACGCAAGAAAACGTAAAGACAAAGAATTTACATAGCAAGGAAGAAAAAAGGTAGGTTTTTTTTTTTTTTTTTTTTTTTTTTTTTGGATACACCAATATCTGAGATCTAAAACGGATCTATCTGATCAGGATGACTGTTAATTTTCCTGTAATAACCACATAAAGCATGAGAAAGGATATCTAAAAGTTTTCAAGAAAATCGTTAGAGTCGTTATTGAGACACCGATTTTTATCAAAACTTGGCATATTCAGTTGTTGACCGGAAAACAACAATTAAATACAAAAGGATATTTAAAAGAGGGTTAATATTGCAAGTTTGAAAAAAATCCATACCTCCGTTTTGAAAGGAATCCACTCGCAGTACCTGAAATTCAGCTATTTATATAGGATGCCTATCAATTTTTCTGAACTAACCAACTATATCATTCGAAAGGACATCTAATAGAGTGTTTTATATAGCAACTTTGAAGAAAATCGTTAAAGGCGTTTTTGAGATACTGATTTATTGATACACTTCCGGTTTCGGATGTCCCACTTCTGGTTTTCCAATGTTCACCAAAATTTGGAAAATTCATCTGTACACCAGTTCTATTTAACTCTGAAGTTTCGTAGCTGTATCTTTATCAAGTTTTGGAGATATGATAGTCAGAAGATTCAATTGCCAAAACCACTGACCAATTGCCAAAAAACACTTTTTTGGACTCAGGAAACCTTAAAGCATGTAAATCATGTGAAATCTCAATATCAAATTTTTGGACCAAATACAATACTTCCATTACCTATGGTAGTCAGGTAATGAAAGTAAAAAAAAAGGTTGTTTATGCAATAATATTTATACTTAAAAATAAAATATCAAAAACAAAATCAAGATAATAAATATAGACTAAAAAACAGACTGAACATAATTTAAATCTTCTAAAATAGAGCAAATATAAACTATTTATTTAAAAAATAAATAAATAAATCACTTGAGCACAAGAAATTTGGTAATCAGAACCTTTCAAGTTTCAATAAAAACAAACAAATTTGAATAAACATTTCATAAGAAACAGTTCACAAACATAATAAAATAAAAACAAAGGTATATCCCTATTGTTCCTATATAGTGTCATTTCTGACCTTAAAAAGAAAGGGAAAGTGGGCAGAAAGAAGCAAGAACATTAACATGAATTAAAAGGCTTTACTTGAAGCTTCTTACAAAGTTTTTCGGTGTAGGAGCCTTTTAATTCATGTTAATTGTAAACATGAAGTTACAATTTAGAACTTTAAGCAAGAAAATTGCTTCAGTGTACATAACAGATTAGGTAAGGCTAATCAAAAAATTATATTATAGTAAAACTGCAGTGTAATATACTGACTTAAGCATGACAAGTACATTATACCATGATGCAATTATAAATAATTATAAAAAAATAATAAGATACATTTAAGCAGGAAAAAGTAACAAGTAATAAACATATTCTTACCTTTTTTATCCAGCTTGTAACCATTTTTGAAATCCAGAAATCAAAACAGTCTTTTCACAGTAATCAAGATGGATTCTTTTACTAAATGCAACTGTTTACCAAATTTTACCCGTTCTTGTACCCATACTAATAGTTGAGCCTTGTGTTGTGTAACTAAGACAGACTCTTGTGTGACAATCGCTTATCTACTCCATAAAAATGACTTAGTTCTGGATAATGTAGCAGCTTAAACATTAGTGTGTGCCAGTGTTAAATTGACTGGTAATTTGTTTCACTCTGACCCTTCCAATAATGCCTTGCTACTACAATTGAACCCTGTAATAGTAAACCTTCGGACTTCATAAAAGTTTACTATATCCAGAGGTTCACTATAACAAAACTTTGTTAATAAAATGGGTGTTCAGATGGGACTACAGAAAAAGTTCATTATAACAGGGAGTTCACTTACAGTGAGGTACTACTATATACACAGTATTTGGCCCTGGTTAGGATGTTTTACTGGAAGAAATATACTCACTTACACCCTTGACACAGAAAGGCATAAAAATTCAAGTATTTGCAGTAAATCTGAGATGAAGTGACTCATTCATTGGGACCCAATTATTTATCCAGAATCAAATGTACATAAATATATACTCTTACTCATACTGTTTCTAACAATTCCTAACTCCATTAGCAGTACTTCTTATCTTATAAAATTGCTACTTCTTTTTCTAGCCATCTCTAGGTTTGCATACAGTTCGAATTTGAATAATAAAAGCTATTTCTAATTCAATCATTCTTCAGTATATATGACGAATATAGGAAACAAACTTGTTAGTAAAAACTCCATGCACTGGTACTCAAGTTGCAAAATACTAGTTTACTCAGAAAAAAGAGAAAAACATCCAATTTTTAAATGTGTTTATTTCAGATGCCTTTTTGACACTAACTTTCAAAATTTTACTTTTGATTAAAATATATGACAAAATAGCAAAACATAACAAGAAAAATATGTGTTAGTTTTAATAAATACACATAAAAATAAATAAATAAAATAAAATGATAAAAATAATATAACATTTGGCTCACTATTTTGAAATAATAACTTTAACTGCTAAAACATGTTTTCACATACAGCAATCATTTCAAAAACTTTATTATACTCATGTATTTTTCAATCAAATTCATTTTGTATCAAAAAGAGCATCTTCTTAGTATTTTTAACTTGGAGACCAATTTTACAAATGGTTTATTAAAGGAAGGGGAAAACAATCTTTTTTTTAAAAAAATTCAGACTTAACATTAGTAAACACATGTTTATTTTTTTTTATTAGAGTTGAATCAAAATCCTTAACCACTTCTCACTTAACCTAATTTTTCACACGAGATTCAATTTATCTAAAAACAATACAGGAAATGCTAAACTGTTTATCATATGGTCTGCTAAAAACTGAATTTCTATTGCCAGTACAACCTTCACACCAACTGATAACAAGCTGATCATCCTCAAAATTTCTTTTCATCCAAAGCTCTAAAAACTTTATAAACTCTGGAATTCTTTTTTTTTTTTTTAGCAAAGTCCTAAATTAATAATCATATGTAGTAAGTAAACATAACAACGCTGCTATAGCTATTAACATCAAATTAACTAAAACTCTAATTGTTGCTATTCATTTAAATCGTTGGTTTTGTGTAACAACATAACACAGTATTTAGCATTTGTTTCTGATATTCCAACCATTTGCAGGATGATATACTCTTACCCAATTGCAAATAAGACACACACAATGTAATTAAACTAGTGGCAGCCAAATGCACAAAAAAAAAAAAAAAAAACTTTAATTATAAATAAATAACTTTGTAAACACTTTTTTCTTTTTTCCCCATCTAATGAAGGGTCATGTTATTATTTTGACCAGAAACAACTGTTTTTTTTTTTTTTATTATTTATTTAACTGATGATTGCATCAAATTATTTTGGCAGTAAAGCTTGAATTTGGGATTTGACTAAGTTTAAATGTTGATACATAGCATAAGAGAACGAAATTTCAGGAAATTTAAGCCAACTTATCATATTTCACGATGCTTTTTAAGTTTTCAGGATACTACTGCATGTATAAACATTTATAAGGGAAAAATTAATATACAGTATCCTTCAATTGGTGTGGTGATTTGGTTGTGTGATATTAATGCACAAATAAAAACTGCACTAATCGAAACACATATTTAATTAGAAAAACAAGAGATCTGTAGCCAATTTCTTTAAAAACTCAATATACATAAGTAAACAATATAATAATACACTAGAATATTTTTTATGTGTTATTAATAAAAACTTCCTGTCATAGCTTGATTTGAAACTTTTAAATAGAACTTATTTAATTTTTATGGATCTTTATGGGAAGATGGGAGATAATTTAGTAAGATGGGATAATTTAGTAAGATGGGTAAGATAAAGATGGGAGTTAATTTAGTAAGTGGCAAGACACATTGAAAATTCTATTTTAAATTTAATTCTAGAACAACATTAAAAATTTGTATGTTAATTTTATTAGCTTCCATATTATTAGTTTTATTATTAAAAAAAAAAAAAAAAAAAAATCTCACAGGTTAATTAAGGAAACATGTGAGAAGAAACTTATCACACTAATCAAGAGATATCTGTGTATGATGTATAAAGAAAATTATATGATATCAATATAAAAAATATTTACTAACAAGTGCATGATGTGATAAAAAATAATTAATATAAAAGTGAAAAACAGCATATGCAATAAAGGAATTTTTATTTTATACACAATAAAAGAATTTTTCTGGAAATTAATATTAAAAAAGTTTACACAATAAAGAATAAATAATGATAAATAAATTATACTAAACACCAGTTATATTTACTTAGTTTTTCATCAATATATAATTTAGAAATCCCAACAGAAAATGTCATGAAATAATTACAAAAATTAATAAAGTAGACATCTGTGCTTATTTAAATGACTTCTTTGCACAAAAGTTTTCTTGCATTTAAAACAAGCAAATGGACGTTCTCCTGTATGAATTCTCTTGTGATCTTTAATATGAGTAGCATTATTAGTAGAATATGAACAGAATGGACACTGATGTCTACCAGATAAAAGGGAAGGTTTTTGAACCACATTCATATCAAAACTACCTAAATAAGAACAAAAGTATAACTAATGTTACAAACATTGAAATCAGTAAAAGATTTTTTTTTTTTTTTTTTTTTTTTTTTCATAAATTTACATAACCTTTTTTATTTGTTAATGGTAAAGTTTATGCCTAGTTAAATAGTTCAAATAAAGGCAATTATTTTGTAAATAAAGAATGTATATTTTCATTATATTTAAGTTTTAAATGAAATTCATTTATGCATAAAAGGATAACAACATACTATAATATAATATCATCAAGAAGTTATAAAATTTATTATAAAATTTTTTAAAGGAAACAATTAAATACTTCTTTTGGCAATCGATACAAATGAAACAAAAATTAAGAAAAGTATAATATGTAAATATTATATATATAAATAGAAACATATTACTACATAACTATTTATGCATAAAAAACTATAAAGAAGAAATCAGCAGAGTAGCATACATATAATGAGATTTACATTTAACTGCTATAAATGATAAGCATAAAAAGTAGTATAAGTTCTTTATTTAAACTATAGTAAACATGTTACAATAGTTTGATCAAAATAGTCGATAACTGAAGTATTCTAAAATAGCTAAAATCAAATCTTTCTTTTACACTAGTTTTTCAAATAAAAACAATACAAAACAACTGTGATAGTTAGTCTTTTGCAATTTCAGACTATAGACAATACAGGTTTTTGAATAACCATCCTCATTAAATAAACCAATCAGTAAGTTATAGAAAATAAATAAATAAAAATTATTTACTCGTGGAAAGTGATTCATTGCAAAGCCTAAGCTCTTAATATTTTCCCTTCCCATACTAAGAGAATATTTGTATTATAAAAATATGTTACAAGTACTGCTGAAAATAAAGGATATACATCTTAAGTTTTAAAGACAAAAGGATTTTTTAGATATAAGCACAATTTATACTATTCTGAAATGATAAGAGCAAAATGTGAAAACTAGCATATTTACTGTTAGATTTCTTCAACATTAAATTGGAAATGCTTGAAACTTAAAATTTTTTGACAAGCAAAAATATATGAGTATGGAATTTGTGAAACTTAAAACAATAGTAATTCCTAAACAATGAATACTGAAACTACACATACTTTGTAACTAATGACAAATCTACAGAAAAATAGCAATAAAAAAAAGTTTTACATGAAAAAGAATAGCAACATTGCAAATTCCATTAAAAGCAAACACACACTATTTTTGGACAAAACAATCAAAAATAATCCTTTATCAAGCAAAAAAAAAAAAAAAGTTAAGCATTACAACATTTCTGCCTAAAAACATCACTTGTGACCCCCCCCTTTTTTTTTTCTCCTACCTAATTTATGAAGAATTTTAATTTTTTTCGCCTGACACAATTGTTGTAAGATTTTGCATTTTACTGTGTTTGTTTACAAAGTTTTTATTCATCTTTAAATAGCAAACATCTTCATGTCAACACAAATTAAGGGTAACTTGGGCTATTATTAAGAAAATTGTTTTTCTGCCACCTGGAATATTCTGACAATATATAGATTAGGGACCGATAAATTACAAAAATCTTCATTTAGCAATAATTGCAGAAAGTCTGATGAGAATCAAATACAAAATTGGTGAGTACCATTTTAGAAATATTGTTTAACCTAAAATTAAAATCTGAATCAGTTTTACATAGATAAGAATAAAAAGTACATTTGACTGTTACAAAATGTTCAGATGTTCACATTGTCAGTCTGCCTATCACTCATCTATGGATCTAAGGCGTCACGAAATTAGTGCCAAACTTGGCAATAATTTAAAAAAAGTTGTTCTATTCCCCAAAATACAGCTTAGTATTAGCTGTTAACTCTTTAATTTGACAAACTAAATAAGTGGCCTATCTTCATAAAACTCAATCAATTTCGGGATTAGATTAATACATGAAATTTGTAGGAGCCAAAATCTCCTAATTTGAGTGCAAAGAGGAGTGTGTTTAATACATGATACAAAGTTTATAGTTAACAAAAACATATTTTAAAATACATTGCTAAAAAACTAAATATGCATATATAGCTTACGTTTATTTTTTATTTCTAGTGATTAGTTACAATGTATAATTATAATCAATACATTTATGCACAAATAATCGCATTTTCTGTGAAAAGCTTTTCTTGCAATGTGTACAAGTATATGGGCGTTCTCCAGTATGACAACGATAGTGAACAATAAGATTTCCTTTTTTGGAAAAAGGCTTAAAACAAATATTACATATGTAAGGTTTTTCTCCTGTATGAGTTCTTTTATGATTTTAATATGAGTAGCACTGTTGGTTGAATATGGACAGAAAGGACAATGATGCCTAGCAGATTTGCACTGATAATCCTGGATCAAATTCATTCGTATATTAGCTAAGCAAAAATAAAAAGCACATTTGAGTTATACAAAAAAAAAAAAAAAAAAAAAAAAAATTCTTGTAAAGTTATTAAAGCATAATAAATACATTAGAGTCAGAATAAACAAAATACTATGATAAAAATTTAAAAATCATTTACAGCATAAAACTATTTATCTGGAAACCAGTTATCAAGAAAATCAGTTATACGGAATCAAATTTTTGACAGTTTAAACTAATAAAAAAATAAATAAATAAGCATGGTACGAAAAACAGAATTCAAGTAAAAGAAAATTGATGATATATTCAAAGAATAAACATCTTGTTGACAAACAAACATCTTTACATTCTATTTATTTAGTTTTCGGTACAATAAATAAAAATCACACATAATTTTTAAAAATTTACAATTATTTTAGATTTTTATGTATATAAACAGCATGAATTTTTATAAGAAATAAAAAAGAATCAGCCTGTAAGTACGTCTTAATTTTCTTATGTTTAATAAGTAAAGATGTAAAATTTCCGGAAACTTTGAGGCAGTAGCAAAAAAAAGTATTTTTTATCTGGTTTTTTACTAGAAAATTTTTTAAAAATTGAATTTTTACAGATAAAAATAGGGGTTTCTTAATAGTTATAATATCTTAGAAAATATAAAGTGTTAAATATTTAAAAATGCATGCAATCCATATTATTTTTTCTTAATAAAAACATACAAAAAGCTTTTACTATTAAAAAATGAACCACCCTGTTTCATAACTGCCATTACCTTTCCTTGTACAAAACACCAAAAACTAGTTAAATCATCATTCAACTATTAATTTTGCATAGGGTGTGCATACCTATGGAATGCTCATCTGCTAGCAGCATTGATACAATGAATTTAGATTAGAATTAAACTGAGAGAAAAAAAGTTTTTTCATCGATCCAAACCAGATTTTTTCATATCTGAAACCCAAAAACTAAATAAAATTTAATGATTCATCTGAAAATCATGCAGAACTTTTTTAAGTTATAAAATAAAATAAATTTTCATTGTCACAGAGTTAGTAAAAATCATTAAAAAATAAATAAATAAATAAAGTGAAGTTACTGGTACACTAATTTATAAATTTAAAAATTTGAAAAATGGATCAATAATTTTTAACCATTTATATGTGTTATGTACTTCAAGAGTACAAAAATATGCTTAAAGTTTAGTATATATATATGTGATTTTTTCTTTTGTTGTTGTTTACTGCCTTTCTGCAATATCAATATGTATATAATAATTTGTGTACATGTACATTTAATCATGGGAATATGTAGTATTTTTATAATTATATCAAATTTCTGTTTATTGTGATAAAATTTTTTGAAAGATGTTCTTAAGTCAACCCGACTCATTGAAAACTTAAACCTAACCTGCAGGGAAAAAATTCAGTCAACTGAATCTGAACCCGACCCACAAGAAAAATAAATCAGACAACCCAACCTCCAGGAAGAAAATTCAGTCAACCTGACCCATAAGAAAAATAAAGGGAGGTCATTGTAATACTTAAATATTTCAAGATTACCATTTGATTACATGGTTAAAACTTTATTTTTGAATTATGAACATTATCAGAATCAGTGTTTTCGTGTAAAATACTGAACATGAAAAAATATTTTAAGAAAAAAGCATCAGAATGTAAATATTATAAATTTCTAAATATGTTATTTTATTACTTAATTTATCGAAATATGAGAAGCACAATATCACAAATAAAAATAAAATAACCTTACATTACTTCTCGAGTTTGCCTTAGTACTTGTGAGTAGGGGGCCCCTCCCACCATCAGAGGCAGCTCTGTGATAGCTTGCCTGGTTGCTTTGTGGTGACTAGTTCTCTTGCAGTCTATCAGAAAAATTACTATTAAAGCAGGTTACAAAAAAGATCTAGTTGACAAGTTATACTGTAAAAGAATTAAAAAACTTAATGTTATTGAGAGTTTTCAAAATCCCAAACAAAAATTCACTCCGGCCATTATGTACGATCGCAGAATCTAACAGAAAATTAAAAATGCCGCCAATAAAATCAATATCAAAATCCCTATAAAACCCAACAAAAACATTTATCAAACTATAAGAAATGAAAAAGACAAAATCGATCCCCTTGAAACCGTTTTCAAAAGAAAATAAAAGCACAGGCTATTATATAGGTATAACAAAACACAAAATTAAAAATCGTATTAAAGAACACTCCACTGATATAAATTCGGGAAAATAACCACTGCACTTATCAAGGTTAATGCTAACGAACCAATCAATATCAATTTTAACGATGTTCGCAAATTGGCCTATTATAACAACGCAACCTATGCAGCAAATCGCAAACCAGTCAAAATTTTATTTAATCTTATTACCTGTAATGGCAACGAACCAGCGCAAGAAATCAACCATAACTGGTGCAGAGTTTAGAAGACTGCAAGAGAACTAGTCACCACAAAGCAACCAGGCAAGCTGCCACAGATCTGCCTCTGACGCTGGGAGGGGCCCCTACACGCAAGTACTAAGGCAAACTCGAGAAGTAATATAAGGTTATTTTATTTTTATTTGTTACGTTATTTTATGCTAGAAATTTCAAAAATTTCAATTTTTCCTGGTTGAAATAAACCTTTTCAGAAAAAAACCGGTGCTTAAAGTAAGTATCTATTATTTTTGGCCAGTTACTATGATATGTTTAATTCAATCTTAAAGCACCAAAGTGAATTTGATTCCAAAAGTTTATTTATTGAAATATATAGACCATTTACATTCATTTAAAATAAATATATTTTTATAAATAAACTATTTTAATCAGAATTAAAGCATGGTCAATTAAGAGGTACCTGAAATTAGGGGTCTGCAGGGATCAGGCTAGGCTTGGGCTCAAATTTTTTTTGTGTATACTCAGGCTAAGCCGGGCCTGGATGAAATTTCTTCCAGGCCATGTCGGCTCCGAATTTTTTCTACTTTCCTCATTAATTAACGAAAAAGGAAAATGATAAAATATTTCTTCAGTTGTTTATTTTCATAATTTTATAGATTAATTATATGTCACATAAAGTTTTATTTTGTTACAAAAATGTTTATAACTTCAACTTAATTGTCTGTCAGTTCAAGATCTGATTTTCCACAAATATTTTTAGCATATCTCGAAATTGGATATATTTTATTTAAAATAATATTAGATGGTTTCCTATTCAAAATTGTATGCATGTCATTACTAATTACACACATGTATAAACAAAAGAAATCAGATATGTTACTGAGCTTTGTGTCCTATGGTCTGTAGAATCTAGGTGGTATGAAGAATATAAAAATCTTTCTGCTTTAATTTTTCCTCTACTTTCCAGTGCACTGGATGAAATTAACATTATTACCATGTTTTTATTAACTTCGATTCTTGTTTGTTTGTTTGTGTGTTTGTCAGGGCGAATCTTGCGATCGATTTTAACTAACTTCCCGACTAGCTAGATATTTGAAATTTTCAGGACAGCTCACAACACGGTGACAATACATTTTTCTAATAATTTTAGTCAACTATTTCAAATCCCGCTGCCTTCGGCAGCGCTTATATGTTTCGACAGAAAATTTATTTAACTAACTTCCCGACTAGCTAGACATTTGAAACTTTCAGAATAGTTCAGAACACTGTGAAAATGCATTTTCTTAAAACCTTTAGCCAACTGTTTCGGGTTCCTGCTGCCTTCGGCAGCGTTATCAGTACAAAGCTTGCAATTGATTTTTCACTAACTTTCCGACTAGCTAGACATTTGAAACTTTCAGGACAGCTCACAACACGGTGACAATACATTTTTTTAATAATTTTAGTCAACTATTTCAGGTCCCGCTGCCTTCGGCAGTGCTTATATAATTCGACAGAACATTTATTTAACTAACTTCCCGACTAGCTAGACATTTGAGATTTTCAGAATAGTTTAGAAAACGGTGAAAATGCATTTTTTTAATACCTTTAGCCAAGTGTTTAAGGTTCCTGCTGCCTTCGGCAGCTTTATCAGTACAAAGCTTGCAATCGAATTTTCACTAACTTCCCGACTAGCTAGATATTTGAAACTCTCAGGCTAGCTCAAAACACGGTGACAATACATTTTTTTTAATACTTTTAGTCAACTGCTTCAGGTCCCTACTGTCTTCGGCAGCGTTTATATGATTCAACAGAAATTTTATTTAACTAACTTCCTGACTAGCTAGACATTTGAAACTTTCGGAATAGTTCAGAATACGGTGAAAATGCTTTTTAAAAATATTTTTATCCAATTGCTTCGGGACCCTGCTGCCTTCGGCAGCGTTTCCAGTACAAAGCTTGCAATCAACTTTTAACTAACTTCCCGGCTAGATAGCCATTTGAAACTTTTATAATAGCTCAAAAGACGATAGAAAGGAATTTTTTTAATACTTTTATCCAATTGCTGGGGTCCCGGCTGCCTTCAGTAGCGTTTATATGATTCAGCAGAAAATTTTAAAACATGGTTTATAAATTTTTTTTTATCTTATAATTATTTTTAGCATGTGACAATAATCTTTTCTATTAAAAATGGTTAGATTAGCATTAAAGTTTTGTTTACTGGATCACATGAATGGATTTGGATACATTACAGTATATAAGTGGAAATGGTTAAAAGTGCATTTTTAGTAGTGTTAACCATTTTTAATGCTTTCCTATATTGCTTGATGAATGCTCTAATATTTTCTATTTAACATTCTGTCTGTCTTTGTGCATTCTGTATGTCTGTAACAATGAATTTCTATTTATATATAACTGTTTTGTAAAAGATCAGTAGTTTTGTTAAAGAACATTATATTGCTTAGCCATATAAAATATCTGCAAAACACAAACTGAAAACTTTTTTATAAAAAGGCATGCATTTTTTTTTTCTTTTTTCCCCCTAATCGAGTCTGGCCAGGTCAGACCTGATTTTATCGTTTTTTGTCCGGACTGGGTCTGGTCGGGCCCGGGCTAAACTTTTAGATTTCATACTGGGTAAGTAAAGCTTCCGTACACACTGAATTTCTGTTTGTTTTCATCTTTTTCGGTAATTGACCATTGTTACTAAATGTATGAGATGTCCCACTTAAAACTTCCTCGCAGATTTCTGAGTTTGTGAAGGTTTCTAGCTTTCAATTTTAATAGAGCATGTGGATCTGATAGTTTAAGCAATTTAGGAAAAGGGTGGTGTAATTTTTTGAACAAAATTGTCAAAGGAGGAATTATTAAAACCAAGGAAATCTTCAATGTCTTGAACGTCTAAGAGAAAAAAAACTAAAAAGCAGACAGCTGTTTTGATAGCATTTAACGTACTGTCTTCAGTGCACAGAAGATAATATTCTAAATGCTACCGAAACAGCTATCTACTTTTTAGTTTTTTCTCTTTGGCGTTCAAGATGTTGAAGATTTCCTTGGTTTTAACAATTCAGAGCCAAGTCTCCTTTTAATATGAAAGAGGAATTAGTTCACTGCAGTGAAGGATGGATGGTTGGGTGAGTGGGTTTAAGAAATTTTCACTGAAAGATCAATTACTGCTCCATGGTGCATACACATTTATGATAAAGAAAAGTAAGGAATTTTTAAGGACTATCTAGAAACCTAATTTATACATTAACATTATAATCCAACACAGCATAAAATAAAATTTCATAAGTTTAAATACAAATTCAAAAATTGGAGTGACTCCAATCCACTTTCCGAACAGTAAGCAATTAACACATGTATAAATAAAGTAAGAGAAATCATTAAATAAACAAAAGAAAAAAACTATGATAGGATGTTTGAATATCAACTACTTTTTACTACATTTTTACTAAATTTTTAACTGTGCATGTGCAAGCTTTAATGAAATTTCATTTGCATAATTTAATAGCCAAATGTATTCAGTTACCTACATAAAAAAAAACCCAAACAAGTATCGTGTAAATTCAAAAAGTTGTATGTGATGGAATGAAATGCTATTCATTTCCTCTCAAAAAACTAGCTTAACTATAAGGGAAAACCCTTTATCATTTTCTTTATTTTTAAGAACAAAAAATTCATTTCATTCTATCGTGTACAACTTTTTGAATTTACATGATATTTATTTGGGATTTTCATATAAATAGTTCAATACTATCGGCTATTATATTATGCAAATGAAATTTTGCTAAAGATTGTGCATGCGCAGTAAAAAATCCATTCGTAAAAATACTACTATTTCATTACATATATATAAAATTTTTGCATTCTGATAGCAGTATGCTGTGTCTAATGTTGTGTACCAAGTTTCTGGCTTTGTACAGGACTTAATATTTTACGTCTTATAGTTAAAAAAAGTGACAAATTTATTTGTAATTTTATAAAGAAAGGTTATATCTCCATAAATATATGTGGTAGTCTCATAAAAATTTATACAGAGAATAAGAAGGAGCCTCATATTCACATACTACAGCCAGATTACATTTCAAGCATTACTTTTTACAGGGTAAACACAAAGATTTTTCTTTTTATTTAAATTTTTACTGGTCCCCCTTTTATTTTTGGAACAAATCTTTCACTGAAATATATGAGGTGTAACATGTTATTCCCCCTCCTGAAGTTTCAAGATGATTCATCAAGTACTTTTTGAGATATTTGAAAAGACATCTAAAATCAAAAGTGTTCGGTCATTTATGGAAAGGTAGTGTATCATTTAGATTTTTAGATGTATGCTTTAAGTTAAATAAAACAAAATTAGTATATAAATTTACATTTATGAGTTTGAGAAATTGGAAATTTACGCGCTTAAATTATGAAAAACAATATCGGCTTGAGTAGTAGTGATCTTTCCCTAGAGCTTCAAGGCATATCCAGATTCAAACATCACGCTACACCACTGATTTTCACATATTTCTTGATTAGTCCTCAAATAAATATAAGAGCTTATTCTTTTATACAATTTTTTAGTGCATACATCTATATATACATTTTAAACTAATGAACATTTCACAAATAAGTTTTCTTTTTTCATGTAGTACATATCTTCAATACTGCATAAAGAACAGACGATTTTTTATTTTTTGACTTTGTTGCAAGCAGTTATGCCTTTCACACACATATATTTATTATCATTCCTAACATAAATAATTTTTAAAAATCGATAGACTTTTTTTTTTTTTTATGTTTTTATTTCATTTTATTTTTTAAAGAATTTTTAAATACTATAACTAACTATAAACAAAAAAATAAGTACTTTTTAAAGACCCTTAAAACATGTATGAAAAGTAAGGAGTTTTTAAAGGACCTTCAAAAAAATATAAAATGAAAAGAGTTTTTAAGGACTTTTTAAGCACCTGTACGCACAATGTGCTCAGTTCACTCTACATGACAATAGTTAACAAAGAATGATAGTATAAATGCTACATGTAACAAACAATACAACAACATTTTTAAAGTTAATAATTAATTAAAGTGAAACATATTTTCTTACTCTTTTACATGCACACATTATTTATTATTATTTGTCTTATTCCTTTTAAAATAATAAAAACCAAAGTTTCCTGGTTTGTAACACTAACATCATAGTTACAATAACGTAAAACTAATGACACAGTTACAATAATCTCTATATATAAAGCTGAATATTTGCCCAGATTTTTAGTTCGCTATACAAATCTATACAGTTCAATCAACAGCTTTTTGAAAATGGCACACTTATTACTCAGGGAAAAAATCTAGCTAATATAGTTTTTTTTTTTTTTTTTTTTTTTTTTTAAGCTCATTTGGGTAATTGGATCAAAAGATATTAAATAAAAAACCCATTTTAACTTTAAAATGGATTAAAAAGAAAGAAATATTTGATGCCAAATTAAGGAAACAAAATACACATTTTTTTTTTTTTTTTCCTGGAAATAAAATAAAATCTATATATTAATAGGTAAGCATGGAATTTGTGGTACACTTTTAGCATATTAATTATGGGAGTAGAGGGCTGAAAGTGGTATTCGAAAGGCTGCATTTTCTTACAATGTCAAGAAGGTATTTAAAAATACTTTTATTTTTTATGCACTTTCATTTATTTATACCCGTAATCTTTTGTATTTAAAATTCCTTTAATTTCAATTGTCTGTGTTCCTATAGCAACAGCTTGAAATTTTATACTATTAAACATATACTTAAAAAATTTTTTGAATAAGATGTGTGGCATTAGCTTAAAATTCTTATTTAAGTAGTACTTTTCTTTTCTACAGTGAAACAATATTTTTTATTTTTATTGATATTTTATATCTAATTTATGAGATTCTTTTATGTCCTCACCTTAATTGTAAATAGTCAAAATTTAGATTACAGTAGATTTTTATAATGCAATTCTTCATGTAACATAAAACCTCTCAAACATAAACAATGAATTTTGCAGTTAAGAAGCACTCGCAGTCCTACATTGTAAAAAACTATTACTCTCTAGAGAACAAAATGTGATACATCAGCTTTTCTCTATCCTCTAATTCGAAGCTTTTTACTGAAAAAAGAGCTATTATTTTTTTAATGAGTATTATATTGGATGATTTGGTCCAGGTATATTTGTACTATGTTTAAAAAAGTAAATTTAATAATGAAATTTATAATCTGTTCAATTTCTGTTCCAATTAAAGTAACTAAAAAATATTCTACTCTGTTCTGTTCTGTTTTAGACATATTTAGCCATGTATACAGTGTAAATTTAATGAGGTAGGTATCAAAACATGATCTATATAACGTAAAATTCTATATAATGCACAATCATGTTTTTAGGTTTGTGTTATAAAAGATCTTCTACTGTATTATTATTGATGGAAGAGCTTTTGTATTGGACCCTTTTGGCAAAATTTGAAATTTGGCATCAAAGTAGCTTGGATGTTTCTCACCAAGACCTTTAGTTACGCAATCGCGATAGTCATTTCAATTCATCACAAAAATGGCCATAAACATTTAAAGTCGCCAAGGGCTTCCTATACTAAAGCTGTATCTTTTGTATTTACTTATTTATTTATAATATTTTCTATCAGAGACTTCGGGAAATGTTTCATGCATTTTTCTATTTATACTTTTGTTTAGTTCTTCCATTGACTTAATCTTGACAATGCAGGGAAGAGCTGCTAGTGTATTGATATAAACTTAAAGAAAATAAATTTTTCCACTTGGTTTGGAAGAAAGAATAAAAAAAGGATGATAGAGAAAAGAAAAATGACATCAACGTATTGATAAAAAATTGCAACAAAGTATTGAGAAAAAATAAATTTTATCCAAATTTGAAACAAATTAAATAATTGAAAACGATAACTATACTCATTTATACATATGTATGTGTGTGTGTAGAAATGTAAAAAATGATGCCATTTATTTAAAAATAACACGTAAAACAATGATAAGAATCATCATTGGGGATTGACTTCCATGATTCACTGGATTCATAAACGATTTAAATTCACTTAAGAATCAAATGGAAAAGACTTAAAAATTAAAATATGTGGTCACTTGGAAATATCGAGTGCTAGGCAGGTGGAGGTCGAGTAGTATAATAATAATATAATACTAATTATCTTTAATAAGAAGTTTTGTCCATGCAAAACTTTAAAATAGGAAGAAAGAAGAAACATAATTCACACATTATAACTTAAAACTTTAACGAAGTTAATAAACATATAAGAAATGTAAATACCTTAAAATTTTACTTCGTACATGGCAGAAGAGCTCTTTTTGGAAGGGGGGCTCCCTCCTTCATCAGTGCCGACTGCACTTCGGCACCGATGAAGGAGGGGGCCCCCCTTCCGAAAAGAGCTCTTCTGCCATGTACAAAGTAAAATTTTAAGGTATTTACATTTGTTATATAATTCACACATTTTTTGTAAGAATATAAATTTACAAAATTATTATTGAATTACGAAGAAATATATTTCATACATTCAAGAAACATAAGGGAAAAAAAAAACTATTCTAGAGATTATACAAGATTTCTAATACAATTTATTCATACTTTAAAATATTATTCTTGCATCTATCAAAGCTGTTAATTCTTCTAAAATTATCACTTGATACATACAAACTCTGCAATATAAAATATATATATATTGGTCATTGGTGTTTCAGTGATCTTGTATCTGTTGCTTGGCTTCTACTATGCTTAATAGATCATCTTTATTATATATATATATACATATATTTTTAAATTTTTTTATTAGTAGTAGGGGACTTAATGGGGAAAAAAAGTTCATATTGAGTTTGAATAAGTTTTTAATAATAAATACATGTAAACAGTTTTTGAATATACTATATTTAAAAACTTTTAGCAATACACTTATGTATCATCAAGCCCACTTTTTGAGTGAAACTTTTCTTACAATATAAGCAAGAAAACGGGCGTTCTCCAGTATGACAGCGGCTATGTACTACAAGATTTTCTTTTTTAGCAAAAGACTTTGAACAAATATGGCATATATAAGGTTTTTCTCCAGTATGAGTCCTTTTATGAGTTTTAATATTCGTGGAATTGTCAGTAGAATAAGGACAATATTGGCAATGATACCTAGCAGATTTCTTATCCCAGTTCATTCTCAAATAATCTAGATGAGGGGAAAAGAATGTCAAACAATAAACAAAATTTTTATAGCACATATAAATTCATATTGTTTAAAAAGAGATGAAAAAGAGAGAAATGTAAATAAATGGGATAAAAACAAATAAAACATACACATGTAACGAATATATGTATACACACAAGGTTGTGAGTAAAAGTTTTTATGAGTTTTAAATGCTTGGTTCATCATTACCTTCAAAAATCAAGAATGATAAATATTAAAATGCAATATTAATGATTTTACCGTATTTAAAGATGAATAAAATAAAAACACATCATAATTATGTCAAAACTTAAAATAAAGCAGCAATTCATTTAATAAAAATATTTAAAAGAAGTGAAGAAATATTTTTCTTGTTTAGATCACAGATACACACACAGATTAAATAAATATATATATATATATATATATATATATATATATATAAACAAATTTATTAACAGGAATGTCTGGACTCTGGGAGGGGTGGGAGGGGCATCTTCTATAGAAGTGGTTTTCTTGCTGCCACACAGCCCTTTAAACCAGCAACTTGGAGAAAATGCTTGATTGTAGATTTGATATACTTGTTTTCTCCTGTTTCCAAAAATTCTGCGAGAATTTGATGGGTTATTTTGAACTTCTGGTATCAGTATGCCACTTAAGAATATACAATACCATACCATACCAACAGAAACTTTCTACAAATGGGCAATACTAAGCAAGTTATGACCTACTTGTCTTACAGCAACAATTGCAGAAGGTTTTTAATTGATAAACTCTTTTTGCGGAGCCATACAGAAACGAAAATAGCATTGTTGTTCAAAATAATAACGTAATCCCTACCTAGAGAAAATTCTCTTGCACAGTCTTGCTTTATTATCGGTTTTGCTTCAAACCTCAGCATGCACCCATTCACTTAGCATCATCACTGATACATGTGCCACATATGTCACTCATGTGAATTTTGCTTACTATGATGCAGTGATCAAATACAATAATATTTGCTTTAAAATGCTTGTTTTTGGGCAACTTGCCAAAAATATATATATTTGTCTTTTTCTATGACCAATGTTTGATATAGAAATGAATGAAAGCAATTTTACAAACAACAGCTACATGAATATACTACATTGAAGATGAAGTATTTATATGCTTTTGATGGAAAATTTAAAAAATCAGAGGTGCATTGAAACTAAGGAATGTTAATGTACATGTCATTAAAGTTTGAAATAAACAATATCATAACTCATGTGCAAATACAGAATAAAATGACAAAAAATATATACATTAACACATTAAGTGAAAAATCAGTCATCAGTGACTAACACTGTGTTTTCCATTCAGGCCGCATCAGTCACCGGTAACTGACACTAAACTTTCCATTCAGTCCACCACAATTGTAGGTGACTGACAGTGTAAAATACAAAAAAGATTGTTTTAAGTAATAAAATTCATTTTATTTCAAAGCAGCAAGTGTGGCCTGAGGGGAGTATTTTCTTATAAATTTACAATGGTATTCAATGTGCAAATGAAAAAAGATGTATTTTATATAAATATTATTATTTCACAAATTATTAGTGTACAGTCCAGGGGCCCCCCCCCCCCTGGACTGTACACTAATAATGAGGGGATAAGAATGACACAAAGATCATTTTTATGGCAACCCCCATTTTTGATTTTTTTTTTTTTTTTTTTTTTTTGGATTATATCGATCAAATCTGCCCAGAAAATGGTATAGTTTATATGTTTCACTAAATTTTTCACAGAGTTATAAGCCTTCAAAGTATGGGAATGCTAATGTTAAATGAATGTGACAAATATTAATTCATATATTCCAGAAAAATTATTATAGTCTAATTTCATTTCATTTATGCATTAGAATAAAGTGACTCAAACATACTCCATGCATATTTTTGATTAAACAACATTTTTTGAATTATGAAAATTAATAAATTCATATTCCAAAAAATTATTAATTGTGACCTACATTAATTTTTTCATGAATAGAACAGGGATCATCAAAAATATGGGTTTCCAAATTTACAGTTCATTCCTATCATTATATTTTGAATTACAATGATTTAAATTTTTATTGCTCTTAGGGGGACTGTCACCTGTCATCATTTGTTTCATCTATAATCTTATATATAACAATAGTTAAAATAGTTATTCAAGTAAGTTTAGGTGCACACACAACTTCTTAATTAGCATTACTTTAGTTTGCATTATATTTTGTCATACTTCTTTTTCGTTTTTTATCTGAATGGGTATAATACTTGCCTGTGTAATCTTAAATTTTTTTTTTATGTACAGATTAATTCCTAACACATTTTCATTTGTAACTCTATCAAGAAATAATTTAAAGTATATAAACCTTTTTCCGAACCATCTTGATCCCATTAATTTGAATAAGGAGTCAAAAATGGGTGTTAACATTAAAAAAAATGAAGTTGAGATATATTTTAATACGTAGATGACCCACTAAGAAATTTAATTACTGAATTAATAACTAGATATTATTACAAATCGAATGGCATCAGTCGTATGTTTCTATGATAATTTACAGTGAAATTGGTTGAAGGGAGTAATTTTGTGACTCAAAAGATAAAAATCCTGAAAATTAAAAATAAATAAATTAAAAAACAGAATGTCAAATGACACACACATTATTTTGACCAGAAGCCCTCAATCATTTTGCATCTTCTGTAACAGTCAATTAATTAAAAATATACAATTCATTCACATATCATCTGGACGACAAACAACCAATGAAAGTAAAAGTTTACTTTGCAGGAAATATGAAAATACAGATTGATTAGATTAAAACCCTAAAATATGCAGTAGTCCCTGAACATAACTTCTGTAAAGTAGATAAAGGTATAAAGAAAATATATATGATTACTAATAATTCTAAATAAAATAAAACATTACCTTATATTTGTGCAAGAGAATCAACATCGCATTAATGGCTCTACAACTCTGTACAATCTTATTTCAAATATGTACAGGGTGTGGCAGCTATTTGAGAACAAACTGATGTCCATAGAAAAAAAGAAAAAAGAGCATTTATTACATTTCATACAGATGATCAGATACATAAAGGACGACATCATTCAATGAACTCACCATCAGCAGCAATAACAGCTTCTATACGCTGTCGAAACCGACTGCAGGCAGTAACGAGATTAGTCTTGGGAATTTTTGCTATTGCATCCACAATAGCAGCTCTGAGAGCTACAAGTGTTGTGGGAATGACAATTGGAGTACCTCTCAACTAGACATGTGCCAGAGCTCCGTATCCATATCTGCAGATATCCGCGTGAAAAAAAATATCCGTATTCGTATCCGTATGAGATAGAAAAAATATCCAGATCTGTTTTTTTCTTCAGCAGATCTAATATGGATCTTTTGTAGAAATTTCCAGAAACTCAGGAAGAAACTGTTATAACTTATACCAAACTATTTTTAATGTATAACTAAAAGAAATATAGCCTCTCTTTTACGTTCTCGAAATTTACTTTATTCCCGTACTTTACAATTTTTCTTTTAAATCTCTTCATTTTTGCTATATATGCAATGAACTCTCGTCTTCACTTTTACATGACGAAATTTTGAATTTCCCGCCGTTTGCACTTAATATAACGTTTATAAAGGAAATACATGCTATGATTTAATTAAAAAATAATATAAAATAAAAACATCTGAGAGACAGATTCAGTAAGGCAGATATTATTCTTTAACAAAAAAATAATGCACCAAAACCGATATCGGGAAGCTGTTTATACTCAAAGCGACAGTTTGAAAGCAGGTGTTTAACTCTGAATCATTAGATATGAAACATTCGTTTTTATAAGATTAATTATGCATTATCTCCGACTGTAAATTTTAAGAAAAAGAAATTAATTATAAAAAGTAATACATAAAAAATAAATATATAAAAATGGAAAGGTATAAATAATGAATACTTATGTAAAATTATAAATATTTAAATAATCCTATCTTTTTTTCAGTAAAATTCATATAGATTATATGAGTTTTATTTAATAAATCATTATTAGTTCATTAAAAATGTGTTTAAATGAAATTTTTTGGAAATTTCTTTTTTACTTTCTCTTACCCATATATATGGCAGAGAAAATATTGTTCTGGATCAAATTTTTAAAATTGAGTTTTTGTTATATTTACATGTTTTGAGGTCCCATGAATCCAAAAATCATGTTTCTAGCGGTTGATTTGTGTGTTTATTTCTATTATTAGAATATCTCACGAGTAAATAGTAGCAGGCAGTCCAAACTCTGTATTCTAAATCTGTATCATATAATGATTCCACACTAAACTTTTTGTTAAGATCAAGTAAGTGGTTTGTGTACAGCAACATCCAAGAGAATTCAAATACATTACATCTATGGGGGAAATTTTTGGTAAGTACAGTGAAACATCTATAGACTGCCCTAAAACAAAATGGAATAAACATATTTTTTTATATGCATAAATACATGCTTTGTGCAGATTGTGGAATGGAAATCATTCATCATTCGTTTACAGGGCTACTTAAAGTTTTTGATATATTGGGACAATATTTGGAAATTGCTGAAAATTTATTTCATTTTGTGTTAGGTGTTTTTTGTATAAAACTAAATTTAAGAACACAATGTGATGTGCATATATTTCATATGCAATTTATAGGGGCTACCTAAAATTAAGCTGAACGTTCTTTTGTATTGAACGTAATTTTTGAAAATGCTTTGCTATATTTTACTATGTTCACGAATACTGCCTATCAATTTTCCTGAAGAAATCAACTAACATAAGCGATTAGATATCTGAAAGGGGCTTTATATATCGACATTGGAAAAAAAAAAAAAAAAATTACAGTTTTGTGTGAGATGCTTTTTTTTTTTTTTTTTTTTTGGCTTTTCTTGTCCCATTTCCATTTTTTTTTTTAACCAAAAGATAAAATAGGAAGTTTTAAATATGAAGTTCTGTCATTCTATCTTTAGATTTAGAAGATTCATCAGTCGTTGTCAGAAGATACATGCCCATCCCCTACTCACATATATACATACATACATACACAATGAATAATTTCCAAAAACCACTTTTTTGGACCTTAAAACATGTAAATGAGGTGAAAAATCGATATTGAAACCGAATATGTTATTTCCATTATGTACAGTAAATGGGTAGCTGAAGCAAAAATTGTTACATATGTACTTAATTATTATCGATTTTTCAAATATCTGTATCCGTATCCTATCCACGGATCTTGAAATAAAAGATCCGTATCTGTATCCATGGATATAGAAAAACTGACATCTGTATTCATATCCGTATCTGCAGATCACAGTTTTTGACGATCCGGCACATCCCTACTCTCAACTACGTCCCACACATAGTAGTACATTGGATTGAGATCTGGGGAGATGGGGGGGGGGGGGGTCAAATGTTTGGTGTGATATGATTGTGAAAATTCTTGCCATCCATTCTTGGGTTGTTCTGGTTGTATGGGATGGTGCCGAGTCTTGTTGGAAAACATACTGCCTCCCACATGCTACAGTAGTGATCCAGGGCTTGACAACTCTTTCTAACACCTCGGTGTAAGCACTGGCATTGACTCTGGCACCTTCAGAAAAAAAAAATGCGGAGGCATCACATCTCCTTCATTATTAACAACCCCAAGCACCATCACTGATGCTGGAAATTTGGTATGCATGACCGTTGGTACTTCATCAGGGCTTTTACACAACCACTGATCATTTTTGCGATTCACATTCTGGTCCTGAACAAAGTTTTTCTCATCTGAGAAAAACCAGAGCAGTCCTGGTTCCTTAGGATGTTCGAGCTTGTTCAGAAGGTGCTTGGCTCTGGTCAAGTGGTTAACCTTGGTCCTGTTGGACATGAACTGTTGACACAGTTCATGTCCTCTCCACATCACATATGATTTGTAACGGAGGTCCTCATGAATCACACGTTGGATGGTAGCCTCATTGGCAGCTTCGACACGGCTGACAAATTCTGGCATTCTGATATTGTCAAAACGTTGACAATATTGTTTCCTTTGAGAAACTGCAGCCACATCATTTTTTGCAGCTCCCAATTCTCTTTGGACTTTGTAAACAAATGATCGGGTGACCTTCAAGAATGCAGCAATTTCTGAATCGGTGTGCCCTGCAGCCAAGGAGACGATAACGGCATGCCTCTTTATTTCCTGAGTAAGAATAGGTTCTGCCATGTCTATCTGTAATGAAAAAAGCTACATTACTATAACATACAGGAAAATGTGGCACCTATATTTTGTGTTCTCAAATAGCTGCCTCACAATAGTGATACACTGTGTGGCTAGATGATTAATGTGTACAATTATATATGAAAATTTTTGTACTTTTCTCATGAACATGAAGATAGCTAATAATGTTAAGCTTATGTATAAAGTTTTTTTTTTTTTTAATGGCATCTCATTTTCTTTAATACATTATTTAAAAATCTCAACATGATAAATTTACTGACAGAAATAAATTTGCTTATTATATTTTATTATGAAAGGTAGTAAATATTTTTCTTTTGCTTTATCGGCAGGGTTGCCAACTTTTCAAAAACAGTTTGAGGAGTATTCAGAGAAATTTTGAGGAGCATTTTGGCTACTTTGAGGAGCAATTTTAAAAATATATTAAAAAAAAAAAAAAAAAGAAAGAAAGAAAGAAACCACTAACAAACATAAATTAACAACAATAATATGAAATTAAGAAATATTTATTGATAATCAAATATATTTAGCAAAACAGTGAAGAGAGATAAGAATGGGAAATGCGATTAAGTCTGAATATAAGCTTAAAACCAAAGAGTAATTTATTTTTTGCATAATGGCATATTTTCCATACATAAATAAAGACAATATATGAAAGTAGATTATTCAGTTACATAAAAAAAAAAAAAAAAAAGAAAAGAAAGCACGAAGGGGAAGAAAAAATTAAATTTCCAACAATTTTCATGAATGTCAAAATAATTATTATACTATCACATAAAAATCTAAACACGAAATCTCCGATATTCATATAAATGTGTAAATGATCTCATCTCTGAGTCAACACACTCTAATCTGCATAGCTTGGGACCATATGTTTTGTAAACTTTAGAATTTGCAGATTATTGGTCATAATTTGTTTACTTCCCCCCCCAGATACAAATGAAGATATAATAATAAATCATTAATGCTTTAAGTGAATGATAAAATAAATGCATAATTATTTCAAATAAATCTTAAATAAAGCGTTGTCAATTGGCCTTAAAGTTCAGTAGCTTTGAATCCATTATTTTTATCGATAAATAATTAAAATAAACAATTTTTTTAAAGACCTATTAAGCATTAAGATAACTGAAACATTGATATAGTTTAAATGAAAATCAAAACACCGCATAATCATAGCATTCGGTTTCTTTCTTCCCCCCTTTCAGCTTGTGGTTTTAATTAAACACTCTCTTAGCTAATGTAAACAAATACTTGTTCCCGTTCTGAGTCAGCAATATTTCGATTACGCAATGCCTAGCACTAGAATGTTTTCTTTCTTTCTTTTTTTTTTCTTTACTATTTATTTATGAGTATTGTACGGTGAAGCGTGTGGTTCTTCAAAAAAAAAAAAGAAAGAAAAAAGAAAAATAGTTTTTTTTTTTTTTTCAGTGTCTGCCACTATTCAGTTTTATGTATTTAATAAAAAATATTTAGTTAGGTGGTCAAGACTGAATTTGCGGAGCATAAACATTACTTTGCGGAATTGCGGAGTTTTTAAATTTTTTCGGAGAAACTCCGCAGAAATCTGAGCAGTTGGCAACCCTGTATCGGTCATGGAAAAGATTCTTTTTGATTCCCTAGACTATGATTTTTTCCTACATAAATTTTCAATTTTTATGAAGAAATAATTCTCTCCTGCTCTGTGCAATGCTTATATCATATCAGTCAACAGAAATAAAATAACAGTAGAATGATTTTATTGTTGAAAGCAATGATGTTTCGAAAATTGAAATTGATTAAAATTTTCTTGTTTAAGTTTTAAAATGTAATTTGTTAAAAACAAAAGAACTTTCTGAGTTTTGTTCCACCAACCCTTGTTAATTCTGATTGTTTTTCATACATATCTTTGAAGATCATGAATAAAGTATATAATGTTGGCTACTGCTAAAGCAGAACTATTTTTTGCACAATTTGAGAAAAACTATTGCTTTTAAATCATTGCATACAGTCCAAATACTGAAGGGGGGGGGGGTTACAAAAATAACCTTAATATTGCCAAATAAAGGTTTATTTACTTATTTTATTTTACACAAAACAAAAAAGTAATTTGAAGTTTTTCATTAAAAGTAATAACAAATAAATGTGCAACAAAATAATTATTGGGTTATATCAAACATATCCATATTTTATGACAATATGAAACATTCATTATCCTGTGCTTTCTCAGGATTTTTTTTTTTTTCTTTGGCCTCTAAAAAAATAAAAAAAAAATGTGACACAAAATTATAAAATAAAAAAGTAATGTAATTATTCCATATAACTTAAACATGTATTAAAATTTCACATTCACTGGCATGTTATTCCAAAAGTTAGAGCACAAAAAAAGGTAAACAGAAAAATTGCCATTTAGGACTCTAATCAATTTTACAATGTAACCATTAAGAAAATAAACCTTTTCAAAGAAATATATATATATAATACATATATTAAAATAAATGATAAGAGTTCAGACTTTTTTGATGCTACTTTTTCCTTCTTATCAACTCCATTCTATTTAATCGCGCAAAAAATTAATGTTAAAATACATATGCTTTTATCAAACAATTATAGTAACTTTACAAAATGCAGTTTTTGAAAAATTTTCAGAAATTACATTTTATGTGAATATGTATCAATCAGGTTACTCATTGTATTTCAAAAATAAAATCCCCTGACTTTTCTACGTCTTCTAGGTCTATTTTTTATAAAAAGGACAAAAAATTTCGTTCACAACGTAAAGAATAGCATAGTACATTTTAAATTGCATGCTCAAAAAGCATTTTCCAAATTTTGGAGCAATATTTGCAATTTTTTCTAACATTTCCCTGACTTTTTTTCACTAATTTCAAATGGCTTGACATTTTCAAGTTCTGTCTGACCCGTGGGAACCCTTATCAATATCAGAACCTATAATAATGTAAATTGGTTGAAATGTTTATGTCCTTGACCTCCTACCAAGAACAATCTAAATAAGAAAGATAAGAACAAAAAACATATTAAAAAAGAATAAACTTGCAACAAGATAATAATAATAATAAATATTTACAATTATTTTTATTTATTTCATTTTTTAAAATGACAGAAAGTTTTGTGTGCAAATTTTAATTTTTGCATCATTATTTATATTATTAAAATCACATTCTTCACCTAGTTTTTATTGTCCTTTAAAAAAAAAAAAAAAAAAAAATCCTAAAAGATCCTTTTAACATAAATTTCTATGCATATCACTTGCTATTGCAGTACTAATACATGGTTAGACAATCTAATTTTGATCTATAATACATATTTCTGATTTATCTTAGATTCTCAGTCTTTGTGTCCTCCCCCCAAAATAAATAATAATAAAATGAACTGAAATATGTGTTTTGATGCACCATATGTTTTATTTTAAAAAAAAAAATGCATTTCTGTAAATTTAGCAGTTGTGAAAACGTAGCAATTGTGAAGGTTAGAAATAAATTTAAACAATTTAAGATAAAATAAAAGTGGTTACAGGAAATGGTATTAAGTATAAAACTACAGATCAACAGAGTGTTTGAAAAGCTATTATGTAACTGCCTTTTGCCTATTTTAAAATTCGCTTGATGTAAATTATTTATTTGAAACAAATATTAAATAATGTACTTACAATGCAAGGAGATGATACCTTTGACACAAGTATGCAAGAACACAAATAATTAGTTAAATTCAGATCTGTTATTTAATGATTTACCAGCTAGATATATATTAGTAAATACAACAGGAAAACATGATTCATATATTTGCTTGTCTAATCTTGAAATTGTGGCTATTTACAAATGAGATCCAATGATTAACACAAGTAAATTCATTTACAATTCTACAATTTTTATTCATCTCCAATTACTTATTTTGAACATATAATTCTACAAATGAATTTAAATGTCAGCTACAAAAAGAAGCATAATAAATTTTCAATTTTTTTATTCATACATTTCCTAAAAAATACATTCAATATGCATCTAAGCACAAGATTTAGACTCACATAGCATACTATTTATAATTTTTACAGGTAATAATATCAAAGAGATTTAGTTTTACAACTGCAATGTAATTTTCACATATAAAGCAGATTTATTTATCTAATTAAAGAGAAGTAAACTCATCTGATTTTGCACATTATATTCATTTATTTATTTAAGAACACACACACACAAAAAAAAAAAATTAAAAAAAAAAAAAAAAATGCTGCACATACCAATTTATGAGAAATTTGTTTTAGTTCAAAATCAAAAATTGAATTTTATCACTTATGCATCATACAAGTGTTATATGCTAACAAATGCAGTACATCTGTGTTTCTGTAAATTCACTTTCTGTGAAAATCTTTTTTTGCAATATGTACAAGAAAATGGATATTCTCCAGTATGAGAACGAAAATGAGTTTGAAGATGTGCTTTTTGAGAAAAAGATTTTGTACAAAGACCACATCTGAATGGTTTTTCTCCAGTATGGATTCTTTTGTGAGTTTGTAAATTAGATGAAATATTTGTCGAATAAGTGCAAAATGGACACTGATATTTAACTGATGTATCATGGCTTCTCCTATCAGAGTTTGAAGAAAATGAGTCTGAAAAGTTTAAAAAAGATAATATACATATTAAAAAAAGGGAATAATAAAAATAAAATATGAAATAATGAGAAATGCACTAATCATGACAAACTTAGATTTTTATCAACAAAATGGAACATGATTATAATTTTTACTTTATTGTAAAGTATATCAGTTATATCAGTATACTTTAATATATACTGATACATCAAAATGTATCAGTAAAGCATATACTTTACAAATCTAAGATCAATTTGCTTATAATTTGCTACGAAACATTTCAATAACCTAAACTGATAATGTCTCTTTTACTGAAGATTTGTAAAATTTATATTACTCATATACTGATTAAATAAGAGAAAAAACTTTTAACAATATAATTGTAAGATTTGTAAAATTTATTTTACACACATATTGATTAAATAAGAGAAAAAACTTAACAATATAAGTATAATGCAAATTACAATAAAACTACAATAAATTATTTAAACATGTTGGGGTTTCTTACAATTTAAGGACAATGAATCTATCTTTCTGAACTACTACAATTTTATCAAAAGCTATAAGTAAATTGCGAGGTGTTTAGATGGTATACATTTTAATAAATTAAAAATAGTAATGTAGCATAATTCATACAAATTGCATGCCTATTAAAAAGCATATCGTGCAGAATGTGCAATTTGGATCTTTTCATTGTTTATAAAAAACAAATGGACAAACCAAATTTGCAAAACTAGTAGAAATTTAAATTTACAAAGATGATTCAGAAGTCCTGTACTGGAAAAGAACTGGTTCATTTTGTTTCCTTGAGAGCCATATGTAAAAGGACTAAGGAACACAAGCAGTAAAAACATCTTTTCTATCATGGAATGCTTCAAATCATAAATTTAAAGAAAAAAAAAAACCCTTAAAAGTTTATTTATTTACGAAAATAGATTGAAATGTATAAAGGACAGTCTTTCATTTACCACTCATTGAAAGGGGAAAAAAAAATTTTTTTAATGATTTTTTGCTTCAAGAACTTCTTTACCCCTTCAGATATGCCATTAAAAATTGGAAGATTCCGCACTTTCTTTGCCTTGGAAAAATTACAACCTTCACATACTAGGTGCACCGATTAACAGCCCTCTTCACTTACCGTCGCCGGAAGCCCGAGATAATGTTATTTTATGGGGAAATTTTCTTTACAAATAACTTATTAACTAATACATATTTTTAAATTCTGTTTTTACTTTCAGAAAATTCCCAACTGTTAAATTGACGGACATTTTTTAAAAATGTATTTTAAAAAGTCTGTCAATTTAACAGCTGGAAATTTTCAGAATGTGAAAAAAAGAATTTAAAAATATGTATTAGTTAATAAGTTATTTGTAAAGAAAAATTTCTCATAGAATAACATTAGCTCCGGCTTCCGGCGGCGGTGAGTGAAGAGGGCCCTTAATATTTTAGATTAACATAAAGAAAACATAAAAATTTTAACAGAAACAGAACACGTATTTTATTCAAAGCAATGGTCATCGCTAGTTACAAATTTCTTCTATTGTTCAAATAATATTTTAGATACCTCCCAACAGAACTTTGCATCCTTGGAGCAAACCATTCAGAGACCCAATTTTCCACTTCTTCATACGTTATGAAGTGCTAATTAGAAAGTACATGGGCGATCGTGTGGAACAAGTAGTAATCTGAAGAGGCAAGGTCTGGTGAATACAGGAGGTGAGCTAATATTTCACAGGCAAGTTTTTTTTAACAAGTTTTGAATTGTATGACGGTGCATTATCATGAAGTAAAATTAACTTGTCGTATCTTATTGCCCATTGTGGTCATTTAACGAAAAGCATGGTTAAGATTGAGTTTTTATAACATTATTATTGATTTCAGCGGGTTTTAGCAGCTGATAATGTTGCAGTTATTCATTTTCAAACTTTTTCAGTTAATCGGCTGTTTGCTGTCATTCACATCAATATCACCCATTTAAAGCATTTAAACCTTATTTACATGTATCTTGAATTTATCATTTTTACACATGTTCACCTTAAGTTTCTGCAGAATACAATAACTTTCAGCAATACCTTTCTTCAAAATAAAGTATTAAACAACACCTCCTACATATTGTCCTTTCTTGGCACAAAGTTTTAAGAATTTAACGTTTCTCGTCAGTGGAATGAAATAGCTCACACATCACCTTGCATCTAAAGCATTCTACTGCAACTTCATCCATTGAAAACAATCCACATTATTTATTGGCACACCTAATTATTTTATTATTATTTTTTATCCTATGAAAAATAAAAATCTGACAATAAATGAATGAATTTAGCAAATACACACATCATTTTCCTTAACTATAAAATAAAGAAAATAAGTTGTTATACTATCAGATTTTGGCAACATTAAAACAACAAACTTTCAAGAAATTTAAGAAACTTATAAATTTCTAAATACTTGGTTTAAATCATAATTTGTAATTTGGGTTACATAAATGAACATAAAAAGAAATCAATTACAATTATAGTTCAAGAATCCTGAAAACATTTATGAACTTGTAAATGTATTTTCTGAGAAAATTTTTTACTACAAAATACACAAGCAAATGGTCGTTCTCCAGTATGAGAACGTAGATGAGATTGCAGATGAGCTTTCTGAGAAAAAGATTTTTCACAAATATTGCATTTAAATGGTCTTTCTCCTGTATGTATTCTTTTGTGATTTTCAAGATTAGTAGTTTTGTTGGTAGAATATGGACAAAAGGGACACTGATGTTTAGCTGGTACTTTTCGGGAACTCCAATTTGAAAACATAGCTGTAATGTTAGAAAATAAAGTATAAAAATACTTAATAAGCGAATGAAAAATATTGTATATTTTTTATATAAATAGTAATAAAACTGTATACTTCCCAAGATCTGAGAAAAGTTAGTAGCTAAAAGTTATCTGATACAAATTAGAAAATCAAACATACTTGTAGGGGTGCACAACCTTTTTGGCTGGAGGCCCACTCTCACTGTTGAATGGGACATGAAGGGCCACAGACGAGATAAAAAAAAATAATTAATCTAAGCAGATATATTCGCTGTGTAATATATATATATATATATATATATATACACATATATATACACACATATGTATAAAGGGACACATTATCATTGTCAAGTGCCTGTATGCAGAACTTTAATTTGTATCATATGTTTCTTAATATATTATATACATAATATATATATATCCTTTTATAATAATTTTTCAATTAGTAAGTCAATTGAATCTCAAGGCATTATAATCATAAAATTATTGAATAATAAGCAAAAGAATTAAATTAAAGTATCATATATAGAACAAAAAGGATAAATAAAATAAATAAAAGTATGCTTTGAAGAGAGGGAAAAATTTTTTGCATTAGGAGTCTCAAAAATAACTAACACAAATGTGAAGGCAGATAGAGGGTACAAAAATAAGCAATTTTAGTGCAGGTAAGCGAGTATGAAAATACCATTTTGAGATATTGGATGACACTAGCAAGATCTCATAAACCCCAGATCAACTCCCATAAATCATAAATGATCACCATTGTATCACGGGCAAATTTTGTCAGCTCTACAAAATAAATAGGCATCAATCGGTCTTTTTTCATCATCTATGTCACCAGACACAAATTCAACTGGCTGCACATCTAAAGTTTTTTTTTTTTTTTTTTTTTTTTTATAGAAATTAACTACTACTGTAAATTTATGCTTCTTCATCATTAGTTTTAACACACATTATTACATTTTGGGGACATATTTTTTTTCTTTAAAAAAAGGGGGTGAAGGAGGAGCATTTACTTATTGTTACATTTTTCAGTTTTTAATCTTCTCAGACTTACTAATAGATTATTTCATGATTTTTCCAATAAAAAAATAAGGAATATACTGTGGGTTACATTATTGAGAAATAGAATGGAAAGAGACTGAACAAGGGAGAGAGTGCTACTAAATTATCACTCAAAGATGATGTCGGAAAAGCAACGATTAGTGACTGGAAAAAGAATTCTGTTAAAATTGAGCAGTTTTGTTCTGCTTCAAGTGAAAAAACTCTTGAAAAACGGCAAAAAACGACTATGTCTTCATATGAAAAACCTGACGAGGCCTTATTCTTGTGGTTCACTCAAGAAAGACAGAAAGGAATCCCCATTTCTGGTCCTTTGGTAAAAGAAAAGGCGCTTCAACTAAACAAGCTTATAGACAGTGACCCATCATTTTCAGCTAGCTGCGTTTTTTTAGATCATTGGAAGAAAAGACACGGAATTAGACAGCTCACGATTGCTGGGGAGAAGCTGTTAGCTGACTACAAAGCGGCTGCCAATTTCCTAAAAGAATTTAAAGACCTTGTTTTTTCCCAAAACTACTCACTGCAGCAAGTTTACAAAACCGGACTGAATTTTACGGCTTTGCTTACCAAAAGTCTTGCTTCTCAAGAACAGAAATCTGTCCCAGGGTTTAAAATGGACAAATAACGTCTAACTACCTCAGTTTGCAGCAACGCCTCGGGAAAAAAAAAAAAAACTTCCGCTGATAGTAATAGGCAAATTGGTGAAACCACGAGCGTTCAAAAGCATTAACATCAACTCACTTCCTGTGTATTATAAAAATACAATACAAGCTTGGATGGATTGCGACGTGTGCAAGGGAGGGTTCGAGCACCAATTTGTCCCTAAAGTGACTGCATTCAATTGAGAAAGTGGATTGCCTAATTGTGCTCTGCTGTTTATAGACAATACTCCGTCCCACTATGGAGAACTTGTTTGTGGAGACATCAAAACAGTTTTTCTGCCGAAGGGCGTAACTTCAATTATTCAGCCTATGGACCAGGGTGTGCTGCAGGCCATGAAACAAAAATACAGAAAAATGCTGCTTTGCACCTTACTTGAAGAGGTTCAAAATGAACACACAATCCTATAAAAACTTAAGAAGAAAATTACAATAAGAGATGTGATTTACTGGGTGGCTGAAGCATGGAATAACACCACTAAAGGCACATTACAAAAATGATGGGAAAATCTCTGGCTTACATTGGAATTTGTTGAAACAAGTTTAACACCAGTGAAAGACTGTGACCTTCTTCTACTAGTCAAAAAAATCCCTGGCTGTGAAGGCACAGAAGAAAGCTGTGTTGAGGAGTGGACTTCTGTTGGCGACAATGACCACCAGGAGTACGGAGAAGACATCATAGCAATGGTGCAATGCTCATTAGCTGAGATCAACTCAGAGGGAAACATGGAGGTGAATGATCAAACTGAACTCATATCAGACACAGCAAATGCCCTTGACCTCACCTTATGCTATATCAAATAATGATGATTGACACCAAATAATGATGTTTATGTATCGATGGTGGAACATTACATCCTCAAGTTGATTCAGTGCTCTTTGTGAGAAAAAGTCACTGGCTTTATTCTTGATTGAAAAATGATTCTACAGAACTGTATAAATGGAGCCGACATATACTGTAAGTAACACCTTTTATTCCAATTTGGTTTCAGGCATTTTCATCAAGCTTAGGCGTATGTATATCTCTATTTAACTTTTTTGTATAACAATAAATGTACGTTTTTTCACGAATGTCTTTTTAATTTTTTCTGTTTATAAGTTTAAAAAAAATCTGGTGTGAAACAACCACACGACTTCCATTACCCACTATTACACATATTATATGCAGTTTTTGTTGATAATGTGATCAGAAGACATAGAATTGAGCTAATGAAATAAACAACTAAAAATTTTTCAGTAAGAGAAAGTTAATACACGTTTGGGGTAAACACATGAAAACGTAAAGACATAAAATAGAGTTTACATTGAAAAAAAAAAAAAAAAAAAAAAGGTAGAGTTTTTTTTTTTTTTTTTTTTTGATACACTAATTTCCGAGATCTAAAACTGATCTATCTGATCAGGATGATTATTAATTTTCCTGTATTAGCCTTTTACACGTTAAATTCAGATCTGGGTGTAATTTAAATTAGTTTTTTACATATTTTGCCTTCTAATGCTTTAGTTTAAAAAATATCATTAAAATGTGTAAAAAAAAAAAAAAAAAAAAAGAATTATATAATTTAAGATTATTATATTTAATATTATTAATTTAATGTCATATTTTAATATTGTTTTTTATTTTATTTTAATAATGTAAGCTATTTTAAACATGCCAGCCCATTTTTAGAAGTATTTGCTTATTTTTCAAAATTATGTGAATTTTTAAACTGTGGGGTAAAAGGGAAAAAGGTAAAATAGATCATTTTTATAACTTTCTGTATATTTCCTTTTTTATGATTGAACTGTAATTTCTATTTCAAAAAATCAAGTCATCTTTCTATTATATCTGATAATTTTTTCAAGTCAGAATACATGATATTTAATTTTTAAATGAATTTTTGATTAAATGTTCCATTTATTGAACACTGGCGTGCAAAAGGTTAACCACGTAAAGTATGAGAAAGGATATCTAAAATGGGTTTATGTAACAGTTTTCAAGAAAATCGTTAGAACTGTTTTTGAGACACTGATTTTTACCAAAACTTGGCATATTCAGTTGTTGACAAGAAAACAACAATTATATACAAAAGGATATTTAAAAGGGGGTTAATATTGCAAGTCTGAAAAAAATCCAAACAGCCATTTTGAAAGGAATCCACTTGCAGTACCTGAAATTCAGCCATTAATACAGGACGCCTATCAGTTTTCCTGAACTAACCAACTATATCAGTCGAAAGGACATCTAATAGAGTGTTTATATAGCAACTTTGAAGAAAATCATTAGAGCCATTTTTGAGATAATAAGGAATTACCCCACTTCGGTTTTCCAATTTTCACCAAAATTTGGAAGATTAATCTGTACACCAGTTCTGCCTCAATTCTGAAGTTTCGTAGTTGTATCTTTATTAGTTTCGGAGATATGATAGTCAGAAGATTCCCACACACACACACACTGACCAATTGTCAAAAAACACTTTTTTGGACTCAGGAGACCCTTAAAACATGCAAATCAGGTGAAATCTCGATATCGAATTTTTGGATTGAATACAACACTATCATTACCTACAGTAGACGGGTAATGGTGTTTCATTCCCATGAAAAACTGAACCTCTCAAAGTCCTAAAAAAAAAAAAAAAAATTTTAAGTTATAATTTGACCCCCTTTTTTTTTTCGTAATAGGAATTATGCCAATATTTATTGTATTTATTTTATCTTATTTATCACTAGCAGGCTTTGACCGCTTCGCTGGACATTAAACTTAAATGAGTTGTCAAAATCCCATATCTTTATTAATAACCTAAGTTCTCGCTGTGATTGGTAGAGGTTTTCTCGCTCGCAAAGTGAGGAGTCTGGGTCTCCACTGTCTTCGGCACAACTTACCCACTCCTTACTTCCCCTTCCTCAGCGGGTGAGTTCGAAGTTTTGCAAAATCAGACAAATGTACATAATGCGTACACTTAATCAATATCCAGTCTGGGTCCCCACTGCCTTCGGCACAACTTACCCACTTCTTACTTCCCCTTCCTCAGCGGGTGAGTTCGAAGTTTTGCAAAATCCCACTAATGTACATAATGCGTACACTTAATCAATATCCGCACACCAAAATTCGCCATTCTAAGATAATTCAAAGCGAATTCAAACGGAAAAACATGGTTTTACACATGTTTATTCGGAACAACTTCAGTACAACCCCACAACGATATTTGGCGATTATGGCTAAATCATAAATCTAAAAATCATAATCTAAATCATAAAACATAAAATCATAAATCCAAAATAAACAACATATTAGGCTGCCATATTATATCGCAAACAGTCCAGAACGACATTGTTATCCTTCAAAACGGCACCAAAGAAAAATCGCCAAATTCAGCGGTTGGGTTACACTGAAGTTATACCGTTTATTGCCCTCCGACTCCGAGAAGGGGGGGGGGGGGATTTCGAATTTCGTGAAATCCAGTTACAATAAGTGCCGGATGCAAACAAACATCTTACGCATCAAATTTCGTGACCACAGAAGTCTTTAATAGAAAATATTATAAATAAATAAATACAAAGCGCACAGCTTTAGTATGGGAACCCTTTGGTGACTTTAAATATTTTAAGCCATTTTTGCGATGAACTGAATTGGCTATCTCTATTGTGCAATTAAAGATCTTGGTGAGAAACCTCCGAGCTACGTCGGTTCCAAATTTCAAATTTTGCCAAAGGGATCCAATACTAAAGCTGTTCCATGCACAAAATAAATAAATAAATAAATAAAATAAAATAAAATAAAATAATAAAATAAGGCACAACTATAGTATTTCCCCTCAGCTGAATTTGGCGATTTTTCTTTGGCGCCGATTTGAACGATAACGATGTCGTCTTGGATTGTTTGCGATATAATATGGCAGCCTGCATGCTATTTATTTTGGATTTATGATTTTATGAATTATGATTTATAATTTAGCTTACGATTTTATCATTTATGATATATGATTTTTAGATTTATGATTTAGCCATAATCGCCAATGAAAAATCGCTAAATCTAGCTGAGGGGAAATATTATAGTTGTTCCTCATTTACAATTAATGGGAGAACATAAAAAAACCTCATAAGGTACATAATAACAACAAAAAATTTTGTTTTACTACAGGAAAGAAAAGTACTACTTAATTAAATAAAAATATTAAACTAATGCCAAATATCTCTATGAAAATATTTATCTACGTGCAAATTCCCCATAAAAAAAAAAAAAAAAAAAAAAGAAAAAAAAAAAGAAAAAAATCACCAACTTTTGTAGGTATTTTTCTCTCTAATTTTTATTATTATTCACGTGAAATTAAAAATATTTCATTTTATTTCTCGAAAATAAAAGTATATATAAATGAATATTTATAAATATAAAACCTTTTACCGAATCCGTGTTGAAAACGGAAAAAGGGTAAAATATACTGGAAATATCAGACGTACATTTATAAATTTGATACCAAATGAAAGGGGTGATTTTTCTGAATCCAGGGGTGCAAACAGTTTTTCGATGCGACAATTAGATTTAAAAAAATAACTAAAGTATGAAATTTAAGTGGCAACGGAAAAACGGAAAAAGGGGAAAATAAATTAGAAGTATCAGACCTATTGTTACAAATTCAGTACCAAATGAAAGAGGTGATTTTTCTGAATTCTGGGGTGTAAACAGCTTTTCGATACGACAATTTGATGTTTTAAAATTAACTAAAGTATGAAACTCAGATGGCAAAACTTCATTTCAATCTTTTCATAATTTGTAGTGCGAATCACGCGAATAAAAAAAGTCTTTATCTTAAAAATTTATTTTCGCATTTTATTTTTCCATTCAAAGCGTTTTAGTGAAAAAATATTTATGGCGCATGCGCAGGCGTTTTTTACCCACAATTTAAACACTAATCATAATTTTGAAAATTTCTATAGATATAATTTCAAGTTGGGTGGAGACCTAAGTTTCTGCCAAGCGCCGTTGAATTCCGTCCAGCCGTTCTCGAGTGATGCCCGGACAAACGTGTTTTAGTCTTTTATCCCCCAGGGGGGAACGGGGGGGAATTTTTGAAAAGTTGATATATATAATTTTAAGTTGGGTAAAGACCTAAATTCCTGCCAAGCGCCGTTGAATTCCGTCGAGCCGTTCTCAAGTGATGCCCGGACAAAAAAAGCAACATTCGGACACGATGACACACACACACACACACAGGCAAAATTTTCTGAAGTCATTTTCGGCTTTCATGGGGTGTGAAACGTGAAGATATAGCAAAATTTTTCGATTCCGACAAATTTACAGACAAAAGTCTGATTTTATTAATATAGATTATTTATAAACAAAAAGAAGTTTTAGTTTACTTTTAGTTATTTGATTTGATTTATTTACAGGGTTGCCACTCAAACAGGAGAATTAAATTTCCTGACTTTTCCAGAAAGTCTAAGAAAATTCCAGTATAACCGTATATTGAACATTAGTTGTGTTAAGGGCAAAATCAAGCCCCGATCATAACAAATGGGGGCCCTGGGCAAAGATAAGTTCGGGGGTCCCTCCCAGTAAACTTGCTTCGCAAATTTTAGGGCAAATGAACTTTTTCTCAACCCCATGAAATAAATCATCGCACGTGCACCTGAAGGCTAACGCTTAACTAATTACAAAAATAACTGTAGAGCAGTACACCAAATCTAAACTAGATACAATAGAAGAGTATCGAATATACAGGATGATCAATTTAAAAGAGTACCTGCTGATTTTTCTTATTACCCTTAAATATGACGGATGTGGCAACTATCCTGACACTGAAGTATATTTTTTTTAACCTTGTTTAAGTGTGGGAGACAATTTCCAACACTGTTGGACTGTTACAACTTTATTTGTGAGGTTATTTAATCCTGTGATAATTTTATTTATGAAAAACAAAACTTAATTCAAATTTTTTACATTACCATTCCTACATTACATTCACATTATCATTTCATACGGTTTTCCAGAGAAGTCCTGCAAACATCGATGAATTAAAACAGATCATAACTGAAGAAATCTCGTCAATAACACCAGCAATGCTGCAAAGTGTCAAAAAACTTGGTTTGACGTGTTCATGTTTGTATTCAAAATGGTGGCAAACATTTTCAACATTTTCTGTAAGAAATGATAATGTAAAAAATTTGAATTAAATTATGTTTTTCAAAAATAAAATTATCACAGGATTAAGTAACACTGTGCGTCTCATTTCTGTTTTACCTCACAAATAAAGTTGTAACAGTCCAACAATGCTAGAAATTGTCTCACAAACTTAAAAAAGGTTCAAACAATTATATGTCAGTGTTAGAATACTTGCCAAATCCATCAGATTTAAGGGTAATAAGAAAAACCAATGGGTACTCTGTTAAACTGATCACCCTGTATATAACATATAAATAAATTTATATATATTTTTAAACATCTTCTAAAGAGGATAGTTGACTTTAAATTAATTAAAAAAACCTTTAACTTGACTCATATTCCAAGTATGAGGCAAGTTTTTGAAATTAAAGTTATTTTAATACACCCCCCCCTCATTTTTACATTATTATAATTTAACAACATATTTTAAATATGCTTGAGGATTTATTTATCTGTACATTCATGTTATTAGCTTTTTTTTTTTTTTTTTTCATTTTCATTATTTAACAATAAATCCATAAAGTGATACCCATGTATGTTTAGAATATAGTTTTAAAAAACATTTGTTCAATAGACCTAAAAGTCTAATTGCTAAATACGTACTGGAGTGAAGAAACGGAGCGAGCAGGTCAAGGAGTTGCAGGTGGCAGATCTAGTTTAGCCTTGAGAAAACTCGTTTCTTCTATCTACTACCTACAAGATATGTTTGTTTTGTTGGATTTGACGTCACACTAGTACTGCGCAAAGGGCAATTGGCGACGGTCTGGGAACTTTTAAAGATAAAATTATTATTATGAGTTTTTTTTTTTTCAATTTTGATTTAATGGTATAAAAAAAAACAAAATTTGCAATTTGTTATTATTGATTTGGGGGCCCCTGGGCAAAGTCCCGAGTTGCCCATGCGATAATATGGGCCTGGGCAAAATCTTTATGCTACCTCTTGAAATCACAAAAGTTACATATAATAAAAGTTATATATAGTGATAGTAACTGTTGCTTATAAAAGAAATTTCTTTTATGAGCGGAAAAGATGGGTGGGGCTGTTTAAAACAAATGGTGGAAGCTAAGAGGGGAAAAAAAGGAAAAATTGTTTATTTTTTGATAATCATCATATGAAATCCCCTGACTTTTCCAGATTCTAACTAAAATATTCAAATTTCCTGACATTTCCCTGACTTTTACAGTCAATTTTTGAATTCCCTGACTATTCCAGGTTTTCCAGGTAGCGTGGCAATCCTGTATTTATTTATTACATTCAAATATGTCAATTCAAAATTATTAGAAAATAATAACAGTTGAGGATACTGATTCACTCTTTTTTATAAAATAAATAATAAAATTCAGTAGACATTCAGATTTAAAATGTTAATTATTATTTTACTTATTTTTATTTTATTTTATATACAATGTGAAAATATAGTAATATTTTTTAACTTTAGACTATTTATTAATTTTAAATGATCATTAAACACTTAAAAATAGATCAAACTAAAAATGATTTTATGCTTTATAAGCATAATAAAGAATGTGGATCTGCAAATCAGGAGTCTCAAAGTCCTATTTGCATCACACCTTATTCAACAGATCATTTTTATTTATTCCTTATTATATAACACATATATATTGGATTCAATTGATTTGCTACATAAAGAGAACTGTTTCTGAGGGGGTTGCTGCCCCCTCAACCCCCACTGTATCTCTCTTTCTATAACTATCTCTCTCTCTATATATGTATATACATGTATTCCTAATACCGGATTCTCTTGTATTAATTCCCTGTAATTTATAAATACTTGTACCAAATTTCATGCAAAATGATTACATGACATATCGGAATTACTTTGTGTAATTCTTACTTTGTGTACCTTGTAAATCAATTACCAATTCTATGCCCACATTTCTGCACTGAAAAACATTCTTTTAAAATTCTAATAAAATTTCATTATATGTAACCATGTTAAAATACACTTTTAAGAAATACTGACTATAGACCGTAATAGTACAAAAATCTTTTATGTATCCCAGAAAAGGAGCCACAGCAATTATATACACTAAAAAGAATACATCTATTTAATTATAATTCATTAATATTTCAACCTAGTTTGACATCATTTGGATGATTACAGTACGGTACGTCATCGGAATTCTTTTGTGAGGTTCCATAAATAAATTATTTAGTCTATACATATCCTTTTTCTTGAGTAAACATGCTTTTAAATATCTTTATAATATATGTTAATTCCATTATGTTGAATTCAGCATACACACATTAAAGTGCGCTTAAATAAAAATTTGTTCATAAGCTCTAATGTCACAAAATTCTTTTGTGTCTCCCCGTAAATGAACCATAAACATTATATACACCAGTAAAAACTATTCAGCTGATTCTACGTTTTTCATGAATAACTGTTTGAAATTTGACTGATTACATTGCATTGTCAGAACACTTTTGTGTAGTCCTGTACATTAATTAGGAAGCCTAAGAGCACATATTTTCTGCAGTAAACATAAGTTTAACCATCTTAGTAATGTATGCTTATTTCATTTTGTTGACTGCAAAATAATGAATTAAAAATGTGTTTAAAATAAATTCACCCTATATGCTGTAATGATGAGAATTTTTATGTGTGCCTGTACACAATCCATAAAAAATATAGACAAAGAATTATGTAACTATTTCTATATAGAGCCTGAACATGTGTACCAATTTGTAAGTCAATTGGAGGATTTTTGCAGCCGCTATTGCGGTATATACAAATTCTTCTCATAGGCCGTAATGATAAGAAAAACTTCAGCGTGTCCCTGTACACGAACTACAAATGGAATACACACCCAAAACTATACACAGCTGATTCTGTGGGAATCATGAACATGTGTACCAAATTTCAAGTCAATAGTGTGATTATTGCGGCCGCTATTGCCAGACAGACAAACAAACACACAGACGGAACCCAAAATCTTTTTGAGTCTCAACAGGGAGGCCTCCACTGACGTTTCGACAATAAATAATATAATTCATACACATACCCATGCATAGTAAAAAATTATTTTAAAAAAATCAATATAAATCATTTTTTCTTTTTTTATTAAGAAAAATGAAAACTCTCAACTCTGTAGAATATAGACTTAAAATACTTCCACTAACCAAAAAGCAATCATGAAATTTTAAAATTCTTTAACTTTAACTGTCAAATGAATAAAATATCTTTCATTCACATTATATTATAAATATTAACACAATAATAATTTCAAAATTACTAGAAAATAATAATTATTTAGAGTAATTAAGAAGTTGAATACCAATAAAAGTCATTGATCACCTTTCTATATATATATATATTATATACATATAATATTAATGCCAAATTTACTTACCGAACAGGTAAAAAATAAGATAATATCATCAATATTCAACTAACAATAATAACAAACAATGAATAATAACAAAATAATATTAAAAATCACTTTCAGTAGCAGTCCTGAAAAAATTCATGTAGATTACGACAATTAGCAAATAAAATTTTAAGTTAATTATGACTTTATTTTTATTTGCTAATTTATTTGTCAAAACAGCTAAAAAATAATTTCATTACAAAGTCAATTTAAAAATGTCTCCCAACTGTCTCTGGCATCATTCATAAAAAGAATAAAATCTAAAACGTACTTACAGTTTATCAACGGAAATACAAAAAATCACTTTAATACTACTAGAACTGGGGGAAAGAATCCCTTCTATGTTTGCTTGTGGTTGTACTTTCAGTAGGGAAGTGGAGGTGGGGAAGACACTCTCATCATTGCACTCTAGATTCGGAGAGAGCAGGTGGTCTGAGAGAGAGAGGGGGATAGGTGCGGTAGAAGCTAAACGACTGATTTCCTTCATTTCACCGGTGTCCACTTGTTTTCGTCTGAAGCACTCATTCATCAAACAGCACAGCAAGGTTGCTCCTTTTTTCTCGTATAGCTCGAAGAGTGAAACTGTAAGAACACAACTCAATCTGATTGGCTGCAGCATAGTGGGAAATCACAAGGGTGGCAAAATGCGTTCCTCTCTCTTTCCGACGGCTCCAGATGGGGAAAGTTGGTGATAGGTAACATTAAATGGTATTTCTCTAAGGCTCCGTTAAAAATCTAGAAAGACAGGCATTGAATGGCTTATTAGTGAAGAAAGTTATTCTATCGATCCAACACGACGAGCTCGGGAAACCGCATCTTGATTAAAAAGCAATTAAATTCCTGCAAGTAATCCAATGCCGGCTTTTGTAATAAAAATATGGTTGTTAAGTGTTTGGTGTTACTCCGTTTTCCATTTCTGTAATCATTCTCAGTTAGCTTGCAGTTAGGAAAGTGCAATCAAGGCTCAGGAACTACAAGTAACTTGAGGCAAATTATCTTTAAATCCAAATGGAGATTGATGATGCGGCTAAAGGCAATAGAAAAGCCCTATTATGCTAAGCATAGAATCCAATTGGGATTTTGCTGGACGTGGTTACTGAACTTCGCCGTGGATTCATTCCGGAAATCATTCTGTAAAAGAACTAGAATGTTAAAGGAGACCTAATAAAACTGGACTGATTGAGATATTATAAAGAACGTACAATACCTAATCTTGCCGGCTGCAAAGCCCATTTTATTTTACGGGAAAATTTGTTTCCACAATTAATGATTGCATAATGCATTTCTTTAAATTCTGGAATAAGTTTCGATTGTGTACGAAAAATAGTAACAATCTTTTTAAGAAGAAAATTTTAGAAATAAAAGTCTGTTCCTAATAAATTTTGTAAAAATTATGAAAATAAACACTTATTCCTTACAGCATTTAAAAACTTTACATTTTCAATCGTTCTTTCAAAATTTAAAAGGGTAGAATACTTAACCTTGCTACCAGCCAAGTACTCATATATGAGACAGAGAGAGAGAGAGAGATGACTAATTTAATAGTTGATAATTTTCTGAATGTGAAAATGAAAAATAAATAAATACAGTTGGAAATGAATAATTTCCCATAAAAAAAACATGGATGTTGATTTCAGCAACATTAGGTATTGTAAAGAGCTTGATAGAAGGTGGAGTACAGGGACTGATTTATGGCAGAGCATTTGGCGTATGTGCCTGGGGCCCCCGATCAAAAGGGGTTTCAAATTATCTTAAACATTTTTAATTTTTTTCTTCTGCATATGGAAACAAAATATATTTCCTTTGAAATTTAAATATTTGACCAAAATCTACAGTTAAGATGGTGTAGTGTAACTTGTTGTTCTTAGCAATCATTAAGTATGATTTATTATTTGTTATCAATTTTGTCTGTGTGTATTTCAACGAGAGGAATCTTTATACATAAAACTCTTGATTATCTTCGGAAGAAAATGGCACAGGTTCTGCGGATAAACTGCAAAATGCCTGAAAATGAAAGGCAAATAGATAAAAAATATTCTAGCTCAAAAACTGGATTATATTGTGTGCAGAACATAATACAAACACAGAGAAAATATTCACAGTACAGTAAAAATATTTTGTTTTATACATTAAAAGTTGTTAAAACAAACAAAAATTTAGATTCACAATGAAGACAAAGTACAATTTGTAAATAAAATTAATGTATGCACTAAATTAAACAATACTGTTTTTTATTGTAAAAAATAAATAAAATTTTTTATATTTGCATTTTCCTTCTTTAAATAACCATTTCTTTTTGTTTCTTCTTGAGAAAACACTTTTTCTTGATATTGTGCTTTCTTGATTCAACCCATTTCCTGCACCTTGCAGATAATTGGGAGTTTACTATAACAATATTTTTCAATGATAGGGAATAGAATTGTTTAGGAGGGAAATTGTAAATTTTAAATTCTGCATTATTCTAAATTGCTACATTAAATATACATTTAGTTAATTTTAAAATTATTATAGTATAACTTCTTTAACAATATCATTAAAGGAAAAAAAAACAGCAAAATTTTTTTAATTGGGTTTTTTTCTTGTTCTTTCTTTCTTTCTGGTGAGATTTCAAGATTTAAATTTTGCCAGGGCATTTTAAATTTGAAACCCTGCTAATGCTAGGTATTTTAGAGAGAGAATATGTGTGAGCAGTGGGAGGTTGGGTATTTTAAATGGCACTTTTATTAATACGTCCTTTAAGTTTACTAACAAGAAATGTAAGTTGACAATAAGGGATTTTCATTTTGGATGGAGAATGCATTTTAATTCAGACTAAAAAGGTATAATATAAAAAAAAATATATATACAACTAATTAAGGCAGCAGAGATAACACACTACAAAAATATTCACTATAAAAAAAGAGTTCTGCTTGTTTTATTAAAAATACTAAAAATTCAACTTTTTTTTTTTTTTAAGCTTGCTTTTACAAGTAACCACAATGTTACTATAAAATTTTATCATTATTTTATAAGTTACAAATAATTTATAGTAAAAGTAAGAGACATAACTTAAGTTTCTGGACAGCTGTATTTAATTAATAAAAATTTTCTAACCATTTTAGCAAGTTATCACAAGTTTCTTATAATAAAATTCACAGTATATAACACAATTATAAAATAAGTCAGCACAGTTTCTTTTCTTTTCTTCAATAATACACAAAAAACAATTTGGGTTCAAAAATATTCAGTTGTTGTATTTGTTTTCGACTCTTTCTTTTAATGAGGGGGGGGGGGGGTCTTTTGATTTTACTGTATGCTAAAAATTAAAAGATTTTACTAAAAACAGTATGCTAAAAGGCTTGGTTTAAATATATATAAATTTAAATATATATATGTATATATTTAAAATTTTTACATATTTTAGAGAATATATCTCACTAATGGATATCATAGCACCAAATCTTGAAAATGACTTATAAAAGCTTAATTTTAGGCTAAAGAAAAATGTTTAGAAATAGCATTTTCAATTTAATCATATTTAATTACAGTTGAAAATAATTTTAAATTAACATATTTAATGCATTAATTAATTACATTTTATATTACTGAACTTATTGACTAACAGAATCACAATGAATATAAAGCATATTTCAATTATATTTATAAATAATATCTCCAACAGAACCATGGCAAAGTAATGCTTTAATATAGGTATGTAATGAAGCAAGATAATGAGCCACCACACTTTTATAATAATTTTGTATAAAAAAAATTAGAAATGAAAAAACAGAACAAAGTTTAAATAAAAAAGATTTGAAATTTTGTTTTCTTTTTTTCAATTATGTTTTTGATGCTTTAAGATCAAGCCTGTACAGTACAACTCAAACAATTTTGTGGGCCACATTGGAAATATATTGTATCTTGACAGACTATATTATATTACATATATTACTGTAATAATTTTTATTTTAATCTATAAATTAGAAGCTCAACAATTACACATTTGTGACAATACATAAATAATTATAGTGAACAATAAAATAATTGCATAATAGATTATTTGCAATAATTAATGTAATAATTGTTTATTTATTTTCACAGAGTTTTCTTTGAACAGTTACCATAACCATTCATGGTGTAGTCCTTTCAAAGTGTCAGAACAAATTTATTAAATTCTGTTATATTAGTAGAAGATGTTAAATTATATTTTTCGAGAATTTCTTCATGGGCGTAAAACTTTACATGGCGGGACGCATGCGGCCCAATGGTCATGGGTTGGTCACTCCTGCTCTAAAATGAAAAATGCAAAATCACAAGTTCCTTATTCAAAAATATAAATAATTAATTAATGTGTTACAAATAAATAAAAGATTAAATGATATAATTCAAATGGTTTTGACAGTATTTTAAGAACAACCACTATAAATACAGATATGTTTCTTTAAAGAAATTTTTCGAGTAAACTTTTTTCCACAATAAATGCAAGCAAATGGCTTTTCTCCAGTATGAGTAAACAGATGGGTCTTTAAGCGAACTTTCTGAGTAAATGACTGTGGACAAACATGGCATTTAAATGGCTTCTCTCCAGTATGAACTCTTTTGTGAGCTTGAAGATTAGTTTTAACAAATGTAGAATAAGAGCAAAATGGACAGCTATATTTGGCCAGTATATCTTGAGAAATATTAGTGGACTTGATGTACATCATAGCTGAAAATCAAAACTGTGTGTTATTTGAAAAATATAAATTTAGTAATGATAGGATTTTAAATTAATTAAAATTTGTAAAAAAGTTACTTACTATATGTAAAAATAAAAATATAGCCCACTTGAAGCATAATTTACATTTAATTACCATTTACAGGGTGTCTAGCATTCGATCTATTTGATTTTCCCTGACTTTTCCAATACAATTAAAGGTAAATTACTCTAACTTTTCTAGGTCACTTTTTTCCCACTTTGGCACGACATTTTATAAATTGACATTTTTTGTCTAGAATTTCCTTGTTGTAAAAAAAGTTTTGCTGCTATTTTTTTTTTTTTTTTTTTTTTTTTTTTAAGAATTGGTCAAAATTCCCTGACTTTTGAAAATTTTTGTCGATTTCCCTGACTTTTCCAGTATTGCAAATTTCCAGGTTGCTAGCCACCCTGTATTAAATATAATCAATTACTTTTGGTTTACCTATAAATTTATTTTATAACATTTAGATATTTTATTAAAAAAAAAAAATTACAGTTGCATGTTTCAAAACAGATATAATAGACACGTGAAGATTTACGTATGTCACAAGTAAATACAAGAATTCTAAATTTATAATTAAAATTTTCATTCAATAAAGGCAAAAACATCATAATAAATGTGATTTTATCACTTCGTGTTTCTTTCTCAAGTTTACCAATATTCTAAAAATTTATGAACATATATAATAATGAATAAATGGCAAATAAAATTAATAAGACGACTAGGCAATCAAACATTTATATGAAATCTTCCAATGTCAGTCTATATTCTCACCTTAAATTAACTGATAAAAAATTCTACAGTTCACCTTGCTGATAAATTATCCAAATGAAATTTTTTTAACGCTTGCACATGTGTAGTTTATCCTTAAGTTGTAATTTTTTAAAAAAGGTACTTTTTTTTTCTGGAATATATATTAATCTGGTAGTCTCAAAAATTTATACCAATAATTATAAGAAGCCTTATAATCATATGCTACAGCCAGAATGCATTTGAAGCACCACTTTCTACAGGGTGATCCCAAGATGACATTTCTTTAATTTGTTACTGGTCCCCTTTTTGTCATCAGGGCAAGACTTTTGCTGAAATGTATTAGGTATAACTTTTTTTTAATATCTTTTCAGGATAATTTGTAAAAAATTCTTCAAGGCATCTGATAAAGCATCTGAAATTGAAAATATCTAGTTATTTATGGTAAAGCAGTGTATAGAAAAGTGTACAGTCATGCTTTATTTAATGTTTGATTAAGTTTAAACAGTGGCATTCAATAAAAAATCTTGAAATTTTCAAAGAATTACCCACAGTTAAATTATATGATAATAGGCCTAAGTGTAATATTATACTATAAAGCATACAATAAAATTAAACAAAAATTAAATAATTTTTATCATACATGAAAGTTACATTAAATAAATGTAAACTGTATCCAAATCAACAAAAAAGTTGACATAAAATAATTATAAAGAAAAATATTTTTTAGTATTAAAAAAAAGGGGGGACAGGGATTGGTTACACTGAAAACAAGTCAATTAATTATATGCAAACTAGTAATATTTTAATTCAAATAAAACTAAATAGATAATTATTAGTACAACATTTAAAGATATATAATACTTAGATATAAAAAAAAAGAAAAATCACGCAAAATTTAAGAAATAATAAATAATGTAGAATACAATACATATGAAATTCTAATAGCCCAAATTTACACAGAAAATAAACACAATCAGATGCGTAGATCAGGGGGACCAACATTAGAAATTTTCGTAATTCACTGATTTTTCCATGACTTTTTCACCATTTCCCCCAATTTTTCCCTGACTTATGCAGTTTTTTTTCCCAAAAAATTTCACAAAATTAGCAAAAAATTTAGCAATTTACAATAAAGAGCTTTCAAATATGGCCTATTTCTACAAAATTTGTCAAAATTCCCTGACTTTACATGAAATTCCCTGATTTTCCATGATATCCTGACTTTCCTTGACTAGTGGCCACCCTAGTAGATAAGCTGATCCACATACCATATATACAAGAACTTAGAACAGACAGGTTTTTTTATTTTATTTTTATTACAAAGCAGACTAAATTGTGTTATTTCTTTAAAAGAAAATCAATTCATATTTAATAAAACTTTTAATTTAAGCTGTTATAAATGTATGTATTTTAATAAAACTTCGCACTATGAAAAATAAAATAAATCTACAGTCATTTCACTTATATCGTTTAATGGATGGCAATTACTCAAAATCCTTTGTGCTAGAGTCCTGCATCAGATCGGGTAACCCGATTTTACCCAAACCTGACACGCAGATTGAGTTTGGCTCAGGTTCAACCAAATTTTTTCTCTTGTGGGTCAGGTTGACTAATTTAATTTTCCTGTTGGTTGTGTTGACTGATTTTTTTTTACTTTCTTCTATAAGTAATATAGAGAAAGTATTGGATTCGCGAAAATTTTCGACCTCCGTTTTTTGACGGATCTACACGTTTTGGGATGTCCTGAACACGAATTGATAGTTTTTAGAAAATGTCTGTCTGTCTGTCTGTCTGTGTGTCTGTCTGTCTGTATCATTTTTTTGTGGACGCTGTATCTCACGAACATATGAATGAAATTTAACCAAACTTGGTATTTAGTTGCACCCTGACATGAACTGGTGCCCATTAGATTTGGGGATCAATAGCTCAACAGGTGGCGCTGTAATCGCATTTTATGCAAATTTTTAACATGGCAGCATAGGACAAAATTCCGTATAAATGGGCATAATGAGAGTTATTTTAAACTTGTGATTGTAAAATGAATTTGAATTATTGATGATAGTAGTAGTTAACTAGGAAAAAAAAATTGTGCATGGGGGGGCATCGGTTCCCCCCCTGGGGGGGGAAGTACCCCCCCCCCCCCCCCGGGGGGGTTAAATTTTGAAGATGGGTATCATTCGAAAGATCTCGTCAATACCTTTAAAACGAATGGTTGAACCATAAATCTGTGATAATTTAAAACAAAGTTATCGATTTTTTTTACTTTTAACAAAAAAAAAACAGAAAAATAATCGTATTTTTATTTTATTTTATTTTTTTTTTTTTTTTTAACGAAATTTTACCAAACTTGGTATTTAGTTGGTCCCCGACATAAACTGTTGCTGATTATATTTGGGGATCAATAGCTCAACAGGTGGCGCTGTGATAGCATTTTATCTAAATTTTTAACATGGCAGCATAGGACAAAAATTCGTATAAATGTGCATAATAAGAGTTATTTTACACTTGTGTTTGTAAAATTAATATGAATTATTGATAATAGTAGTACGTAACTAGGAAAAAAATTTTGTGCACGGCCGGGGGGGGGGGGTAAATTTTGAAGATGGGTATCATTCGAAAGGTCTCGTCAATACCTTTAAAACGAATGGTTGAACTATAAATCTGTGATAATTTAAAACAAAGTTATCGATTTTTTTTACTTTTAACCAAAAAAAAAAAAAAAAAAAAACTTAGAAAAAAAATTCTATTTTTTTTTTTTTTTTTTTTTTTTTTTAAATATTGTTAGTGATTGAATATGTATTAATTTTCACAAAAAAAAAAAAAAAAAAAAAAAAGGGAAAAAAAATCTTTTTTTTTTTTTTAAATATTGTTACTGATTGAATATGTATAGGAAAATATAGAAGAAAGTCTTGTGGTGGCCACAACATACTAGTTTCCTGTGGGCTGGGTTTAGTTTTGAACAAGTCAGGTTGAATTAAGAATATCTTTCAAAAAACGTTTACTATCATAATAAGCTTAAATTTGCTTGATATAATTATAACTGTGTAACTCATGTAAACATATTATATATGCCAATGATTAAATGTATGCATAACCAAATTATTAAAGTAAACAAACATATTGGACTAAAGCAATTAACAAAGAAATATCAAGTTATTACTTTTTTTTTTTTTTTTTTTTTTTTTTTTTTAAGAATATAAGCATTAAACAACAAATTAACTACAAACACTAAACATGAAGCTCATTTTTGTAAATTTGAAGTACACAACATACATAAATGGTTAAAAATTATTATTAATCCATTTTTCCAGATTTTTAAATTTTTAACTTAGTGTATTAGTAATTGCATTTTTAATTTCTTTTAAAAATGATTTGTCAACTGGTTGACAAAGAAAATTTACTTTATTTTATATATTATAAAAGTTTTGTATGATCTTTAGACGAATTATTAATTTCTATTTAGTTTTTGGGTTTCAGCCCGACTTTAAAAATAGGAAGAAAAGGGAAGATTTCTACTCCATAATAAGAAAATTTAAAAACTATTATATTTTTAAACAATTTTAAGATAGATTCGATTTTTAATACAAAATATCTAATATTTTTATATTCAAATTATAATAATAATAATAAAGTCCTTAAAATTTATTAGGTAGGTTTGTAACATAAGAAAAAGATTATAGTAATGTATTAAACATCCACATTGTACATTTACTGTCTTACATTTTCAGCTACTGATATTATACAGTGTGTCCAAAAAATATAGACAAAAGCATAAAATACAATTCACAGTAAAAATAATTCATAAACACTACATGAAGCACAAATTAGGACTAATTTCTATTAAAAAATACAACAAATTGTTGCATTAGACCTATGTTTGGTGTTGTAATGTGTGTTTTAAATTTACTGAGGAAAAAACAAATAGATTCAACAAGTTCAATATTAAAGTCTAAAAATAAGTACATATTTGAGATGAGCATTTCTATCACTTTGATTCCAGAATCTAATAAAACAATTTTATTCTGAACATTGATCTTTTTGTTGTAGATTGAGAAAATTTGGCAATGAAAGATGTTTGATCTTTGATTGTCAGATAAGAGCTGGGAAAGGGAAGACGGGAAATAATTACATGAGGGAGAAATAATTCTACTTCTTTATAGATTTTAAAATCTAATAAAGCAAGTTTAAAATGAATATTGACAATTATTTTGTGGATGGAGAAAAATTGGGAAACAAACTGCTTCCCGCAAAGTGTTTAATCGCCAATCGATAGGTGGAGACAAGAAAAGAAAGGTAGGAGGAAGGAGGGGAATAAAAAATAATTACATGAGTGAGAAATATTGACTAATTATATTACTTTATACGTTCTAGAATCTCACAAAGTAAGTTTGAAATGAATATTATTTAACATTTATGTTATGGATGGAAAAAAAATGTGAATCGGAAGGCTTCTGTGCAACGCTTGATTGCCAGTAGAAGTAGTTAAAGAGGTTTCTCTTTATTAATGAACAATATTTGTGAGTCTTTAGAAAAAGGAAGAAATCAATAAAAATCGGAAGCCGGAAGATTAACTTAAAAATCAGAAAATTGTGGGTTCAGGTCGTTTTTTGGGTCGGTGAAAAAAAAATATTTTTGTTGGGTTTGGGTCAGGTTTTGGGTTGATTTAAAATTCAACTGTTGGGTTCGGGTCAAATAAAACCTGACCCATGCAGGACTCTACTTTCCTGTTAATGAACAATAAATAATAGTCCACAATATCAAACACTTTTTTGACGTTTTAAACAATTTAATGTTACTAAAGTGAACTCTAAATAGTTTGATCTTATGAAATCAAACTATTTAGAGTTCACTTTAGCCCACAATATATAAAAATTTTATTTTCTAACCTGATAAAAAATAACTATGAGTACTTATGTAAATTAACTTAGAATTACATAATTTAACTTAGATTTATGTAAATTTGTATGGTTCTTGGACAATAACTTATAACATGCCTACCAATTTATATCATATTAGAATGTAAAGTTCAGATGTTAGTACACTTCAAATAATTGAAGTCTGTATCAAAGAATTTCTTAGTATCCTTGTATTTTTATTTATTTATTTTTTTTAATGATGCAGCACTAGCTATTTGATCATTGGCCAGGGACACATCAAAATGATGGCCATTTGTGACGGGGCACCCAATGGGTGACCGCTGCTATCCCATAAAAGAACTATAAAACCTACACCCATCAAAATCTATACAAATTGTGCAATGGTAACCTATAACATACCTACCAACTTTTAGCTCAATTGGATAAGGCATAGCACTTTATATAATTTGAGCTCATAGGCCATAATGGTAAAGAATTTTTCATTGTGTCCCTGTAAAAGTACTACAAAACCTCACTCATCAAAATCTATACAGTTCATATTATGGAAATTATAACATACACTAAAGGACAAAAAAAAAAAAAAAGCCGCAGTTGGATAGTTTCCTTTTCTCTTTATGCAACGCAACTGCCAATTTTATCACTTAAAAGCAAATTTTCAAACAGATTTTATTACGTTGTCCTCCACATACACTTTAGGATTAAGCTTAGTGTTAAAAACAAAATGGAATTGTCAGGAAAATTGTAATTTTAGAAAGTATTTCAAAAATGGCAAGGATAAGACAATTAACGATAATACAAAAAATATTTTAATATGTGAGAGGGTAAAATAATTAAATGTTGACGAAATATTGGTGAGATAGTTTCTAGCAAGATATAAAATTTTTTGTCTGTTTAAACTGGAAATTTGGCTTTAGGTGGCCATGTTGCTTATCCAACAGAGATGGCCGCAAGTTAAAAAGGAAAAGTTTAAAAAAAAAAAGTGTATAGCAAAATACTTTCTTCAAAAACAGTGTGGGAACAATTAAACAAAGCAGGTTAAAGACCAGAAGACCTGCAAAAACAGACTTCAGTTGACTAAAAATTAAAAAATATATATCAGTTATTAATTGGGCTAAACTAGTTTTTCTCTGATGAGTCAAGTTTAAAGCTGATGAAAAAAGCTAGTAGCATGACAAAAATGGGACTCACTTAATGAACATTGCACCCTTAAAACAGTGACACATTCTGTGTACATTATGGTAAGGAAATGCATAACTTTTCAAGGAGTCAAGCAAATTTTGATGCTCAAGGGATTAATTAAACTCAAAATAAAACATGGCAATTGGAAAAGTGGTGCCTGGCGACTATTTTGGAGGTATCTCAGACTTTTCCACAATCAGCATTTCAAGATAATAATGCACCTTGCAGAGTCTGCGCTACTTTTGATTCAGATTGTTAAAATTATCTATCCATCCCCATAAGCACCTATAATTCTGTAAAAAATTATATATTTTTTCAATTTAAGTTAAATCTCACAAAGAATATTATAGAATTTCTTCTTAACTAGACCTGATAATAGTCCTAATTTCAATCTACTCGAAAATGTTGTCTACAAAAAGGAGGGGGCGTTGTAATTTGCAGCCTACAACTTTGCGAGATCTAGAAAAAATTGTTTATGATATTTGGCTCAGTTAAATTTCTAAGACTTATATTAAAACACTGCATAATAGAATGCCATTATGCATTAAAGCAGTAATTCCATATAAAGATGAAATTAACCCAATGCAGAATACGTATTTTTATTAAATAATTCTGTAGATCTAACAAATAAACAGTTTTATTTCATATAATAAATTATAATAGAATACAAAGTATATGTTTATTATATTACGTTTAAAAAGAAAGTTTTATGTAGATTTTTATTAACACTCTTGCAACCGGCATACGTTTGCCTTTTCTAAAACAGATTGCCGAGGAATACTGAAGTAAACTAAAGCTAGTTGCTGCAAACTTTTGATGTTTAAACGTGGATAAAAGTTGAATGTAATATTTAAAAATGTTACTCTTGTAATTACCTGAAGCTTAGAATGAAGATTAGTTATATAATATTAGAATGAACCTATAATACTATAAAAAATTTGATACTATAATAAAACTATCGAAATAATACTGAAGTATTGTTTCCACAGAAATTCTTGAAATGACATGAATTCACGTCAGCAATGCGTGAATTCACGCCTGTTTACCGCTGACGTGAATTCATGTCAATGGTAACCAGGAACAGAATCTTGAAAAAACGTGAATTTATGTCAGCAGCAACTAGCTATAGAAGTTGAAATGACGTGAATTCACATCAGCGGTCACGAATCTGTTAAGTACTTTGTAGAGTGTAATAAAGCAAATTACTATATCAAAAATGTATATAGGTATCATTTCATCTCTTTGGTATTATGCAAACATAACATTTTTATTTATTTCAACCACAAGTTTTGAAGTTATTATAAATAAAAAAATGTATAAGTCAATTTTTCTGCAGTGTGGCTTTTTTTTTTTTTTTTGTGTGTGTGTGTGTGTCCTTTAGTGTATATATCAACTTTCAGCTCAATCAGAAAATGGAAAATATCATTTAGACATTATCATGTTCACTGACACACAAAAACACTGTAAATAATTACAAGATAAAAAGGCGTTTTTATATACCATGTTTTTAAATTTCCTGTTGAATCATACAAATGCTACCAAAAACAGCAGGAACCCAGAACAATTGGCTAAAAGTATTAAAAAAAATTCATTGTTATCGTATTTTGGGCTATTACAAAAATTTCAAATGGCTAGCTAGCTAGCCGGGAAGTTAGTTAAAAATAGTTTGCAAGCTTTGTACTGGTAACGCTGCCGAAGGCAGCAGGAAACTGAAACAGTTGGCTAAAAGTATTTTTAAAAAAATGCATTTTACCGTGTTCTGAACTATTCTGAAAGTTTCAAATGTCTAGCTAGTCGGGAAGTTAGTTAAATAAATTTTATGTTGAATCATAAACACTGCCGAAGGCAGTAAGGGACCTAAAAAAGTTGACTAAAAGTATTAAAGAAATGTATTGTCACCGTGTTCTGAGCAATCCTGAAAGTTTCAAATGTCTAGCTAGTCGGGAAGTTAGTCAAAAGTCGATTTCAAGATTTGTACTGGACAAACAAACAAACAAACAAGAATCGAAGTTAATAAAAACATGGTAAAATAGCAAAAAATGAACTCTGGAGACCTTAAAACCTCAAAATTTCACAGTTGATTATTTTCATGATTATATTACTTTTCTTATAATAAATGTATGTTCAGAAAGTAAAAAAAGATATTAAAAGCATTTAAAACCGTTTAAAATTACCTTGATTTTAATTGATTTTAAAGTAAAAAAATATGGTTATTTTGATTCCTTAAACTTTCATACCAGCTCTTTGCACAAAGCACTTCAAAAACATACTTAAAGGTAAGTGCATATATTTGCACTGTACTGCACTGATTTAAAATTCTTGCTTTATATGGTTCCAAATACACTACCATATGTATAGAGAGTCAAATTAAGAGGCTGAGAAAATATGGGGTGAGACAAATCCTTTTTTAGGCGTTGAAATGCATTTTCCTTCAGAAATCTGCATTGTATGTATGTGTATATAATATTCAACTAAAAATTTTGAACTGAATTATTATAGCTTTTATTTATAAATTAACAATAAAAACAATTAAGCATTTATGATTATACATAAATGATAAAAATCAATAAAAAAAAAAAAAATAGTGTACTTCTCTTTTCTTTTACCTAGTATTTTCTTTGGGCAGCTACCATAACTATCCATGGTATTTTCATTCCAAAGAGTCAGAATGGATTTATTATTTTTTTGTGAATTCTGTAGTAGGCTGCAAAACGACACACAGCAAGCTGTATCCAGCCCAAGAGCTGCAGACTGACTAGTCGTGATATAAGAAAGTTCGTAGAGTAGAATAATCTTCTCATTAATAATTATAAAGAAAAGGGGGAAAATGTAAATTAAATATATTACCGGGATAGTGAAATAAAAACGGATGTTATCACTAAAGATAATATAATTGCAATTTTTATTATTTTTGTAACACAAATATGATGCAACATTTAATTTTTAAACTATCTTGATAGCAAATTAAGTAAAAATAAATAAATAAATAAAAAATAGTAATGAGAAACTAAATTAAGATACTAAAAACACATACAACATCCAATATCATTTAATACCAAAAAGACAGTATAGGTTTATTCATTAACAATATTTATGTGAAAAATAACTAGCAGTAAGTTAATAGCAGTAAATTTTTTTTCAGCTTTAAATTGTTTATAACCCTTGGACTGTGAAACAAATAATAATAAGTAGACCCCTCAACCTTTGATTTTAAATCTTAAAGGAAAAATTTTATAAAAACATCACAATGAAATTTACTAAGAAAAAAAGAAGAATGAAGTCTATGTTCAAATAAATTTTGTTAATTACCATTTAAATAAATATAAATACAGCATTTTCCCCCAATAGTTTATACAAGTATGGTTTAAATAATGAAAAAAATTGATATAATTTTTTTTAACCGACTTCAAAAAAGAAGGAAGGTTCTCAATTCAAACCGTATGTTTTTTTTATGTTTGTTAGCTCATAACTTCTGAACGGATGCTCCGATTTTGGAACTTTTTGTTTTGTTGAAAAGGTCTTGGTCTAAAATAGGTCCCATTGTAATATCTTTACGATCTAAAGAAAATACAGGGTGCCCAAAAAAATCGGTCCCAACTCTTTTAACTGCTAAACGGCTGCAGCTATAGTGATAAAAATGGTATGTAAGTATAGCAAAGTGGCCATGCAGTAGAAGGTTAAACTGCTTGGAGCGTCACCTGGTGGAAAATAGCAGAGTTAGTGTTCCTATCTCGAAAACGGTTCAAAAGAAAAAGTGAATTACAAAGCTGAAGAGTATCACCGATTTAGTACAAAAAGATAGTTTAGACATTCATGCTAACGTTCCTATCTCGGAAACGGTTCAAGACAGGGGGAAAAAGTGGTTGCTGTGAAGGCGCAATTTACAGTTCCATTTTCTGCCAATTTTCTTTCATTTTTAGTTCTTTGAATAGTAGTTCCTTTTTGGAGTCGGTTCTATTTTTTTACAAAAAGATTTTATTATTTATCTAGTTATTTATTTATCATTTAAGATTGCCTATCTTTAAAACCCAATGTATATTACTGATACATAAATATAAATGTATATATTTAGCAGTTCATTGAAATTGCAATATTTTTTTAAGATAAAGTAGCAGTAAAACTACAAAGTGTTTCACAATATCACCACAATATTAAGAAAAAAAAAAAAAAAAAAAAATTTACTGTTCCTTCTAAAAGTTTCTATAAAATTGTATGATAAAGCTTAAGAAAAGAGTGAATCATATACATATTATGTAAGAAGGTTATACTTCCAGTATTTGTATTTTGTATATGAATTGTGATAAATTACTTTGACATTATAAGTACACCAGAAATTTACAGATTCAGCAAAATATTTTTTTGTATACATTTAGTTCAATTCTACAGTGTAACTCTTGAAAATTCAATAGGCTGTTAATAATTACATCTATCTCTTCATATGATACATAATTGCTTTTCACGAATGAAAAAATTACTTAATTTTGTGACATATACTTTCAAGACTGATGTTTGGAAACACATCTATGTTTATTCAATAAAGTTTTATGAATAAAAGTTTTTTTGCACTGCATACATAAAATTGGCTTTGAGTGAGTAAGAAGATGGGTTTTTAAGGTAATTTTCTGGGTAAATGATTTAGAACAAATATGACATTGAAATGGCTTTTCTCCAGTGTGTATCCTAGAATGGACTTGAAGATTGGTTTTGACAAATGTAGAATAAGAGCAAAATCGACAAATATACCTGCCAGATAAATCTTTGGGGGACATAGCAAGCCTCGTAGCTGAAAATTAAATACATAAATTAATTGTAAAGTAGTAATTTTTAGAATCTACATGAATTTAAAATTAATTGAACATTAAAGTATATGATAAACAAATTAAATAATTCAAGGCATATGTTACAGACAGCACTACATCAATAATTAGACTGAAATAAACTACAACATTCATATAATGAAATTATTCCAAGGTTTTTTTTTTTTTTTTTTTTATGTGTAGGCTAAGTTTCAGAGCTAATTAAAGAGCAAAATTTAAGAAATTCATGACATTTACTTTGCAACTTAATATTTATGATCACTCAATTTAAAGGGGAAATAAATTAAGAAATTTTTCTCATTATAACAGATATTTTGATATTTTATAATGAGAAACAAGAGGGGGGGGGGGAAGCTAACAATGAAGACTTAATTAAATGTACATATTTATTATCTTTCATTATAATTCATTTTTTATAACCAAGAAATGTCAAAATAACAAAACCATAAGACCAAAACCAATCAAATACAAGACTACTAAAAATATATATTTATTTGTTGGCAATAATACATTTCACAAATTATAAATGATTTTTTTTATAACAAACTGTTATGTAGATGTAACAGCAACATTAAAAATTGTACTACTAACATATAAAACCTCTGCAAATAATATATAAAATATATATATTGTCAGAAACACACATTTCCAAAAAACAAATCAGTTACTTTATATTTAACTATATTATAATGCCTACTACAAAAATATATGATAAAAATTAACTATAATTTTACTCTTTTTTGAGGTTGCATATGAAATTTTCTTGTATGACATAATTATTTTGTAAGCATATTACAATTGAAAACATTTTTAATAATAATAATAAAAAAAAACCTGGCCATTTAAAATGATAAAATAAAGAAAAATACAGAATATTTTTCTCCCAGTGAGAACAGGAACAGTCAGTATATTGACTATTCCATTCCCTGTTCAGTTCCTGCTTCTTGAGTATGTTGCATTACATATACACTTTCAACAAAATGGTAAAAGTGCTTATACTTTTATAATGTCATCTTGTTAATAATTTCATGATGTGTCAAGAATCTTTTATATACATTAGTATTTTACAACACTTTTACTACTTATTATTATTATTTTGCATAATCTCTAATCAAATGTCTACTGTGCTTAATCCTGCTTAGATATGCTGAATAAAGGGATTCTTTATTAATTGCAATAATTAAAAAAAGAAGAATGTACTAAGTTTAAACAATATTAATGAAACAAAATATGTTTGTATAAATAATCAGCACATATGGTAGTTTTTCTAATCTTTTACTTTTAAATTCCAATACATATACATATATTATTCAAAATTTTATTTATTTAAGAACTAGCTGCTTTCAGTGACCAGCTGTTTGCTTTTTTCTAAGTACAGAAAAAGTGGTTTCTGACATTCATTGTATAGGAACTTGCTAAAATGTACAACCATCATCACAACTTGATTTGGGATCTCTGTGCTTCACAACTCATAAATCAATAATTGATAACCAGAGTTTAAACTGTGTTAATGTTAAAAAATATGTATAAAATAATAAAATATATAAAATGGATGTTTGATATTTTCAGTTCATATGACTGAGAATGAGATATAGTTAACAATCAAACCATAAAAATAAGCTGCATAGAATCACACTCTCTATGGGGTTATACAAGTCAAAATTCAATCAGTAGCAATTTATGTTATGATTCAGCTAAATGAAGTTTTATAAAATATCACAGCTATTTTCTAATAGTAATCAAGTGATGTTCAAGATATCAAAAACATAAAAAATCTTAAAAGTTGAAAACTTTTTCTAATGAATATAAAACAAAGTAAAAACAAGTAAAAATAAATACATCATTTGTTGAGAAACAGAAATTGAGATTCATAACATTTATATTAATGAAATTGGAAATATACATAATTATATTAGTAGAATAAAGATTATAAAAAATATTAATTCCAATGTAATAATCTGAGGTAAATAATGAACAAATTTTATATATTAAAAGAATGTATAAAAACCCTTCAAGTGATATAAATGAACAATTTCAGTTTTAAGAATTTAATATATAAATTATCTCATAAGAAGACACAAATAATGTTTAAACTAATTAGATAAAACACTTTGAAATGTTAAAATCTACAACTTATACATGCATAACATCACTCTTTCTCTCTCTTTCTTTTACAATATTTTTAATTACAACATTATAAATATGAGCAGATTTTTTAATGAAATTTTGCTAAAATAATTAACTGCAAATCAATAAATGAATTCAGTTAAATCTGAATCATTCAACTAATACAAGGTGTTTCATATTGAATGGGACAAAAAGAATAGCAGAGTACAAATTCTATACTTGATTTATTTAGCCAAAAAAGAAAAAAAAAAAAAAAAATGTAAAACTGTAATTATACAAGTTTTATCTGACAACAACGAAAAATCTTCTGGTTACGAAATTGCCACTAGGAGCACTATTAATCAAAATGATGTAACCAATTGCATAGAAGCAGATATATTTGCAGTACTAGATCAAACATTTTGTTGGTCACCAATAGTGTTCATGTTATGTGTTTTTTAAAGGGTGCTGTGCCCTGCCCCATTTTGTTTTAGCGCCGATGTGCCCTGCCTCTTTTTTCAAGTGAAAATGCACCCTCTTCACTTTTTTTCAAGTGAAAATGTGACCTGTACTTCCTTTCCCATCTTCTATCTATATCTTATTATTTTTTTAAAAGATATCTTGCCATTTTCGCTGAGGAACATACGTTTATAATAAGCTTTATCTGATGCAAAATCGGACTTTTGCAGAAATGCGATCTGAAAATTCTGTAAGAAGTCACTTCCGGGTTTATCCAAGAGTGGAAATGTCTGTTACGGAAATAATATATAATAAAGAATCACAGAAATTATGTGAAAGTACTGAAATCGGCACCCGATTCCAATGCACAGGATTTCAAGTACTCTCCATATTTATAATAGTTTTCATGTAAAAACGGCATTTTAAAATTATTATTTTCTCAAATTTGTGCTAAAACTAACTTACTTAAAAAGAAATCAGCTAACAGAAAAGACTTTTGACAAAAGATTTTTCCAAATGTTCAAATGAGAAAATTACATATATTTTAGTAATCAAATGCAAAAATTATATATATTTCAGCAAATATTTAAAAAAAAAAAAAAAAAAAAAGCAGGAATCTTGCTGATTTTGGGCTAAATAAATGTATTGTGGTTATCAATTTTCTGAAACGGCATAAGTTTTGTCGATTAAAGCAGCGAAAATAGTTGCCTATCTTTATTTAATAAAATGGAGAAATAATAGCTTATTTGAGCAATTAGTCATGATAAAGGTAAATTTTGCTAATAAGCCATAAAACTATGTATTTTGACAATCCACCGCAAGAATATTATGCTGTTTTGTAGTGAATTAATAGCTTATTTAAGCCTGGAATTCGAACGATTAAATGTAAGTTTTATTGGTGAAATGACCCTGTATTTCAATAGAATGTCATATCGCATATTACGGCAATCACGCATAAAAGGAATTCTATTATTGTTTTGTGAAATAATCGCATATTTCAGTATTCATTTTTTAAAAAACATACATAATTTAATAATTAACGGTAAAAAAATAGATATTAGCAAAAAGTTGCTATTACATAATTTTGAAAAATATAGCGGTAAAATGGTTGATTCTGTATTTCGGCAAATTTACTGCATACATTGAGATCATCTTTAAAAAAAGAAAAAATGCGTGGATTTCACCAATTAACATAGAAATAAAACCTATTTCAGCAGATAATTAGAATTAAAGTCACTTTATTATTTAGCAGCGAAATAGTTGTGTTTTTTAATACTCAGCCACAAAACATCACGAATTCCAGAAATCACCTTTGAAAAAAGTAAAATTTTATCGATTAACGCCAAAATAATATATTTTAGCAATTTAACTTTTTGACAGCTATAGCAGTGAAGTGATCCCGTACTTTTTAATTAGGCTGCAAAATTATTGCCTATTTCAGGATTCAGCTAAAAACTGCTAATTCAATCATTTAGCAGCAAAATAATTGAGTATTTGTAGATTCAACTTTGTAAAGAATATGAATTTCATCGATTAGGGGAAAAATAACAGGTTTTAGCAATTGGCCACAAAAATATCGTAAATTTCAAAAATAGCTTTGGACAGACTGTTTTTTCATTTCTAGTGTGTAGTAATGTATCCATGTTTCATCAACTGTAACATAACGTCGCAAAAATTCACTTGAATTCCACTCAAACTTGTTTAAACACTGCTTTACAATGGTTACACGAGTCCGCTTTTGATCCACTGTCAGCAATCACAGCACCCATCTTAATGATAACTTTTTCATGCCGAAATGTTCATGCAATATATTGAATACACGTTCATTTGAAATGTTTACCTTCTTAGCTACCTCACACATTTTCACACGGCGGTCTTGTCTTCTAACACGTTATCATGGATTTTGTTGACCATTTCTTCAGTCGTGATCTCAGTTGGACGTCCAGAACGCACCTGCATCTGTTGTGCTTGTACGGCCACAACAGAATTTCGTAAACTACTTGTCAGTCATACCATGTGATGGAGCAGAATCCCCATAATATTTTTTTCAACTTTTCTTCAGTTTCAGTAGCTGTTTTTCCGCACAAAAAATAATGTTTTATCAACACACAAAAATCTTTTTCTCCATAACCAAAACAAGCACGCCAATCGTTTGCTTTTGAATCCAATAGAATCCAATGTATTTAAAATATCATTCGCAAATTTCACGAATGTTGCCGCAGATAATAATAAATTGAAAACATAAAAAGAGAGTGATTAGTGCGCCACCTGCTTTAAAGTCACGGACATCAAACTGCCCTCGTATATAAACACACACACACACACACACTTTAAAATAATACAGTTAGACAAGTCGAAAGATATATATTCAAGAAAAAAGAAGCTTAAAGGAACTTGAAAAGAGTAAGTAATTTCAAATTTATATAATGGGAGGGAGGTCATTATAATATTTAAATATTTCAAGATTACCATTTGATTGTATAGTTTAAACTTTATTTTTAAAATATAAACATTATTAAAGTTAATGTTTTCATGTCATGTGGGGTACTGCACATGAAACAATATTCAAAGAAAAAAGCATTGGAATATAAATATTGTACATTTCTGAATACATTATTTTACGCTAGAAATTTCAAAATTTTCAATTTTTTCGAGTGGAAATAAACCCCTTTGGGGGAAAAAAAAAAAAAAAAAAAAAAAAAACATTTTTTCTCCCAAAATTTCATTTTTTTTTTTTTTTTTTTTTTTTTTCCGGACCATTCCCATCTCTATTTGTGCCTTAATTTTTCCGGGACTTATAACAACTAATGCAGCATACAATTGAAGTGCTCAAATCATTACCAAAGGAAAAGGATATTTTATCATGAGTGTGGTAGGAACTGGAATACTGTTTAGATATTTGCTGTAGGGGAACACACAGACCATCAATTGAAACTTGAATAACTGTAGATCCACCATAAATTTGATTTATCAAAATAATTAGTGTTCACAGGTATGCTTTCTTTTGATTCCCATTCAATATGAAACACCCTGTAGAACACCCTTTAAATTCAATCAACATTCACAAGAGCAATCTTTCACTTATAAAAAAATTAAAAACACTGATCACTGACAATATCTGCAAAACACTTGCAGGAAAAGCCAGCGTACATAAAACTGGAAGTCTAAAATAATTGTTATTGGTATTTAGATAGGGGATAAATAACAACAATGTATGGAATATCCAATAATAATAATAAAATTAACAAGAACTATTAACAGTAAATTAATTTTTTATTTTATTTGTAACTACTAGTAAATGCATTAAATAAACACAGGAATGATAAAAAAATATCTTGAATGCCAAAAGGAAATAATGAACAAGCAGACAGCTGTTTTAGTAGCATTTAGCATACTGTCATCTATATATATAAAAGAGTAAACTCACTGATTCACTGACTCAACACGGTTGTGGCGATCCTATGCGAGATAGAGTCGCAATTTTTGGTGGGCAGGTTGATTTTAGGACCCTGACGCTCACTAAGACGGGATTTTGCGAAATACCCCCCGTTCCCCCCTGAAGGGGGGGGGGCAGAAGGCAAAAATCACCTTTATAAGCATATCTCGGCTCCAAATTGCTTCACGGTGAAGAAATTGCAGATGGGGAGACTAGACTTGAATACAAAAAAATCATTTTCTGCGATTTTGGAATTTTGGATTTTTAAGGGGGGTAGGGGGTAAAAATGAGATTTTCGGGGGCACATAAGGCAAAAACACATTTATAAGTAAAACTCGGCACCAAATTACTTCACAGGGAAGAAATTGCAGATGGAGAGACTAGGCTTGAATACAAAAAAATCATTTTCTGCGATTTTGGAATTTGATTTTTAAGAGGGGAAGGGGGTGAAAATAAAGCTAGAAATTAGCAGTCGCCACTCGCCACATGGCGACTAGATTTTTAAAAGTGGCGACTAAAGAAATTGCCTTTGGTCGCCACTGCAGTGGCCACTTCTCTTCTACCCATTCTTTATAAAGTTCTCTACTTATTCTTTTATTCTACCCATTCTTTCAAGGCAAACTTGGATCGTGCGGTAGCTTTTTCGCGGTAAACGCGCCGCGCAACGAATTCAGGCTGTTCTAAAATCTAACCTCGCCACTTGCAAACATATTTCGGAAGTCAATTTTAATAGTAAACACTTAAAATTCTTCTACCCATTCTTTATAGAATACCCCATTCCAATGCAAACTTGGATCGCGCGGCGGCGTTTTCGCAGTAAACACACCGTGCGCCTTGAATTCAGGCTTTCTCAAATCTAACATCGCCACTTACAGACATTTTCGGAAGTCAATTTTAACAGTAAACACTGGAAATTGGCAGGCAGTCTTATTCATATACTAAAAAAACGCACGGGTTTTTTCCATTTTTCCATAAAAGTATTAGATTTTGATTTTTAAAAAATGTCAAAATGAGAGTTTCGGCCGACTTGCGGGAGAATGAGACGAAAAGGAAGCTCGTGAGATAATCAATCGGCTGAAACTCCGATTGTATTACGATCGCAGAAAAATTAAAAACGTCATTCGACACATTTTCGCTTTAATAGCCCCGTCTCCAAATGTTCAAAATTAATTCACATTCGTCCAAAAAAAGTAAAAAAGTCCTTCAAAAGAAAGTTGGAACGCACATTTAAAGCCTCTTTTTTTTTTTTTTTTTTAACAAAAGGGAAAGTTTTAAAATATGTCAAAATTAACTTTTTAAAAAGTGACAGCTACAATTACATTGTGAAATCTCAACTACAGCCACACTCTCTAAATTCAGTTAGAGAGGGGGATTATAATTGCAAATTATTAAAAATTCATTATTATTAAAGAAAAATTAATTTATAATTCATTTGTAACAAGAAAAAAAAAAAAAAAAAAAAAAAAAAAGGAAAAAGAAACTTGCAAAATAAAAAAGTATTATTAAAAAAATATCTTTTTTTTATTTACATATACTAATATATTTTCATGAATCAAAGATTTTTTTTTTTTTTTTTTTTTTTTTTGAAAAAGTAGAAAATCGATACCATTCAGGATAGTGAAGGGGCAATATAATCAGAATTTTTCTGTTATAAAATAATATAACCAAAAGAGCATTTTAAATATATGAATTTTGTATTGAATAGCATTTTCTTACATTCATAGTATAAATTATGTAAATCTATTCCTATTTCATTTATTAAAATTTATCAGAAATGTATTATTGTGGATGAGTTTCAAAAAGTTGACTACCTTAATTATTTTCTTAATGATTTGTCGAGACTGAACATTGAAAAAATTAAAGAAAAGAAAATTTTATTTTACTTTTACTTTTATCAGCGAGTGGCCAGTGGCCACTAACTTTTTAAAAGTGGCCACTAAAAAAATGAAGGTGAATGTTGGTGGCCAGTGGCCACCAACCAAATTTCTTAATTTCTACCTTTAGGTGAAAATGATTTTCGGAGTTGCTGAAGACAAAAACACCTTTATAAGCATAACTCGGCTCCAAATTGCTTCACGAAGAAGATATTGCAGATGGGGAGACTAGACTTGAATACAAAAAAAATCATTTTCTGCGATTTTGGATTTTTGGATTTTTAAGGGGGAAAAGGGGTGAAAATGATTTTCGGAGGCGCAGGAGGCAAAAACACCTTTATAAGCATAATTCACATCATTTTTTGCGATGTGATTTTTAAGGGGGGGAAGGGGGTATAAATAATTTTTGGAGGCGCATAAGGCAAAAACACATTTATAAGTATAACTCGGCTCCAAATAACTTCACAGTGAAGAAATTGCAGATGGGGAGACTAGACTTGAATACGAAAAAATTATTTCCTGCGATTTTGGAATTTGGGATTTTTAACGGGAGAAGGGGGTATAAATGATTTTCGGAGGCAAATTTAGAAAAATACGGATTTTCGAGTAAAAGTAATAGCTCAAAAATGTAAAAAAAAAAAAAAAAAAAAACGCCAAGCGGCTTCTTGAAAATATTTCCAAAAACTCATTTTTTGATTTTTTCCGATTTTTTATTTATTTATTTATTTTTTTTTTTTTGGGGGGGGGGGCTATGGGCAAAAACAAATAGAAATACAGTTAGGCCGTTCAAAATTGGCACAGATAGGCTTTAAAGGCCTGCAAGTCGAATGGGGATATTTTCGAAAGTGTAAAGTTATTAGGAGGGGCGAGAAGGGGGGAGTGGAGAGGGGGGGGGCAAAAAAATAAAAATAAAGTTAGATCGTTCAAAATTGGTATATAGAGATTTTCGATACCTACAAATCGATTGCGGATATTTTCGAATTTGTAAAATTATTAGGAGGGGCGGGAAGGGGAGGTGTGGGCAAAAACAAATAGAAATACAGTTAGGCCGTTCAAAATTGGTACAGATAGGTTTTAGAGGCCAGCAAGTCGAATGGGGATATTTTCGAAAGTGTAAAGTTATTAGGAGGGCCGGGAAGGGGGGGGGCGGTGGGGCAAAAAAAAATAGAATAGAATTAGAGCATTCAAAATTGGTATATAGAGGTTTTCAATACCTACAAATTGATTACGGATATTTTCGAATTTTTAAAATTATTAGGATAGACGGGAGGGGGGGGGCGAAGGGGGAAAATAATAGAAATAAGAGTTGGAGCATTTTGGGAATTTTTTCCAAAGGCAGCGAGAACCCGGTGCGACATTTATCCTAATAAGATTTTTTTTTCTGTTTTTTTTCACATGATAAAAATTAATGCAATTTTGAGAATTCAGTAATTATAGCGATTCCTTTAAAAATAGGGACCAGCGAAGCGGGTGTTGCCTGCTAGTTAATACATAAAAGAAATGAAATAAACCGACATAAGCACTCCTATTCGTTTAGTTTCTTTTACGCACTGATGATGGTATGCTAAATGCTATTAAAACAGCTGTCTGCTAATTTATTATTACCTTTGGAATTGAAGATGTTTATTATTCCCATGTTTATTTACCTAGCACCAAGTCTCCCGTTAAAATGCGTTAGATATTTTCTTCCATTATATCAAATAATTGATAGAAGTTTTGTAAAAGCACTTGTTACTTCTATTCTAGTAAAGCTGCATTTTAAAGCTTTGTTGAAATGTTTTTAAAAATATACTGACAAAGTGAAAAAATGTAGAAATAGATTTAGAGCGTTGAAAATTGGTATTATAAGGTTATAAGGCTTGAAAAATCGATTACAGATATTTTCAAAAGTGTAAAATTAACAGGGGGAGTAAGATGCGTGCAGCACATGCGTGTATATGCGGCTGCAGCCAGTGGAGACTCAAATTGATTATTCCACCGATCAAAGAAGAATTTTTTTGTATTTTATATTTATGTTTTATTTCTTATAATAATATAGTGTTTCGTTCAGAAGATCAAACATAAATGCACGCGCAGCAACGTGCACGGGCCTGTGCCGACAAAGTCAGTGGAAACCCGGAACAAGATTTTTTCCCATTAGAAATTATTTTTTAAAATTTTTTTTAAATCATAAAAATTAGTAAATGATAATCAATTTTGGGAATTCATTAAATACACTGATTCATTTAAAAATAGTGACACACTAGAGGGTGAAGCTCATTAGTTATTCAATAAAATTTGCTTTTTGAAATGTTTTGTTATTTTAAGGATTAATCTATGAGTGTTTCTAAATTTAGTATTATCCAATTAATAACAAGAAATTTTACTAATTATGTAAGACAAATATAAAAACAAAAATTCTAATTGCAAATTACATTAAATGGATGAGATTTTTTTCTTTAAAATGCTTACAAATAATTTAAGAATTTGATGTTGAATTATTCAATATATACAATACATAATAAGTTCTATAAATAAAATAAGTATAAAGTTTTTTTTTTTTTTTTTCTTCATATTTACGTTACTTATTAGTAAATATATAATATTCCTTTCCCTGTCTGCTAGTTTTTATCTCGACCATAATTTTTATCTTTATTACAAAATAGAGCATTACTCATGAAGTTTTATAAGCTTTATAATGACAAATATATACTATTACAGAAGATATGGTAAATTTCTGTACATAAAATTTTTTCATTGTTCATTAAGGGGAGTTGTAATCCAGTTGTAATTTTCAAAAAATCGATTTTTTTTTTTTTTACATATTTTGAATGTACATATATTTGATAATATTTTCTGAAAATTTCATATCGATCCGGCAATTAGTTTCGGAGAAATTTGCATATTTGTAAAGACGTCTCCGAGCGTTTTAAAGTAGGCGGAGCGTAAACCAGAGTAGCAGCTGTTTTTCATTATCCCTATGCCCTTGTCCATGCTTTTCACAATGTTTTGCTTCTTAGAATAAGAATATAAAAGGTTTATCTTATATCTGAGAGCTATATTTAGAAATTTTAGGTATACAGTAAGTAATAATCAGCTGATATGGAAAATAACTCCAAAAGTAATCCCATGTGGCTCTAAGATCGTTGAAATTGCTGCTTATCTTGCTGCCGGCATGTTCAATGAAGGAAAAACATCTCTTCTATACTTCATGAACGCAATGGGACTATCGCTTGGGCCTAATGCCCATGCCTATGTAGAAAAAGAGGACGCAGAGCGCATCTTGATCTCTGACGCACGAGCGCAAGGGAGCACGCGCGAGGGGAGAATGTCACGTAGACAACAACAGTTGGCTGTACTAGAAGCAAATGATGAAGCAGAGGGTTCCTCTTATGGTCCTGGAATAGATGACTCGATGTAAGTAGGAAAAAAATTTTTTAACTTAGTTTAAATGGTTCCCAAAACTTTAAACGCGTTTATCTCAAAACGGTGTTTTCAAAGTCGGTGAGCAAAATTTCTCCGAAACGGCTGGACCGATTGACTTGAAATTTTGAAACGATTTTCTTAGATATTTTTGTCAGGTAATGATCGTAGGAATAAGGTTTCTGATAATAATTTCGATTTTTTCAGCCACTTTCAAGTGTAAATTTTCATGAAAAAAACGATTTTTTTTGGGGGGGAAGCCACCATTTTGTCAAAAATCAAAATTTTGACTATTCCTACGATCATTACCTGTATTCATCTATCCTAAAAATAAATCTTTTGGTTTTTTTCATTTCAGATAATTTGGATCAGAGATATCTTGCTCACCGCCAGACACCTTTCTGTGGAAGTCCTCTAGGAGATCTACTACAGGAACAGCGGAACCCAATATTTTTGTAAACTCATCACGGATTCTTAACATACATTAAATTTGCTATATGTATATGTATTGTATATATTTCTTTAATAAAAGGCCTCTTCACAAAAAATTCACAAAAAAACACGTTTTTTCGTGCATACAACTGGATGTAACCCCTTAATACTGTATTTTCTAAGTAATTTCATACCTGAATTTCCATGAGAAAATTATCTTAACAATAAGGCTTACATGCATGTTTTTTGATATAGTAACTAGTTGAAAAGCATTTCATGCACTTAGTACAGATAAATGGGCGCTCGCCTGTGTGAGTTCTTTGATGATCTTGGAGATGTCTTTTCTGGACAAAGGATTTTGAACATACTTCACATACAAATGGTCTTTCTCCAGTGTGTGTTCTCTGATGGGCGTGAAGATTTGTGATAACACTTGTTGAGTATGAGCAAAAGGAACAGCGGTGTCTTGCACATAAACCTTGAGAATTTTCATCAACGTCGAATTGGAAATTAACTATAAATGTTAAATAAAAAATGAATTAAATTTCAAAATATGAATTGCTCTTACTACAATGCACAAATTATTATTATTTTTTAAAAAATGTATAAGAAAATGCTTTCTATAAATTTCAAAAACAGCAAAAGCAAGTTTGATAACATTAATATTTTAAGTGAAGCAACAAAACATGAAAAAAAAAATGTTACAAGTTTAGACATTTACACTTATAAATACATAAGTTATTTAAATTTATGCTTAACAGCAACCTATTACATTAAATATGAAAGATATTTAGCAAAATGAATTGAAATAAGTACATAAATATGTAAATCGTAAGTTTAAAAATGTATAAACAATGATTTATTCTCCATAATTTCATATTATTTAGCATTTAAAAAAAATATATATATATATATATATATATATATATATATTAAAAAACATAGTAAGTAAAAATTTCTATATATATATATATATATACGCATTTGAATGATAGTGTGTATGAATGATAGTGCGTTTGAATGATAGTGAGTGTATTCACCAAAATGCAGTATTATTCTACATCACATGGCAAATGGATTGATTAGAGAGGATTGTGTTTATCTCTTTATTAGAGTTATAAAAAGCACTTAAAAAATCAATAGTACATTAAAAATAATAATTTTAAAATACAAGAAACAAAGAAATACACAACAAGCATGTCAGAAAATTAAAGACTTAAGAAGAAGGGAAAAAAAAAAAAAAAAAAAAAGGAAGAAGAGGAATTCAACAAGTATAAGATATCAAGAGACAATTTTTAATTTAACAAAACATTTTTATTCACATTAAGTTAAAAACACAGAAAAGAAGATTACTTTACTACAAAACACAAAAAGATGGATCCAAAAGTTTTAGCAGAGATGCAAACAAGTAGTTTGCATCAAAGACAATAAGTAAAATAACAAAAACATGTGGATCACATAAAGAACTGGTTTTCTGCACACGACATATCAGTCATGTCATTTATTGCTCCAGTATGCATATCAGATAACTGAATAACTATATTTCTATACAGTATCTGACACCTGGTCAGCTAATCAATCAGAATATGTTTTTCGCTATGAGTGTTCAATTCAGTTTATGTTTATTCATTTCGAAGTAGTTCATTATAATTTATGTTACTTGAAGAATTTTATTGTTTTCTTTTATCTGTATCATGAATAAATAGTTGATAAAGAAAATATTGACCACAAATGAAAGTGAATCTTCAAACTCAAAATTTATTAAAACCCAAATGACAAAGTTTAAAAAATATATATTATCCTAAAAATATTATGGTTTTCATAGAACGAATACGAAGATAATCATTGGCAGATCGTGTTGCCATCTGCAAATATCTGTTTTGTGATACACTCTTGTAGACAATTATTGGCAATAGCAGACATTTGGCTGAAACAAGAGATCATTATACTTTATTCTTTCAGGTATTCAGATAATGATACCATAATGCAAGTTATTGTATGCCAATAACTGCCTATAAACATATATTACAATACAAAAGCTTCATAATACAGACATTTCATTTGCCTTCTTTTTTCCCTATATTTAATATTTATTTTTAATTTTTTTTTGAGACTGAGTATTTGTAAAATTTGTAACTCAAAACTACTCGTATTATGTAAATTGTAAAATGTTCATACAGATGTTTTGTGTTAAGACTTTTCTTTATAAATTAATATAAATATCCATATATATACAAGAATATTTTTTAAAGAAATTAATACTTGACACTTAAAAAAAAAAAAAAAAAAAAAATAGAAGTTATATAGAAGTACAGTAGACTCGCAGAAATCAGCACTCCTAAAATATGCAAACTCCAGAGATCCACACACAACAAATGTCACCAATGAAGTTTATAATAAAATTTTCAAGGGAAAAAAATCAAAACAGCACTTATTTTAACAGTGATTTTTTAAAAACAATCTAATCAATGAGACAAGGAAAGATAATTGAAATCTAGATTTTGGAGATGTGTACCTAAATTTTATAATACTGCATTATATTTGTGTTTGAATGAAAAATAAAAACTGTTCAAAGATGGGGGAGAAAAAAAAAAAAAAAAAAAAAACTTTGATCTGTTTTTCTAAATTGTAATAAAATTTTTCTAATTTATAATAAACAAATCTATATTGCATCAGATGTTTATGTACATAAATATTTTATTTTAACTGTTTGAGGCAAATTTAAATTTTTTTAATTGAAATATATATATATATCTCATGTACATGTATCTATATATTTTACTGAATTTCCTATTCTTTAATTGCTTTTATTTATTTATTTAAAAAAAAAATGTATTTTACATAAATTTCATGTTTTTATTAAACCTGGTTTTCTAGGAAACTGCTCTAACGATTTTCATAAAATTTTAATGTTAAGAAATTTTATAAAACAATTCAATCTGAATTACTTTAATCTTCAGAAAAATTAGCATACACTGGTTGTAACCTGAGCTACAGCACAGCGAAAAATGACAACAACATGTTTCTTGGAAACTGTTTTTAAAACATAGTCAGGGGTCGATCCAGGCAAAAATTGGGACCCTTTTGCTGCCCCTCCACAAAATTCAAATCCTTAAAATGGGCCCCTTCACAAAATTCAAATTCAGAAAATGGGTCCCTTCACAAAATTCAAATTCAGAAAATGGGTCCGTCCCTTCACAAAATTCAGATTTATAAAAATAGCCCTTTCACAAAATTTTGTTTTATAAAGATAATACTTTTGCAAAATTTTTTCATGTTTACAGTATTATTTTTAATGAGTGTCTATGCTTGTTTAATAAAATGCTATTAACTTGATATTAAACATTATATAGAGTAATTGCTAAAATGAAAGGTTTCTAGCGACAATTTTAATTCTTTTTTTCAAAAAAATAAATAAAAGTTTAAAAAAAATAATTTGTTTTTCACAAAAATGGGCCCCAAAAATTAAAACCTGGTTTAACCCCAGATAGTTGGTAAAGGTAGACTTTGCTCAGTTTCCCATCATACATATGATTTATCATAAATTTCTAGTACAGGACATACTATATTATTAATATTGGCTAATCCATGCATGACTCACACTACAAGTAGTGAGAAAAAAATAAATCTTAAAATAATCATAAATGTAGTAATATTACAATGAAATGAAATGAACAACTTATCTTTGACCATGTTTGATTCACATATTCCAGCAATTAAATTTCACTAAGTTGAGTATTGTCTGTATATAGGTAAAAATTTTTTGTGACTCACACAGTGATAATTTGAAACAAATACATTAATACATGTTTCTTACTCTATTGATTTTTAAAAAAATGCATTTACACAGGGTTCTTAACTGTAATAATAGTACTTTATTTTTTTTTATTACTTACTATATTAATTAAATGCATAGTTAATTTATAGCAAAGTGTTTAGCATGTGACTTGCACTACATGACCAATGTAACTCACACTACATTTCTTTCAAATACTTTTTATTGAAAAGTAACACATACAAAAAAATACAAATTGCTTTTAAATGAACATAAAAGAGTATTAATAAAGATTAATATCCCATGTGAAATGCATTAAAATTAATTTATAAAATAGTGAAGTGCAGATTTTAATTCGCCCAATACAAGCAGCAGGATATTTCTTTTTAAACTGTTGAAAAGTCACTCCTAAATTGAAATAAAGGTAACTTTTGGTATCTTACTTATCCCATTTGATTCACGAATGATTTTGATATATCTAGAACTGTCAGCTTGATAAGAAAAAGCACTAGATGCAGAAAATTCTTTTACTAAGTTGTATATATCAATAGGTGTCACAATGAAACCAGATTTCATCTTTTTCTGAGCCATTACACCAGGAGAATATTGTTGATATACGTTTTCCACAATTGTTATTATTATTTTATGTTTATTTATTCATTTATTTTTTATTTATTTATTTTTATTATTTTTTTTTTGTTGGGGGGGGGGGGGGGATCTTAGGAAGCGATCGCTTAGATTTTGACATAGCTTTTCCACAAAAGGCTCAGATACTCTTGTAACAGAACAGAAATTGAAAGTTGTTTAAGACAGCATTTTCATGATATCTTCTCATTTTTTTTTTTTTTTTTTTTTTTTTTGTTTATTTACACCACCAACAGATATAAATTTTTGCACTTCAGGTTTGTCATTTTTTCCTCCCACTCAAAATCACTCGCACTTTGATCACTATCACTACTATCAAAAGAAACCACAGTAAAACGTCTGCGTTTTGTAGGTCTAATTACCTCTTCACTACTGTCGGAAACACAATCGTACATTTTTTCCACGTTTTCGTGTTATTTTACCATGAAGCTACTTCTAATCACCACTTTTCATTCACTGCGAGTCCAATATGCACGGGTATAATATGCGCTTTGGTGATAAGAGCCTAAGCGAAATGCACGCACATATGCACTCTGGTGATGATGGCCAGGCAAAATATGCGCATATATGCACTTTTGATGCAAATGGGTTAAAGAAATATCTCTACTGATGATTTTGCAAATCTCAAATAAATAATAAATCTCATTATTTACTCTGCCAATGATTTTTATGATAATTCCAAGCAAAATTTGGTCATATAAGTTATAAGTACTATTAACAGAAAACTGCATATAAAATCACTAAACTTTTGGATCCTACTTTTTACATGCATGTCTAATAAAATTTCCTTTCTGGTTAAAACTTTTTTTACAATACGTGCAAAAGAAAGGACGTTCTCCAGTATGAAGACGATGGTGTCTTAGAAGACAAATTTTCTGTGTAAAAGATTTTAAGCATAGATTACATTGGAAAGGTTTTTCTCCTGTATGTTTTCTTACATGAGCCTGTAAATTAGTCTTTACATATGTTCTATAGGAACAGAAAGAGCAATGATACTCAGTAAATGAATTTTGAGAACTTGTTTCACATAGCTTGAAAGAAAAATCTAAAGAAAATATTAGAATGTTAAAATAAGCGAAAGAAATACCCACATTTTAATTAAATAAAAGCATAGAAAAACTGATATACTATGAAATTTTACATAGAACATATTAACAATGTGCTGACTGTAAAAAATAAATAATAAATTTTGAAATATATATAAAATAAATTACATAATGGTCAAATATTGTAAGTAATTATACTAAAGTAGGGAAAAAAAATAACTATGTCATTTTAATTATTTTAAAAATGAAATCATAACATTTATAAAACATCAATATAAAATCAGACAATCTAAAAAGTTATTACAATCAAAACGAAGATGTCAACCCTTATATTATTAAGTTTGTCTTTTTCTGACATGCAATGCAATATAATTAAAAAGTAAGAGATTTCTAAGGAAAATTTTTTATAAAGTAGATTCTCAATTAATCAGAACAGATTACCCGGAATGTTTTCACTCCCTGAAAAAAAGGAAGGTGCAGTACAATTTTTTTTTTTTCATTCCCAGTAGAAAAATTGGGAAAATTCTTTTTTTTTTTTTTTTTTATTAAAAAAGCTACATAGTTAAGAAATGCAACTTTATAGGATGAAGGAAAACCATATTTTTATAAAAAGATTAGGACAATATTACTAATTTACAGAGAAAAATATTAAAATATTTATGTTTGTTCTGAAAATATCAATGAAAAACCAGTTATTTAAAAACTAACTACATGTTGCTCTTTTATTTATTTTTTAAGAAAACAGTAATACATGTCTAAAATAATCAGTAGTGAATTTTCTTACTCATACTTCACAGAGTAAATATTTCATAAAGTCTTGAACTGATATGCTGAAAAACTGCTCTAACTGTGAAAATACTAAAAAAAAGTTATAATAAGAACAAGAGACATTAAAAGCAAACATCAAGCAAAGAAAAAAAAAAAAAAAAACCTTTAAAAAATCATATAAGACCTTTAATTTTTTATTTGATTTCCTCAAATATTCATAAATATCTAAAACATTCAGTAACAAATTTTCTTACTCATACTTTGAAGAATATTTATTTCATAAAGCATTGAACAGATATGCTGAAAAGCTGTAACTGTGAAAAGGCTAAAAAAATATCAAGCAGAAAAATAATAATCAGAACAAGAGACATTAAGCGTACATGAAACTGGGAAAAGGAAAAAAAAAAAATTATAAAAGCATATACTGTTAAACCGCAGAAGGATGATCCCTGGCGTCTTCTGCGCATGAGTGAAAAGGGTTGGTCCATTTATAAAATAGGAATGTCCGTAGTACCTAGGGATGTGTTTGTTTATTGGTATGAAAAAATTATAAACTCACTGATTGCATTTCTTTTCCTTCTTTGAACTGATTCTTGAATATCTGGTTATATAAATATTTTACGATTAATTAAAAGAAAGAAAAACTGATAATATTATAAAGGGGATAGTTTTAAGGTATAACTTTAGTATATCCCCATAGCTGAATTTGGCGATTTTTCTTTGGCGATATAATATGGCAGCCTATATGTTGTTTATTTTGGATTTATGATTTTATGATTTAGATTATGATTTTATCTTTTATGATTTTTAGATTTATGATTTAGCCATAATCGCCAACAAAAAATTGCCAAATGTCGTTGTGGGGATATATTAAAGTTGTTCTTTGAAGTGTGTAACACTAATTTAAAAATTATGTCAATTATTATTTACAAACTAGTATATAACCCCTTAAAAATGACGAAATGTTAATCAATTAAGGTAGTGAATCAACGAATTCTTTGCCAGCTTCGCTGGTCACTATATTTAAAGGGGACTAATGTGCAAGTCGTACCTGACGGTGAAGTTAAATCCTATTTTGTGAAGAATTCTTCTCAAAGTTTCTCTTTGATACTTAAAATTTATCTTTTCTTTAAGTACAGGAATTAATTTGGGAATTGTAGGTACGATCTTATTTACTGCGTAAAACTCATGTACTGTTCTTCGAATCAAAATTATCCAGAGAAATGTTTTCTATGGTACTGCTCTTTTGCCGCTTTTTGGGTGATACAAACATTGGATTGTCTTCTCCTTTTGATTCTCTACGTATTCTTTTCATCATGGCTTCTGATATATTAGTTATTTCACTCGTACGTTTCACTGATTGGGAAAGTGGAACAATAGCTTCTCCTTCTAAAGCTTCTTTATCGCAAAACTTAATGACATTATGTACAATACGCTTCGTTTCACTATGAAGAGGTTTAATCCGAGAACTCGTACCACATGTACGATCCATTTCCAATATAAACAGGCTGCTATACAGAAAGAAATAAAAGGAAACAAAGCAGGAGTATTAATTATTCTACACATAACAGAGGAAACAAGAATAATAGAAAAATTTCCCCTCTCTCTTCATTGCTGTGTCTCCCAGAGCGTGAGTGAAATCTTCCTGGCACTTTGCCAACCAGGTATCAATCTTCAGCGGGCCAACAGTAAGACTTAACTTTTGATTTGATTTCATAATTATTATTATTATTATTATTATTTTTTTTTTTTTAAAGAAAATATGTATTTTAATAAATACCTAAAACACTCAGTATAAAATTTTCTTATTCATTTTTTGTAGGATATTTATTTCAGAAACCATTCAACAGACAAGCTGAAAAACTGCTTAACTGTAAATAGGCTGAATAAAAAAAAAATATATCAAGCAGAAAAGTTATAATTAGAATGGGAAACATTAAGCAAACATCAAACTAAAAATAAATAAATAAATGAAGAAGAAGAAGAAACAATAAAACCACATAAGATCTTTATTTTTTGATTTGATTTCATTCAAAAAATAGATGTATACTTTTCCAAGCTTTAAATAAAAATATATAGCAATAAATTAACAAAATATTAAATGAAGTTTTACTTAATCAAATAATTGAAATTAATTAATAAACTTGACCATCTTGTGCCACAATGACATTAGTATCCAAAACACCCTTGAAAGAGTTTTTCTGCCAGGGTTGGCTTGATTTTGCCCGACACGAAAAAATGCAGGTGGGTTTTGTCAATAAAACCCACTTGAAAAAACCCAAGAGGGTTTTTCAAAATCCTTTATATAAAATTGCACTTTTATCTAACTTGCAATAAACATATAAATATAAAACAAATATTATATACATTATTAAAACATTAATAAAGAATTTTCAGAAATATTGGTGGGGCTCAAACTGCTTTATAAAACAAAATCATGAAAAATTCTCATAATTTTTTTTTAAATTATCTTATTAAAAAAAATTATACATATATATATGTATATAATATAAGAAAGAAAAAACAAAGTTGTTTGTCAGTATAAAGAAAACTTTAGTGGCTCGAGGAATGCAAAATATAAATAAATAAAAATCAAAATTTAAAAAAATTCTGAAAACTTTAATAGTGCAACATTGTTAAGTAGAGGACATTGTAGAGGGACAATAATTAAAAAATATTTTATGGAAATCTACTGACTACGAAAAATTTAATAAAGCCATACTAAATAATTATTAAAATCCAGTTTTTTGTTGTAAAGGGCAGATAAACAGAATTTTGGAATACTTAAAGTACAATTATTTAATATTTAAAAATTTCTTTATAACTTAATTATAAAAAAACTTTACAATTTTTTTTTTATTTTACTGAATAATTAATATTTAATTGAGTAAATTATCTTATTATGAATGATATACTTTTTGTTAAAAAAAGAAGAAAGAAAATATTCTTGAAAACTCTGATAAAACTCGAAAATACTCTACAAAGAATCTGATAAAGCCCAAAAAACCCTGATTAAACCTTGAAAAAAAAAAAAAAAAAAAGAAAAAAAAAAAAAACACGTGTTTTTTCCAACCCAGTTTTTTTACACCACTAAAAATAAAATTATAACAGATATAACAGAGATATTTTTAAGTTTTAACAAAGCATTTTATGAATATTTTTACTCTAGTATTCAGCATTCCCAGCAATTATTGTGAAAATGAGGCAGATAAGATTATGTTCAGAGGTTTGTTTTCAGATCATTAAAAGTGATGTTAAAATTTATTATGTGTTTTTAAAAATTATCAACCACTGGTATGTTTGCTAAAAAATCTCATTTTAGGAAGTGTGACCAAAAAATATATAAATAAAATAAAATAAATAAACAAATAAAACAATAGAAATATTCAAGCTTAAGATAAATTATAATTTAAATATGCTCCTATATATTTATGGAAACATAATGGACTGTTTTTGATTCCCAGAAACCGATTTCATACGACTTAGCATGGTCAAAACACAAAAAGAGCTAAGTTAATCAATTGCATAATAAATTATACTTTTAATAAGAGAACAAACCATTTGCTGCAAGAGTATAGAAAATCAAAAGAATGAATGAATATGTTACACTCATGTTTAGCTCATTTGAAAAAGCATTTAGACGCTACCATGTTCACTCACACACACATGCATCCCCATAAAAATAGCAAAACTGAACTCAGGAGGCGTCAAAACAAATATATACATCAAAATCTTAAAATCTAATTTTTGCCATGGTCACAATATTTTCTTTACATATGTATGTTCAGAAAGTAAAAAGGTATTTGAGCATTTATACCCAAAGTACATAATATTTGTATAATGAACTATACTGTATCTAAATTCTTTTGTGTGCTTGTAAAAGGACTACAGGGATCACTCTAGAGCATTTCAGAAGGATGGCCTACCCTCACACCCTTTTCTGATAAAATTCTGCCTTCGTTTTTCTTCACTGTCTTTTTCAGTGGTGACTCATGAATAACGCTTTGGGGGTGCTGCATCGAAGCATCTAATAAAAGTACATAAAATGGAATTTTTATTTGTTTCATTGGCTGATTTATTTATTTTGAGAATCAACGTAAATATGTTGACACTTCAACATCCAACATTCTAACGGACTGTTTTAAGTCACTAGCCTGCAGCCCTCCCAATACGTCATTCACCAACCGCCACTGGTCTTTTTCCCACTAAAATTTGGACGTGTTTTCAATTTACATTCGAAAATTCCAGGTCTACTCTTTATTTTAGAATCCTGGGTCCTGGTAAAATAAATATCAGCAAATGGGCCACAGCCCATACAGAAAAAAAGCCATTTTATTTTTTCTTAGTTGTAGCCAGTGCTCGAAATTAGCAGTCGTTAATCGTCAAATTCGACTAAATTATTGCATTTGACGACTATAAAATTCTTTCCGGTCGTCAAATTTAACACCTAGCTTTTTCTTTTAAGACTTATTTTTGTTTAACTTTGAAAGCTCCAAGTTCGTACTGTATTTTTTTCCCCTGCTGCACAGGGACTACGTTGTTTGAACATATGGATATTTGGGACATATTTCATCCCCCCTTTACTTATACAGATAAAAAAGAAAACGTTTCCTTTAATCCCTTTTAAACTTATCTTTTCTTAAAACTGCAATTTGCAACCCTCTCGCTGCACATGCATACAAATAACCTATGTAACAAACACATTACATCTGTGTGCACATACTGATATGTGTAAAGAAAACACACACACACACACATATATTTGTTTCAGAAATTTTGACGTGTAGTTCAGAAAATATTGTTTTACTCAGAATCACTCGATTTGTCATGATAAAAGTTTATTTCGGAAATTGCAACTAGAAATTTCAATTTGACACCTAAAATATTTACAGCAGGCATCATATGACACCTTCCCTTTCCTTCCCACTTTCTATCACTGGTTGTGGCCCTTGAAAACAGTGCAGCTGATGGAAAGATATGATGCACAGATAGGGTTCCAACTGAAGTGCGAGATTACAAGAATCTCGCATAAAGTTTTTAGCATTGAGAAAAATTCCCGAAACCTTTTAGGACATAAAAATTCTTGGTATGAAAACAGGTCATGCATAAAAAATCAATATCTTGAAATGAAAAACTTTATGCGCTTTAGGCTTTTCTCAAGAAGTATGTAAGGTTTATTTACTTAATTGAGAAAAACAATCCACCTTTCAAAAAAATCAGCAAATTTAAACAGACCCTTCACAAAAGTTGAATGATTTTAAAAAGTTTTCAAAAAACATGAATAAGAAAATAATGTATTTTGTTGATCAGCTGCAAAATTACATTTCTAGAACGAAACACCAGAAAAAGTGCAATAGTGCTATTTAAATGATCAGCAGTAAAAAAATCAACATATTTAAGCAATTAAATGCAATTATTGGACATCATTAGCAATTTACATCAATCCAGATTTTTTTTTTTTTTTTTTGTAATTATTTTTCTATTTTCACATTCTTTTCCAAAAATTTCACTTTGTTTCTGTGTAAGGGTGAGAAAGTTTCACCCAGTTTCTCCCTCTGATGAGAATCTTAACAGAGCTTCCCTATCCTCGAGACTGATGTGCATACATCCCAGTTTGATTAAGATGTCTTGCCTGAGTGACAGTCAAATCAGGTAAATATGCAGTGCTCGTTTTATGAAACAATTTGTTTTCAGATAAAAGTGCTCTTGTTTACTTACTATTAATGTGCAGGTGCATTCTGCCTTCTTTTTTGATGTCCTAGAGTAATCCCTGGAACTTATAAAATAAGTATACAATCATGTCGTAGCAAAAATTTAAAACTATAGTTTTGTTCTCTTTTAGATAATTAGGCCTGATAAAATATAATTTGTGTACATTTTTTCATGTTTCCTTGAAAAGTACAGTAAGTAATATGGATGTTGATATCACTTTCCAAGAGATGCAACGGATGTCAGTTCGGCCAGATGCCAGACATCCAGCATAATTTGCAGCTGGATATCCAGCTGCAGTATGTTTATTTTTTCAGTCAATGTGTGAAAATTTAAAAATAAATTAATTACTTTTGTTTTTTCAGAATAAATATTAGTTTTGTTTTCTACAAAAGGATACTGCTAAAAATAAATAAATCTAGCATTTTCTCAACTGCCGTTCACCCCGAGGATTTCCGATACCTGTGTTTACCCAGATAAGTGAAACATTTAATTATGTAACTGTTGAATATTAATTGATGAAAAGAAACTGTACTCTGTACATTTTGAATATATATAGAAGATAATAACTGAAAAACTAATTTGAGCCCATAGCCTCTTTAATTAAATTACTATTAACAATTATTTCCTTCTAAATACTTAAAAACATGATTATTTTAATTTCTCATCTTTATAGAAAACAACTGAATTTAATACAGTGAGTGTTCATATGAGGAGCAAACATTCAAACTGTGTTTTCTCCTTCAGATACAATTTATAAGAAAACACAAAAAACAGGTAAATTAAAAAATATCTATATTTAAACTCTAATTATTGTTTGTTTAGATGTATTACTGGTTTCTAGAAAAATATGAAGACATACTTTACCTAATGAACTTAAAATTAATTAGAAAAATGCATTTGAAATTTGGAGATATCATGTTTTGATTGAAAACCAGAGGAGGAAACATGTTTTGAATGTTTCCAGTATGGATACAAAGCACTTTTTGAATGAAAAAGTATAAACCAACATAGCATGAACAAAATAAGCATAAAAACTGGTATGTGTGCAGGTCACATGACCATTAAGAACTGCTCCGATTGGCTGGCTGGGGAAATCACCATTTGAATGGAGACAAGCTCTGGAGGAAGCACTTTTTGATTGAAACCTCAATTTTCTGAGTAAGTTTATAATGGGATAAAATTAGTTTTAATTAACAATAATAGTATATTTTCATACTATTTTATGTAGAGATTAAAGAAAAATCACTAACTCATTTTAATTTTTATTTTTGGAGAAAACACTGTTTGAATGTCTGCTCCTCATATATAGTTAAAGACTGTTTACAGAAGCAAACATTTATAAAACCAGGCATAACAAAATTTTACTCAAAATGCAGAATTATACAAAAGAAATAAATGCAGAATTTTTACTGTTTTCATACCATAATTAATCAATTATTTAAAATAAAAAACATCAAAAATGTTACCCATGGAATAAATTAGAGGTGCACAACCTGCGGCCCACTAGCCATCAATTTGTGGCCCGCGGAAGGAGAGACATTTTAGCTCACATTAATCATCAGCATGAGAGAAAAAATGAAAAAGAAAGAAATAAAAAATATTTTATTTATTGCATTTGCAAAACTAGCATTTACAAAATCCTTTTGTTGTTGGTTTATATACCTATTTCTGTTTGAGAGCTAAGTTTTCCATTCTGTTTCTCAATAATGTATCCCACAGTATGTTCCTTCATTTTTTATTGGAAAAATCATGGAATAATCTACTGGTAAGTGATCTTTATCTACCTGAGAAGATTAAAAACTGAAAAATGTAACAATTTGTCAGTAAAAGCTCCTACCCCTGCTTTTTTTAATCTTTCCCTTATGTGTGTTACAATTAATGATGAAGAAGCATAAATTTATAATAGTAATTAATTTCTATTGAAAAACTAAATTAATTTCTGCCCGGCGACATAAAAAAAGAAATACAATTCCGGTGGGTTCTTATTATTTTGAAAAACTGATAAAAACACTGATCACTGTAATGATGGCCATCATTTATGATGTTGCAAACAGAAATGGGGCAGCGGCTAAAAGAATGCGTAGATAAAAACAAGATTTTCAGTGGTCAGCATGTATTGGGGTTACATTTGCAAAAATATATCACATATTTTCAGCAGTATATTCAGTTGCTAATGGTAACTATTATGATAGTTTAGCTGATTGCTAACAGGGACGTAACTAAAGATGTTATCAGCAGGAGGCATGTAGGAGGCTGAGGCTGAATTCCTAATTTGTATAAAGGGTCAAGAATAAAAATTTATGTAATTCAGAAATACCTAAGGTACAATACAAGCGTCCCTTTCCTTGGCATATACTCTTGGTTGCTGTCATAATAGTTTAGCAACCAAATCCTCATTAAATTCATTAAGACTTTTGCAGACCATGTTCTTTCTGATACGGCAGAACAGCATGGTGACACAATACATTGTTTGAAATTCATGAGGAAAATGACAATTAAAATCCTGAGAAGCTTTTTCACTTATAGATCTCGGCAGTGCCATCTAATACCTCAAAGCGGTATTTTCATACCCATTTACCTACACTAAAACTGCTTATTTTGGTACCCTCTATCTGCCTTTACATTTGTGCTAGATGTTGTTGAGAATCCCAGTATAACCTCCCCCCCCCCTCTCTGTGCAAAGCAATACATTTTATTTATCCTTTTTTATATTTTATATGATATATTTATATTATTTTGCTTACTATTCAATTACTTTATGATTATTACACTTTGAGATTCACTTGACTCGCTGATTAAAAATTTTATATATATATTTTAAGAAACACACATATATCTATACATATATTAAACAGCGAATACATCTAAACAGTTTCATTCTTTTACATTACCTCATCTGCGGCCCTTCATGTCTCATTCAACAGGGAGAGTGGCGCACCAGCCAAAAAGTTTGTGCACCCCTAGAATAAATAAATAAATAAATATAAATAAATATATTTATATATATATATATATATATTTTTTTTTTTTAATGTGCTTAATTATGTGTATAATTTAAAAAAATATAAATTAAAATGAGTTAAAAAATTATAATCTTGGTATTGGGATAAATGTTTTAAAGATTAATATATACTAAATGTTAAAACATTCAAATTACCTATAGTTTTAAGTTACTCCAATTAGTTTGAAATTTTGTTAATACTTATGTCAAATTCTATATGATCTACTTTTGATGCACTTTTGTGCATCTTTTTGAAGAATAAAGAATATACAGTATTGTTCAATTTTGGGATTTTGCTATTAAATAAACCATTATTTATCAACAGTATTTTATCATGTAGAAAAGAAAGAAAATCTATTATAATAATTCATTCATGATTGCACTGCTGATAAAACATTTTTATTTTATATTTCTTAAACTACATTCTTCTCATTACTTTACCAAATAAAACAAGTTTGTGTTGTGAGAACAGAAAACTTACTTGCTATTAACATAGCAAACAGAGTTATTCTACCACTTATTTCTTATTAACTGTGTCTTGCTTATATATGCAGGAACATAGTGCATGAATGATAGTTGTCAGCATTTTCTTTTTTGTTTAGAAATAGAATTTGTCATTCATATAAGCAAATTAAATTTAGTTCAATAAATTAATGCTTAGTATTTTACAAGATTAAACTTTCACCTTTATAATTTGGAAATTTTAACAATGAGATCAATCTATACACATATAATAAAATAAGATGTCTGTGTGTGTGTGTGTCACTGTGTATGTATGTCCGAAGCATTTCAGGAAAACGGCTGATCACAGAGCTACACAAATTTGTTTGAGGTTCATAATGACCTCTCCTGATGCACCTCAAAGCCCAATTTTCGAATAATTTTCTTTTAATTAGAAGGTTTTTTTTTAAGTTGGATTTTGCCATAGTGTTTCCGTTTCCATTTGAAAGTAAATGTGAGGTATTTGTTAGACACTTTAAGGTCTATCTTAAACAAACTTATATTAAGCAGAAAAAACTGCAATAGAATTATTTAAGTTTAGAAAATTTCAATTTGACTAGTATGTAAAAGTTTCAGACTCAGTAAAGACAAAAATATTTTTTAAACGAAAATTAATTTATTCATGAAAATATAATAGATTAGGAAAAAACAATTATAACAATGATTAGGAAACAATTTAATATCAATATATATATATAACAAAAAATTTTTCAAATTCAATATAACAAGATTAATTCTCAACATCAATTCAAAATCATATTACCTCTCCAATCACATATTTGGGTTACTTGATAATACATGGAAGAAAAACGAAGTCTTTTGGTATCACACTCAAGTTCTTTTACATGGTCTACGCATGACCAACGTGGAAAATGGAACAAACAACATCGCTTCACACCGGTACAAGCATTTTTACCAGAAGAACGATCAGACACATATACTGTAACACCGAAACCATATTGAAGAAAAAAACAGATGAAACATTAGTTGAAAATCAAAACTCCGCACAAGAATTTTCGAAGATCGCGGTCGCCAAATGACCAGCGAATGCCATTGAAAGATAAAGTCAGCTAAACTATATCACACTTCATGGTCGCCAAATGACCAATGAATAGAACGTGTAAATTACTTGGTTTGAGCTTAATTTTAGTAGAAGATCAAAGTCAATTCGTGGTCGCCGCATGACCAACGATCTCGATAAATCATTAAAGTTCAAAAAACAAACTTGGCATAAAAAGTCCTCAAATAAGCTAATCATTTAAACTTCTGAAGAAACTATTGCATATCAAAAAAAAATATCTCAAACTTAAACAAGTGTAAACAGATATTAACATTATAAAACTATCAAACTTTAACGACAACAATTTAACATTCGATTTATCTAAATATTTAAATACGAGTTCAGCGTACATAACATAACTATTCCAAAAGAACAGCCGCCTGCAGCTATTCAAACCGGGACTCCAAGCCAAGGCTAGCAGGAGCACACTGGAACTGAACTCAGCTGAAACTGCCGTATCTCCAAACATCACGGCCTTATATTCTATCTAAACAAACCGATCTGCATAACAACGTTGACCGCCGCACCACGACATCCGGTGGTGAAAATCGAAACATAATAAAAAATGACAATTTCCAAGAAGTGGCAACAGCTCAAACAAGAAAGATTATGCAGACAAGGAAATGGCAACGCCGATATAGTAAACAAAGTAACGATGTTTGAAAAGAATAGATGCAAAGTAAATTTTAAATATCTAAAGGATTTAATAAATAAAGGTAAGTTTAAATATATATTTTTAAGAAAAAAAAAAATAAGTAAATTCAAATGTTCCTTAATTTTAATATGAGGACACTGATATGGATATCAAATGCCCCCCACCGCAATATTAAAAATAATACAAGAAATATTTTAAATATTACCAAGAATTTGCTGCACATCCATTCATCTTAAGTCCATAGTATCATAGAAAAATGTGAGGTATCACATGGCTTTACAAAAAGACGAAAAATAAAGTATCACCAATGATACTCTGAAAGAACAATTTGGTTAAGAAGAAAAGGTACTATTGCATGCAATTCATATAATTTCCCCCACACAATGCAAATCAAATACATATATATGAAAAACAGTATGAGAAATAGTTATATATACAATGATAATGTACAGGTATATAATATACAATAAATATGAAATATGAAAAATATGATAACACATACACAAGGCGCCTTGCATTTCATTCATTCATACCATTATATACACTATTTACAAAATTTGCAAAGGTAAGGAAAAATTTCAAAAAAAACTTTAACAAATATGTATAAGAAAGAAAGATGCAGCAATTTACTGGAAAAAATTAATTAGAAAATATTTATTATATTAAGTATTTAAAGAAAAATTAATTTTATAAATTTTAATAAGTCACCTTTAGTCATAGGCTTGGTAAACGGGTCGGCAAGATTTAATTTAGAATTTATATATTCGAGGTTAAACTTTCCCTCGTCAAACCAGTCTCTAATAAAAAACAATTTTATATTTACGTGTCGTGTATGGAAATTTTCTATTTTGGATTTAGTAAAACGAATGGCTGCCTGATTATCTGCATATAAAGTAGGTATATCAAAGTTATTATTTATAAGTTTTAAATTGGAGCACTCGCATAAAATATTATAAAACCAATCCTGCTCCCTTACACAATCACACATAGAAATAAACTCTGATTCCATAGTTGATATAGTGACACCTTTTTGTTTATTTGTGCGCCACGAAACGGCAGCACGATCCAACAATACCAACTGACCCCCCATAGAAACGTAATCGTCTCTATTAGCGGCGAAGTCAGCGTCAGAGTAAGAAATTATTTTAATATCTGTGCAATTGAGATAGAGTTTATAATGACTGGTATATTTAATGTAACCTAAAAGTTTAAGTAAGCCTTGCCAATGTTTAAAACCAGGATTTTGTTGGAACTGAGAAAATATATTTGTGGCATATGCAATATCAGGTCTTGTACGGTTTGCTAAAAAAGAAATACAACCTAAAAGATTCCTGTAAGGTAAATGAGATGCTTCTTCAACATCAGACTGAACAACTGGACAATCACTCTTAGAAAATTGTACACCTTTAACTATAGGCAAGGAAGAGACAGGTATCCGATGGTTTTGAAACCTCTCATTAACTTCGGCAATATATTGACCTTGATGGATCAAAACCCCAGTATCCGTGTGCTCGAATTCCACACCTAAAAGCTTACGAGTGGTACCCAAAATTTTTAAGTCAAATTTAGACTGTAAAAGGTCTAAAATGTTATTTGCCTGCGATTCAGTCCTGGAAAAAATAACTATGTCATCTACATAAACCAATAAAACGGAAAAATCAGAATATGAATATGCACAATTACAATTTTCAAATTTATTAAAACCAAGTTCCAACAATACTTTATTTAACTCATAAAACCATAACCTACCAGATTGATGCAGCCCGTACAATGCTCTGTCCAATTTACACACCCAATCCTCTTTGCCTTTTTCAGCAAATCCAGTTGGTTGATTCATGTAAATTTCCTCGTTTAGAGGAGCGTATAAGTAAGCGCATTTTACGTCACATTGTACGTTAAACCACCCGCAGTATGAGACCAGCAAAGAAAAGAAAAACCTTACAACAGAAAAATTTATGACAGGTGAGAATGTTTCATCATATGATTCTCCCTGGACCTGGTTGAAACCTTGCGCGACCAACCTTGCCTTATACCTAACTATGGTACCAGATTCGTCACGCTTGACTGTATAAACCCAGCGGTTTCCTAACACAGATTTATTCACAGGAAGTCTCACAAGATGCCAAACACCTCTAGTAGTCATACAATTCAATTCTTCAAGCATAGCCTCATGCCACTTATCAAACTGTTTAGATTTTTGAGCCTGCTTATACGTTCGCGGGACCACCACATCTAGTCAGCTAGTTGTGCTGGACGCGGAAGGTATAACGCTAGGATTAACAACACCAGAAAAAGTATTAAATTTAGAAAAATCAAAATCATTAGAATTAAAAATTAAACCATTATCATTACAAAATTTCTCGACTTCCTTTGGAGTGCGTTGACATGACCTCTTGCCTTCACCGTCAGGGTAGTAGTAAATGTCGATCTTCTTTCCCTTAGGCCTAGGCACAACCTTTCTGTACCAGATCGGATTAGTCTTCCAGCTGGGAGACGAAGCTTGAGGAGAAACTGGAGTGACAGGAGAAGCAGGAGTGGCAGGGAGGACGGTTGGAACAACATCTTCAGTCTCGCTGGGCAAGACACCAGAGGGTCCAGGCTCCGGATCAGTATGACACCGGTCAACGGTCCATGGCTGCTCCTCTGGGACAAGCACCAACTCAAAAGAAGAGTCGCCCATCACCGCTCCACTGCGTGACACATCACAGCTCTCAACAAAAGAAACATTTATCGTCTCAACAACCTTCTTGTCTTCTTCCAACCAGATCCTGTATCCACGGGTACGTAAGGCATATCCAACAAGGACACCACGTTTGGACTTAGCATCTAACTTGTTCTTGCGCCTGACCTTAGGAACTCCGACATAAGCTAAAGTGCCAAATGGCCTTAAATGTCTTACTGAAGGCTTATTACCAGAATAGAGTTCAATAGGTGTTTTAGAATTTTTACCATGACAAATCCTGTTCCATGTATATGTAAAATGCATACATGCTTCAGGCCAAAAATCGTCAGACAAGCCACTAGATTTAAGCATTGCCCGAACACAATTCATTATTGTCTGGTTAAATCTTTCACAAACCCCATTTTCCTCTGGTGTATAGGCATTAGTCAACTCATGTTTTACTCCATTTTCTCTACAAAAAGCCTTAAACAGTTCATTCTCAAACTCTCTGCCATTATCCGTTCTCAAAGCTTTCAACTTGGTCCCTAGAAATCTTTCTGCTCGTAGAACGTGTCTTTTAAAGACTTCGAAACACATAGATTTCTCCTGGAGAGGATAAACAGAAGTTTTACCTGAAAAATCGTCTATAATAGACACAAAAAAACGTTCACCCTTCTTTCCAGAAATTTTAACAGGACCCCAAGTATCAAGGAAAATTCTATCTAATGGCTTTTTAGATGAAGAAGAACTAAGAGGCTTGAAAGAGACACGATTTTGCTTACTCAAATGACAGGGATCACAAAAAAAATTATCAACAGATTTTAAATGAGGAAGACCTTTAACTGCAGAATTACGAATAGTATTATAAATTAAATCAGGACTAATGTGATCAAAACGCAAGTGCCATGTATCTATATCCTTAATATTGGCAGTTTTAATTACTGGTGAAGCTGAAATTTCAGCATTAAAATTTAGATCAACATTAGTTTTGGAATTCTGCCCCCCATTCATTTTAACATTATGATTATTTCTTATGATTTTTGGAAAAGTATAATAAATCCCGTCATAGAGCTTAGCAGAAAAAAGAAACTTGCCATATTTATCGACCACATTTAGTTTACCAGCCTTTCCAGTAAATTTAGCACCACCCTGGTCGAATCTAGAACCGCTTAACAAATTTTTTCTTCAATTTGGTGAGAAAAGGACATTCCAAAGTTTTATAATAACACCATTAAAATCTAATTCAACTTCCCCTTTTCCAGTAATGGGGAAAGTAACACCGTCAACAGCCACGTGCAACTCATCACCAGAAATTTCGGTGAAATTACAAAAGGCAGATTTATTTTTGCAGAAGTGGTGAGAGGCGGCGGTATCAAAAGCCCAGCTGCCCTCTCTATTAAAACCACTTAAGTTAGCTTCAGCAATGTAATTCTGAGCTTTAAAACCTTTATTTTTACGGGGGGGAGTTTTATCACGTTTTGGCTGTTGAGCGGAGTAGTCACCTTTTTTTACAAAATTACCTTTAAATGTATTATCTCTAATAGATTTATCATTACTTAATTTTACCCGACAATCTTTACTGATATGACCCTTTTTTCCACATCGCCAGCAAGTAAAAACAGGCCTTTTCTTAAACTTGACACTCTGGGCTTCAATATTACAATCAACCCTAGATTTGTCAATATTCCTGAGCTGGAGACGAGTCTCCTCAGCACAAAGTTCAGTTACAATATTTTTAAACTCAAAGTCCTTATCAGGCCATCTTAAAATTTGCTGGACGATTTGGTCGAACTTATCAGGCAAAAAACGTAAAATCTGAAAACACAAATACTCGTCATTTATAGGTTTACCAATAGATTTTAATTGATCAGCTATTTTTGAAATTTTTGCTGCATAAATTGCCATAGATTCGCCAGGGTCAAAAAAACAGGACATTAATTCAGAATATAATTTCATATGGTGACTTCTACTGTCTGGTTGGAAATTGACTTTGAGGATTTCCCAAGCTTTAGCGGGATCATCACATTCGCTAATTAAACTCCGATATTCTGGTTCGATATTTAAATAGATTAAGGACATAGCAGCATTCTGCCTTCTCTTAAAATCTTTTATAGATTCAACAGTGACAGTATCACTTTTTACAGGTTGCTCTTCGATACCAGTTACGATATCGTAGGCATTTTTTTCCATTAAAAGGAACTTGATGTCGCATTTCCAACCAGAGTAATTATGAGAATTAAGTTTAACTATTTGAGGCACTAAATTATACGCCATGATTAACCAATTTAAATATATCACAAAAGAAACAAATTGAATCCACTGAGTCTACAAAAAAACTAGTCAAAAAGAACTTTATTTAAACTGGGCCCATAACCCCGATGTTAGACACTTTAAGGTCTATCTTAAACAAACTTATATTAAGCAGAAAGAACTGCAATAGAATTATTTAAGTTTAGAAAATTTCAATTTGACTAGTATGTAAAAGTTTCAGACTCAGTAAAGACAAAAATATTTTTTAAACGAAAATTAATTTATTCATGAAAATATAATAGATTAGGAAAAAACAATTATAACAATGATTAGGAAACAATTTAATATCAATATATATATATAACAAAAAAATTTTCGAATTCAATATAACAAGATTAATTCTCAACATCAATTCAAAATCATATTACCTCTCCAATCACATATTTGGGTTACTTGATAATACATGGAAGAAAAACGAAGTCTTTTGGTATCACACTCAAGTTCTTTTACATGGTCTACGCATGACCAACGTGGAAAATGGAACAAACAACATCGCTTCACACCGGTACAAGCATTTTTACCAGAAGAACGATCAGACACATATACTGTAACACCGAAACCATATTGAAGAAAAAAACAGATGAAACATTAGTTGAAAATCAAAACTCCGCACAAGAATTTTCGAAGATCGCAGCCGCCAAATGACCAGCGAATGCCATTGAAAGATAAAGTCAGCTAAACTATATCACACTTCATGGTCGGCAAATGACCAATGAATAGAACGTGTAAATTACTTGGTTTGAGCTTAATTTTAGTAGAAGATCAAAGTCAATTCGTGGTCGCCGCATGACCAACGATCTCGATAAATCATTAAAGTTCAAAAAAACAAACTTGGCATAAAAAGTCCTCAAATAAGCTAATCATTTAAACTTCTGAAGAAACTATTGCATATCAAAAAAAAATATCTCAAACTTAAACAAGTGTAAACAGATATTAACATTATAAAACTATCAAACTTTAACGACAACAATTTAACATTCGATTTATCTAAATATTTAAATACGAGTTCAGCGTACATAACATAACTATTCCAAAAGAACAGCCGCCCGCAGCTATTCAAACCAGGACTCCAAGCCAAGGCTAGCAGAAGCACACTGGAACTGAACTCAGCTGAAACTGCCGTATCTCCAAACATCACGGCCTTATATTCTATCTAAACAAACCGATCTGCATAACAACGTTGACCGCCACGCCACGACATCCGGTGGTGAAAATCGAAACATAATAAAAAATGACAATTTCCAAGAAGTGGCAACAGCTCAAACAAGAAAGATTATGCAGACGAGAAATGGCAACGCCGATATAGTAAACAAAGTAACGATGTTTGAAAAGAATAGATGCAAAGTAAATTTTAAATATCTAAAGGATTTAATAAATAAAGGTAAGTTTAAATATATATTTTTAAGAAAAAAAAAAATAAGTAAATTCAAATGTTCCTTAATTTTAATATGAGGACACTGATATGGATATCAGTATTCCTTATGTTGGTCAATGGCTCAGTCGGTTAAAGTGTCAAGTTGTTAATGTGATGGTCGTGGGTTCGATACTCAGTGGCAGATGCAGGCCCGTAGCTAGACGGGGCGGCGGGGGCTAGACGGGGCTGCAAGTCGAATGGGGATATTTTCGATTGTGTAAAGTTATTAGGAAGGGCGAGAAGGAGGGGGGGAGGGGGGGGGCAAAAAAATAAAAATAGTGTCAGATCGTTCAAAATTGGTACATAGAGGTTTTCGATACTTACAAATCGATTGCGGATGATTTTGAATTTCTGAATAACCTACATGTATTGTAAGATAATAAAAATATTTTAAACAATATTAACTTCTCATTTATTCAATAAAAGAAAAAAATTTGTTTTCTTATCAGTCACCACGCTCAAAAAATGTAACTTGAATTAATATCAAAGAAAAAACTTGAATTAATATTTAAAAAAAAATACTGCATAAATAAAATAAATAATTATAATTGCATAAGTTGATAAAAAATGCTATGCAATAGCTTTACCGCAGCAGTCCCCGAGTGCCACGCGTATTATTATTATTATTTTTTTTTAATCTATGGTCCGGCTCGCCCTGGAAAAAATCAATTAACAAAACTAGGGCTCATTTAGGAGACTGACAATTACTTGTGAACAGAAATACATTATTGCAGACTGACAGAAGGCCACACACAGAGACAGAATGTGAAACAAAGTGTAAATAATTATGATACAATAGAGGTAAGTATTAAAAATGGTTAGTAGTGCTAAAGTTTGTTTGTATCAATTTCGTTTATATCCTGTAATGCATTCGAATCTTTTTGTATGACCCTGTCAACGGAACATAAGTGTTAATCCAACTATTTTTAAAATAAATAAATAAAATAAAAGGGAAAAAATGCATTTGCGCATCTGGAAAATGATGTTGATTTCATTACTCTAGAAAGTAGGGAAAAATCAATTAAAAATTAACCTTCATAGTCCTTAGATTCTCTAGACCATTTAAACAAGGTTCCCAGCATGAAAGGCACTCAAAAATAATTGCTTTAGTTGCCTCTAATGTATGAAATAGTAACCATTCCGATCCAAATAGTAGTCTTGGATTTTAAAAAAATATAAATACTTAAGCAGTTTTTTGAGATAATGTGGTCAGATGATATAAAATTGACCTAAGAAATTAGATACCTTTCTTGTAAAAGAAAATTAATACATGTGTAAAGCCATATAAAACAAGAGTTTATACAGCGAGATTTAAAGAAAATAATCAATTTTTGTGAACTAACCACCTAATGTGACATCTAAAAGGGTGTTTATATTAGAGCTGTACCGAGTACTCGTTATATACTCGGTACTCGGCCTACTCAGCCAGTTTGCCGAGTACTCGGTACTCGGCCAAATATGGACCGAGTATTCGGCCAATACCGAGTAGTTGTAAGAATTTCATTATTTTTATGTATTATTGAAAGAAATGTATTCATAAGAGTTGTTTTTTAATAACTAAACTAAAAAAATATGAAAATATAAACATAGTCATTAAACTTTTGCTGCAAACAACTTTCTGCAGTTAAAACGGGCAAGTAGATTGCCATTAAACTCGATATAGAGATGATTCATGATTTGAGCTATCCATTTTAGTTTTAAGAATTTAAGTATAACCATTGTATGTGTGTAATATGCATTTTTTTTTTTTTTTTTTCAAAAGCTTTGTACATAAAATTGTATCTATAAAACAGACAAAAATAAAATATTTTAGAAAAAAGAACCCCTTATATAATACTACTATAGTAGATAAAACTTTAGTTACATATTTGTACAAATAAAAGTAAAACACTTTTAAAACTGTAAAAAAAAGATTGATTTTTAATTTAAAAAATAATAATTATGAAAAAGGTAAATATACTAAAATGTTATTAAAAATATATTATCAAATTTGTTGTTCTGCAAATTATGGCCCGAAACTACCCACCTTTTTACTCTTCTAGAATTTGAAGATTAAGTCTATCATGTTTGAAATGATGATAAAATATTTATTTTAATGTTCTCATTTCATATGTAAATTTCATGCATCTTAAATTAAGCCTGAGTGTATAAAGAACTTTTATATTCTCTAAGAATTACCTGAGAATGATTCGCATCTGAGAAAGACTATATAATAAAGAATGAAGTTATCAGTTATTATGGTTTTAATATAATAATCCACTAAGCTGGAAGTATCAAATATAACAATGAACCTAATTGTGTATATACACTACAAAAGTTCTGAAACTTTTCATGTAAACATGGTGTTTGCCATTTAACTTAATTTTGTGTTCAAAAAGCCTTTTTTAAATTTCAAGATGTGAAAAATTCTTCATATATACGTCAATTTCAATTTTTCTTTCTTACAACTACTCGGTACTCGGCTACTCGGTACTCGGCCGAGTAGTAAAAGACCGAGTACTCAGTACTCGGCCAAAGTGCTACTCGGTGCAGCACTAGTTTATATACAGTCTTATGGTCTAGTGCTGGACGATATCAGAAATTAAATATCGCGATATATCACCAAGCAGGGCCGGCTCTAGGCGGTAGGCAAGGTAGGCAACTGCCTACGGCGGCAAAATTTAGGGGCGGCAAAATCAGTTGAACTACAAAAAATAAATACTTTGATAATTGAATGCAGAAAATAAATAAATAGAAAAATAAATAAGTAAATAATCATAACAAGAATTTACAAGCTTCTCTGCTCATTCCTATAATTTGAAATGCAGACAAGAATAGACAAACTTGTAAGTTCTGTACAGTATGTATTGTATGCGCAGCCGCGACGTGAAGGGAGAAATGCACACTCGCCGCTGATTTTACCAAGCTCTCTTTGCCCTGTAATTGAAGAAAGTCAAGAGTTTACCAATTGTAGGGGCTTTCAGCAGTGTTCTACAGCATGTCGGAATTACTTGAAGGTACCCTTTCTCAACAGGACATTATCAGTATATCCTAAGAACGTCCCAGGACATCCTCAGCCATAAGATAGGGACATTTTGAGTTGTCCGTAAAAACACGGCACAATTTGAGTTTGAATTGGCAACAGTGATGTCAGATTTAAAACAATGCTTTATTTATGCAATAACGTCCATCAGATTCATTGGATGGAGGGGGGGGGGGATAAATTTTTTATGAAGGTATGTTTCCATTGGTCAGTCAGCATTTCAATGCAAATTCAATGAACATTTTAAAGGTTTTCTTCCTGTTGAAAGATCTAGTGGTAAGGAACTGCCTAAAGTTTTATTAAAAGAGTTGAAAAAAAAAAGGGTTAAAATTAGAAATATGAGAGGTCAAGATTATGAAAATTGCTCAGATATGAGAGGTGACAAATTCGGATTACAATTTTAAATTCCAGAGGATTTCACGCACATTGCAGTAGCCATTTATTAAACTTAGTAGTCAATGAATTACTGCGAAGTTGGAAAAAATGCATAGATTCCCTAATATCTTTATTTCTTAAATTAGAAAATATTCATAATGCTTTATTAAGAAATTACAAAAATGTAGAGATAGATAATATGATTCAAAATGAGGCAGTTGTTTATTGATTACAGTCGGCAGCAAAATTATTGAAGCACTATAAATAATTCCTACTTAAAAGACGGGCACCTTATACTGTTTTGTTAAGTAAATATTTATCGAGTGATGATCTTAGTCTTATACTGCTTATAAAAAAGTAAGTTGATGATTAAAAGAAGCGACCAAGCTAAATATATATATATGAAAAATGTGGTTGTGTGCTTCAGTAATTTTTCTGCTGACTGTACAGTAAAACAATTAAAGTTTTTTTTATGTTTGATCGTCATTTGACACAGAATTTTTAATTACATTAATACGATTGAGTAAGCTATGTGAAACAAAAGTTTTTGATTTATACCAAGCCATTAATTTATTAAATAACTCATTATTATTATTATTATTATTATTATTATTATTTTTAAGAATTATGATCAGTTGAATCCTTTGAAAACTTTATCTTAGAAGCTGAAAAGTTAGCTAATGTAATAGACGTAGAAAAAACTTTGAATTGACTACACCACGCCATCATGTTCGATCTTAAAAATGAAATTTTTCTTATGAAAGTGTAGACGAATCTATAAAAAATTCAAAAGAGAAATATAAAGTAGATTTTTTTTTCTTTTCAGCGATCAGGCGATCAGTGCACTGAAGCTGAGATTAAATTTATTGAATAATCATAATCATTCTTTTGAATTTTTATGAAATGTCCACAAACTTAAAGACACGTGCAGAAAGGAATTACTGAGACTGACACACTGCAAAGATCTGGGAAACGACTTAACAGATGGCGATTCCTCTGTTAAGTCGTTTAAATCTCAACATATTAAAATTGGCAGGTAAATTATAATTTATTTTCTTCACTTTTGAAAAAAAGAATGTCCAGTCCTTAGTGTAGCATCCCCATACCATACACATTTAGAATACCAAGTTTGGACTTTCTGCAACAATTTGTTCTTTAAATATGCTGATAACAGACAGACAGACACACATACATACGCACAGACATACCGCTAAAAACATGATTTTCGGATTCAGGGACCTTAAAACGTGTAAGTATAACAAAAACTCACATGCGAAAATCTGACCCTAAAACAATACTTTCTCTACCTTACGGGTAAGAGAAAGTAATAAGAGAAAGTAAAAATGATAAAAAGATATTTTAAAACCATATCTAGTCAAAATCGACTCAATGGGTTAGCAGTGCTGGACATTGAATATGAATTGAGTAACAAATTAGATATGAGTAACAAATTCGAGATTTGTACAAAAAAAGGTTCGAAAGAGATTATTTTATTCAGGTTGAAATTTTGTATACTGTTCTAGCATTCTTTATTCTTCGCTGTTTAGAAAATATTATCTGTACTGTACTAGTATTACTTCCAAAGATTTTGTGTTTTTAACTTTAAAAAAAAGAAAGAAAAAAGAAATAGTAGTAAATATTATATGAGTATTATTTACTTAGCTCAATTCTATTAGACCATTTATGTGATATATATATTTTTTTTTAATATAAAAGTTTTATTTTATTTGAAAGTTTTTAAAGCTTGGGGGAGGGGAGGGGCGGCACTTTTGAGGTTTGCCTACGACGGCAAAGGCGTTAGAGCCAGCCCTGCACCAAGTTAATATCGATATTAGTGATATATTGCGATATTTCTTTCAAGGCAGGAAAAAATAGACATTTGTTATTTTTTAAAGACATATGCACACGAATTTTAAAGTATACAAGTATAGAGTGTTTTCCATGTATTTTCTGGTATATTACTACCATAACTTTATCATTAAAAAAAAAAAAAAAATCATAAAAAGTGAATTAATGTTTTGTGTTTCTTATAACTTATACTATTGCTTTTTAGTATACCTCTGTATAGTTCATCCTCTATTCTTCCCATTTTAAGCTTTAATTATTTTAAAATCATATTTTAACACAGCTAATATGTGATCTGTGTTTTATTTGTACCAAGTATATCAAAATTCATAATTATATGATTAATATATATTAATTATATGATTTATGATTAAAAAAAAAAAAATGTGTACAATATGAAGAGCTAGTGAACATAAAATTCGACCGAAATGAAATGCCCTCCCCCCATATTTTCATTGAAAATAAAATTTGATCAAGTTTAATATTCTTTTGCGATGTTTTACATGCATATGCAGTAACACATAAGTACAGTCGGCAGCAAAAGTATCCGAGCACTAGCCAATAATTCCAATATCAAAAATGTACACTTAATACTGTTTTGTTAAATAAATCCTTGTCGAATCATGTTCTTAGACTGACTAAAAACATGACTTGTCAAGGATTTATTTAACAAAGCAGTATTGTGTGTACTTTTTTAGACAGGGATTATTTACTAGTGCTTAGATACTTTTGCTGTCGACTGTAATTAAGAAATTATAATAATTATAGCCAAATAAAAGCTACAGTTGTGATATTTAGGAATTATAACAGAATTTCAGTGTAAATTTTAACATGGCTATTTTTATTTAATTATCTGGAGTATGGGGCCAATGTTTCTTCTAGGTTCGGTTCGGAAAAAGAAACAAGTCAGACTTGTAGTGTACGTGGGTGTTAGTCAACACAGCAGGCAGGGAGCAGAACCTCATAATATCATAAAACATTAATTCTAATATATAATATATTACTTAGAATTTTAATTTATTCTGTTAGCAAATATTTCAAGCGTTGCCTTTCTGAGTTCATTACAGGATATTGTATTCCAGTATAATTATATATATATATTTATTATGAAATTTGAATTTTTATAACAGAAAAAAATTGCATTATTTAAAAATGGAGCTTAGATCTCAGTGACATCAGAGGCAAAAATGAAAACTGTCCATGTACTCTACTGTATGTTCTACGTGCCGTGATAAAAAAAAAAAAATGACCCCACCCTCAGAAGCATTTGTAAAATATCTTAACATATTGTTATCGGGATATTTTCCTATTTTGAACAGTAAACTACGCCTTTTGGCATTCCTCTAAATCGTTATATTTTTAGAGAAATAATTTTACAAATTTGTGATTAAATCAATTAAATTTTATCTTCAACAACTGATCCGAAATTTCACTAGCATGTATATGTGCTAGTGACACAAAAAGTATTTAACGAACATGCAAATTTCATTTTTAATTTAAAATATTGTTTTAGAGGAACGACTAAGAGCAGGGCTAATTTTTATTTTATATCAAACGAGAATTTTCATTTGCCAATGCGAATGTGTTAATTGTGCCCAAGGACAAAACAAACTTTCACAAAGATGCTATAAATACTCATGAATTAAAATATAAAATTGTATGAGCCTGGTATCCTAATTTAACTGACAAATACATCCATGCTTACTTCCACATCAGATTGCTTCTTCTGCCTGACTTTTTAGATACTCCCTCGATTTCATTATAACAGTATATGCTTTAGGACCTTAGAAGCTCATTTCTAAAAACTGCAATGGAATGTCTAGAGTATCTATCAACTGAAAAAACTAAACTAATTCATTGTTTTTGTGTTTGAATGTAAGGATTTCAAAAATCCCTAAATTTAATTTTTAATTTATAAACTTTATTTTTGCTTACAATATCTGTGTTTGAATAATATTTTTTTCATGAATATCTGAAATTTTTTACCATGTCAGCTGGTTCTGGAGGGGACTTGCGCCCCCTAAGCCCCCTCCGTGGGTGCGCCACTGATTGTCAGTATAAAAATTATATTATTTAAACAAAATTATGTTGAAGTTTCATTTTGTTACTTAAAGTAACTCATTTTGCATTTAAACCAATTTTATTTAACATGTACGGCTTTAACCCTTTGCGGCGCAAGACAATTTTGATCATTTAAATTACATTGCCACCGGAATTCATGAACTAAATTAAACTAAAAGAAATTTTAAATTTTAAGGTTAAAAAACCGGCCTTTTCTGATATGTTATAAACGTAAGTTTTTGCTAAAAGATTTCCGGGATGAATTTTTGCAGCTGGATCTTAAATTTTGCGTCCTCACAGCGAGGACAACGCGCGTTAAGGGGGTTAAAAATAAAATAAATAAATAAATAAATGGAAAGAGAAAAAATAAATGCTACATAAAAAAAAGTAATAAACTATTCAATATTATATAATTCTATAAAGAAACTGTCACTGTAAAATTACTGACGATAAAACTTTATTTTACATCAGTTAGACAGCACCCTTTCTCCCTTCCCATGTTATCCAATGGGATTTTTGTCACTTCGTTTTATAAAAATATTTTATTCAAAAATGAACTTTTTCGAATTCTGTTTTTTGAATATTACTCTTTGAACAGGTTGTCTTTTAGCTTAGTGAGCAATTTTTCGAAAAAATAAATTTAAATATTTTACTTAGAGATCCACACTTAGAGCCCATAATTTACTTATTGAAATAAAATATTTAAATTAATTTTTTCGAAAAATTGCTCACTAAGCTAAAAGGCGACCCGTTCAAAGAGTAATATTCAAAAAACAGAATTTGAAAAACTTCATTTTTGAATGAGATATTTTTATAAAACGAAGCAACGAAAATCCCATTGGATAACATGGGAAAGGAGAAAGGGAGCTATCTGACTGATGTACAGTCTTAATAAAAAAAAATATTTTATAGAAATATTTAATAATAATAAAATAATATTAAAAATTTACATTCCATAATTGCTTATATTTTCAGAAGTTTTTTATTAAACGCTAAGAAAATTTGCAAAAAAACTCTTCTAGTAGATATCAGTTCAGTGATGCCAGATGGTCGAAAATTATTTCCCCAAACAGGAAAAAATTTCGAAAAAATCCCCAACTTGATTTCTACTAAAAAGGGAAAATAAAATTTAAAAAAAAAAAAAAAAAATATCAAGCAGATTTTTCTATGATTTAATCTCAGATTTTTTCCCAAATGAAGGCAATTTTTGAAAAAAATCCCCGAATAACAATAAAGCTATTGAAAGTCTCTAGTCATAGGGATAAATCATTACGTTACCAACATTGACAGAAAGTTGAAAAACGCCCCCAGATTTGTCCCCAAAAATTTTAGAATTCCCCAAAAAAGTCCCCACAAACATTTGGTCTCCAAAATTGTCCCCAGAAGCCTCAAAACTCCCCCAAATGGGGACAAAATCCCCAATTTGGCATCACTGTATCAGTTCGGCTTTGATGATCTTTATTAAACACATGTTGAAGCATGTTATTGGCCATTTTATATCGACACTTTGAAATAGACCGATATCAATGAACCAATAGCAGGAAAGGAGCTAAAACAGAAGATATTGTTTTCATTCGTCATATTGCCTTTTCTGTGGTTTCCATCACCTACGATATGCATGAATGTAGAGTGGGAATTCAATATAGTGTAATATATCAGAACCCATACCATAATAGATATCTCAGATAGGGATATATCGTTTCGACTAACATCAAATCTCTTTCCTAGTAAACACACCTGCTGATTATAGGTATGAATACGGCAATACGCATTAATAGTGAATGGATTGTGATATTGGAGTATGTCTGATGAATTTTTTCTGAAGGGGTAGAACCGTGACCTTGAACGAAGTCAGCTTATTCACGGGATAATCAAAGCAGATGGCTTTCAATAAATACTGGTTTATTTTTTTTATTATGCGGTGGCCTTTTTAAAGCAGTGATGTTTAGATTTGAGGTTATGAAGGATGAGGAAGTATATGTATTGCGATAGAGATCGTTTGGCGTGGGGTTATTTTTTCTAGTTTATCAGTGAGTAATTAGAGGAAAGTAGAAAATGAGTATTAGATAAAGATATTCGGTGCTTTTTTTCTTCGGGTTTCGTTAGCTGTTGTATGTTGGCTGATCGGGTTTCATTCGCTCGAGTTTCGTTCACTCGGGTGCGCACTCAGGGATTAATCCAGCTTTATAAAAATGGTACCCCATTTGTGAATTTATAAAATAATTTGTGAAAACATCAAGTAAGTTTGTGAAAATTAATGATACTTCAGAACAATTAACTAAAATACGTAAAGTATTTTTTTTTTTTTTAAATACATTTAAAAAATAAAATGAGACAGTTGTAAAAATAAATATCTATATGGGCGAGTTAAGTTGTTTCTTATATGTAAGATAAGTAGGTGTTTACTTAGATATTTATCATTGTCTCCAGTAAATATTCATATTGAGGGTATTTTTCTGTGTTCGATACAGTGAAGCTTATAAAATATTTTAGTGTGCAGTTATATTGCTGAGAATTGACTTTGTGAAGGTACCTCTTTGCTGAAAGTTGAATTTGTGAAGGTACCTCATTGCTAAAAATTGACTTTGTGAAAGTGCCTCAGTGCGGCACTAAATTTGTTCTGGATTAACCTCTGGCACTAGGCAATATCGTTAAAGGGATATATTGGCGGAGCTAGATCTTAAATATTGTTATCGGGATATTAAAAAAATATCGATACTTGGGGATATATTGATAAATAATCCAGCCCTATTATGGTCCCACTTTCAGTTTCCAATGTCACACTTCCACTTTTCACCAAAAGTTGGAAAAATCATCCGTACACCAGACCTGTTTCAATTCTGAAATTTCATCATTCTACATTTATTAGTTTCAGATATATGGTACCCCCCCCCCCCCAACTCAAATACACACACAAACCAATTGCCGAAATCCACTTTTTTTTTTTTTTTTTAAACACACGAGACCTTAAAACACGAAAATCAGATTAAAACTCTAAATTAAATTTTTTAACCAAATACAATAAATATTCCCATTATCTATGGCAGTCGTCTAATGGTAAAAATGCAATGTAGGTGCAGAAAAAATAGCAGGGAACAACTTTTTGTTCAAAATAGTCTCCACTTTCCTGAGAATAGTAGCTTTTAAGCCCCTTTTACCCCAAAATAGTTGCCATAGTAGCCTGGGGTTGATTTTAGTAGCAAATAGTTGCTTTTTAGTCGCAGCTGGGAACCCTGCATAAACCCTAATGTATTTAATTTTTTTTGTTTGTTTGTTTATGTGCTGCAACTAGTAGCAACGTTTATGCCATTTTGAATGGGGAACTTGTAATTGTGGCCTTCAAACAACATATATCCCTTTTGTGACATTTTAAAAATATTTACGGAAATCAGGGCGCGAAGAAAGAGACAATCAAATGGTCATATTGAAGTTATGAACACTTTTAGCAAAACAAAATTTCATGTAACCTAACCTAATAGCACATAAAATTGTGTGAAATAAATGATTAAAGAAATGCTTTATTATTTACAATCTTTGTTAATTAACGAATGAAATGCAAAAAAATTTTCCAGGTTGACACGGCCCAGGGAAAATTTAATCCAGGAGTAGCTTGGCGCGAGTATATACAAAAAAAAAAGTCCGAGCCCTCCCTGGCCCGAGAAAAAATAGATCTGAGGACCAGGTCGGACTCGGGTCTCTGGCTCATGCCTGTGCAAGCTTCTACTCCTCTTATTACATATTTATTTATTTATATGTACTTTTTTTAATAGAAAAATACTTCAGTGGACAGTTATTTTTTAAGGTAAAAGATTATTATTTTTATTTGAACACGAAATTAATAATTATATATATATATATATATATCACTTATTAAAACAAAGTTATAATACAGTATGGAACCGTTTATCCGGAATTATATTTTTAAACAATTAACTTCTAATGTATATTTAAAAAAAAAAAAAAAAACTTACAGAAGTATTTTTATTTATTTTTTTAATAATAATGGTTTAGCATTGTAATATGAAAGAATTAAAAATAAAAGGGCGCAGATGCTGTATAATCCACCGTCGCCAAGTTCGTTTTTCACCGCCAAGCGAACGCGTTTTTATTTGTGGCAACCCCTGTGTTTTGGCCAATAGGGTTACCGTTTCGTTGGGGTCGATTTATTTGCTGCTACGATTTTGTGCGTGTAGCACGTAGTGTAGTGTATTGAACTGTTTTTAAGGAGCACGTGGTTGTCGATGAGGTTGTATAATTCTTTTTTATTTTATTGTGTATGTTTTATTTATTGTTTATTATTATTTATTATGGCTTTATCCAAGTGTATTGTATTGAGATTTTTCAAGATAAATTTAATGCTTTGCCGGGCTTTCGATTCAATATGCATATATTGATTCATAAAGTGCATGTAACAAGCTATCTGTCGGTCAGGTTGTATAATTCTTTTTTATTTTATTGTGTATGTTTTATTTATTGTGTATTATTATTTATTATGGCTTTATCCAAATGTATTGTATTGAGATTTTTCAAGATAAATTTAATGCTTTGCCGGGCTTCCGATTCAATATGCATATATTGATTCATACAGTGCATGTAACAAGCTATCTGATCCTTAATTTAAAAAAAAAAAAAAAAAAAAAAAAAAATTGGCTTAAAATTCATATTAATTTTCATAGATGCGATAATTTTTATTTAATATTTCCTTATTTTTTTTTTAATTTTAATGTTTTAAACTGACATGTTAAGATATTATTTAATTTTATAACGGGGGGTGGGGGGTGGGGGGTTCAGGGGTGGTCTCCCCCCCCCTGAAAAACTAAAATTAATTTGCATAATTTTGTTAGGTGTTTCATTGTAAATTTTTGATTTAATTCTTATTAAATCTTTATTATATTGTGTAAAGTTTTTTTTTTAAATTCAAATTCCTCTTTTTTTTTTTTTTTTTAATTAATATCGTTTTTCAAAATCGATGTAGTTTTTTATCATCCGTGATTTCCGGAGTTTTTTTTTTTTTTTTAACCACTTCATAAATTTAAAGAAAAAATAAGGGTTAAAAAATGCAACTGTAATACAAAATATGTGATTTTACTCTTTGTTTTTTTTTTTAAGAACCTGTAAGTTCGCGTATTTTGTGTTAAAATTGCATTTTTAAACCATTACTTTTGGTTGAAATTTATGTTGTGGTTAAAAAAAAAAAACACTTCGGTAATCGCGGGGGATAAAAATGGCGTCGATTTTGGAAAACGGCATTTTGGCGTGATTCTGGCGCCGCCATTTTGAAAATGGCGCAAAGCGGTGGATTATACAGCATCTGTTCCAATAAAAGAAATATTTCATAAATAGTAATACCATTTAATTTTGTTATATTTAAAAGTAGTATTTATTTATTTGGTAATTACAGTGTAAACTGAAAAGCTAGCTTTTAGTTCTGAAAAATGTTGATAGACGGCGCCACTACACGATATCATAAAACTGACGATTTTATTAATCTGGTAAGAGTTGGATGAAATGGTGATAATTGGTCCTTTTCTGAACTTATTTTATTTGTTTATTTATGGAGGGTGGGGAGGTGATAAATAAAATGAAGTAACTTTTAAAATTTATGAATATTTTGCACTTTCATGGACATAAAAAAACGAATTTTCATAAGAAAAAGAAAAGTCTTTAAAAATCAAATCTTATTTTTCTAAATCCTTAGTAATATTCAATGTTTTAAAATCATGGTTAAAAACACTTGGATTTGGGCATATTTTGATTTTTACGTAAGGTTAATAAATTTCAAAGAATTTTTTTTTTTTTTTTTCCCCACATTTTAATTAATAATTTATCTTGATTGAAAATTGTTTTAATACTTTTATTTTTAAAAAAATTTCAGGTTAATTAAATATTTAAATTTGATTAATTGATAAAAAAATAGTTATTAATTTTTTATTTAAAATATTTTAAATGAGAACCATATGCATTCTAAAATTCTGATTAATGAAGGTTGCTTTGATGATCAACAGATCAACCCGTTATCCGGAAAAAAAACAGTTATCCAGAATAGTCTTGTAAAAACCATTTTGGATAATTGGTAATACTAGGAAGAATGTGGGAACTATGAACAGTATATTTAACCAGATCGAATAAAACTAGATTCAACAAAACATTTTCTAAAAAACATTTTCCCGATTAAAATTTCAAAGTGGTATAACTGCTTGCCACCCTCCTATTTTCCTCATCTGCATTAATTTTAAACCAAACAAAATCTCCCTCAAATTGATTAAGCATCTTTTTTAGAATTATCAGAGTTTCCAAAGGAGGATCTGAACCCCACCCCCATGGTGTTAGATATTTTGGAAAATTACTGTCAAATCCTTACAACATTTTACTTTGAACATCTCCAATTAAAAAAATAACAAAATATTAATCTTTTGTTCATTCGATTGGATCATTTAAAAACTTGTATTTAATTTTTCTTATCTAACCAAAATCTATGCGGTGAATAGATCTCTTTAGAAACTTATTCATAACACTTTTTTACAAAAACTTTTGTACACAAATTATTTTTAAGCTATTGTATAGCTTTTATCGCGGCCTTTGAGCGCGGCGACCGAATCAAAAAATTCCGTAACGAAAAAAAAACCTAACACAGTTCGGCAGACTTCGGTAGACTTCGGCTGTACGAAGCTCGCACGGATCGAGACGAGCTGCTCCGAAATCTAGCGAATACGTCAGCAGCTGTTTGTGAGAAAGTATATAGGTGTATAGCTATCTATCATCTATGTACAACAGTGAATAGTTGTACGCGTAAAATTTGTGTATAAAGTAGATCAGATAAAACTTGAATATCCCCATTCGACTTACAGGCCTTTAAAACCTATTAAATACCTCTATTAAAATTTGTTTTCTTATCGGTCACCACGCTCAAAAAGTGTAACTTGAATTAATATCAAAGAAAAAACTTGAATATCCCCATTCGACTTGCAGGCCTTTAAAACCTATTAAAATACCTTTTCTCTATTAAAATTTGTTTTCTTATCATTATTGTTATCTTATCATTATTGTTACCTTATTCATTAATATCAAAGAAAAAACTTGAATATCCCCATTCGACTTGCAGGCCTTTAAAACCTATTAAATACCTTTTCTCTATTAAAATTTTTTTTCTTATCGGTCACCACGTTCAAAAAGTGTAACTTGAATTAATATCAAAGAAAAAACTTGAATATCCCCATTCAACTCGCAGGCCTTTAAAACCTATTAAATACCTTTTCTCTATTAAAATTCGTTTTCTTATCGGTCACCACGCTCAAAAAGTGTAACTTGAATTAATATCAAAGAAAAAACTTGAATATTCCCATTCGACTTGCAGGCTTTTAAAACCTATTAAAATACCTTTTCTCTATTAAAATTTGTTTTCTTATCATTATTGTTATCTTATTCATTAATATCAAAGAAAATCCTTGAATATCCCCATTCGACTTGCAGGCCTTTAAAACCTATTAAATACCTTTTCTCTATTAAAATTTGTTTTCTTATCGGTCACCACGCTCAAAAAATGTAACTTGAATTAATATCAAAGAAAAAACTTGAATATCCCCATTCGACTTGCAGGCCTTTAAAACCTATTAAATACCTTTTCTCTATTAAAATGTGTTTTCTTATCGGTTACCACGCTCAAAAAGTGTAACTTGAATTAATATCAAAGAAAAAACTTGAATATCCACATTCGACTTGCAGGCCTTTAAAACCTATTAACTACCTTTTCTCTATTAAAATTTGTTTTCTTATCATTATTGTTATCTTATCATTATTGTTGTCTTATTCATTAATATCAAAGAAAAAACTTGAATATCCCCATTCGACTTGCAGGCCTTTAAAACCTATTAAATACCTTTTCTCTATTAAAATTTGTTTTCTTATCGGTCACCCCGCTCAAAAAGTGTTCCTTGAATTAATATCAAAGAAAAAACTTGAATATCCCCATTCGACTTACATGCCTTTAAAACCTATTAAATACCTTTTCTCTATTAAAATTTGTTTTCTTATCGGTCACCACGCTCAAAAAGTGTAACTTGAATTAATATCAAAGAAAAAACTTGAATATCCCCATTCGACTTGCAGGCCTTTAAAACCTATTAAATACCTTTTCTCTATTAAAATTTGTTTTCTTATCGGTCACCACGCTCAAAAAGTGTAACTTGAAATTATATCAAAGAAAAAACTTGAATATCCCCATTCGACTTGCAGGCCTTTAAAAACCTATTAAAATACCTTTTCTCAAAAAATAGAGTTAGATCATTCAAATTTGGTACATCGAGGTTTTCGATACCTACAAATCGATTGCGGATATTTTTGATATATTCTCATTGCGGATATATTCTCATTTATTCAATAAAAGAAAAAAATTTGTTTTCTTATCGGTCACCACGCTCAAAAAGTGTAACTTGAATTAATATCAAAGAAAAAAAAATACTGCATAAATAAAATAAATAAATAATTATAATTGCATAAGTTGATAAAAAATGCTATACAATAGCTTTACCGCGGCAGTCCTCGAGTGCCACACGTATTTTTGAACATTTATTTTAAATATTCTGTTGAACTATTTAAGAAACAGACGTAATATATAACATTCACTCACCGACACCTTTTCATTCACATCTCTTATAATATGAAAATATGTGTTTTAAAAGAAATGATATGAAATTCCAGCAACGCAGTGATGTTACACTAAATGATTTGTTTTTAAATTCCACTGCAATTATTTTGTTTTGCATATTAAAGTATACTTGCACATTGAAATATTACTTTTAATTTTCAAATACGCAGTCAAATATATCACTTTCATTAAGTTTATATTATGTACTGAAATGTATTTATTTCAATGAATTATTTAATCTTTTGCGTCCCGCCATCCAAAAGCAAAACTACAGCTAAAATTTTCGCAATTTTTTTTTTTTGCAGCACACTATCAATTTGCATGCGTTTTCAATTAATTTGGATAAGCTGGCACAAAATAAACATTTCCATAAATTTTACTTACAGTTTTGGACAGCGTGACACAAAAGATAAAATAATTCATTGAAATAAATACATTTCAGTACATAATATAAACTTAATGAAAGTGATATATTTGACTGTGTATAGTGTAACCTATCTAAACCTATCTCACCTATGGCTGTATCGTCTGGTGGTCTCGGACTAGACTGACTACTGTTAGAACTAGCTTTATTGGGTTGCAAAGGATGGTCTGTGTTGCTCTTTCAGGCTGCATTAGGACTACTCCAACTGCTGCCCTTGAGTGTTTGCTTGGGCTTCTTCCGCTTTATTTGCGTATTGAAGCTGAAGCTTTAACCTGTATGAAGCATTTCATGTGTCTGGGCTTGTGGAAGGATTATTCTAGACATCTGTATTGGGGTTCCCTCATTTCATTTGTTGCTGATCTTCCTTCTTTCATTATGCCTAGTGACTACATGGTTATGAAATTTGCCTTTCACAAGCCTTTTAAGATCTTTTTCCCTACCAGGGAGGATTGGCTTTTGTCTCCTAGTTGGCTTGATGACAACTGTTTGGTTTGGTATACTGATGGCTCTAAGCTTGGTTCTCAATATGGGGCAGGTGATTACTGTTCTGGGGATGGAACTCGGCTTTCTTTTCCTCTTGGAAAGTTTGCCACAGTTTTCCAGGCTGAAATCTTTGCTATCATCTTATGCTGTAAGGTATGCTTAGGGGTTATCATAATTTAACCATCCGTATCTGTTCTGACAGTCAAGCGGCTCTCCTTTCACTAGAGAGGTGTAAGTTCACCTCTCTTCTTGTATGGGAGTGCTACAAGGCACTTTGTGAGCTTTCTTCCTATAATAAGGTTAGTCTTCACTGGGTACCTGGTAAAGGGCAAAATTAACGGTCGCCACCAGCCACGTGGCGACTAAATAAAAAAAGATGGCGATTAAAAATTATGCATCGATCGCCACTAAAGTCGCCACTTTTTGTGATCATTAAAAGATTATAAAAATCGAGCGGCGATAGGGTATCTAAGCTTTGTGATTTCCAATCTTTTTCCATCCATGGCATAAATGTTAATGTTCATTTTAAACTTGTTTTATTATATTCTACAACCTATAAAGAAGTAGAATTGTTTAATATATCTCACTCATATAATTTTTTGGACTCCCCCTCCCTTTCCCTCCCCCTAACAATCTGTGATCACACAGCTTATAGAAAGCTTTATAATTTCTAACCATTTTCCATTTGCTGCAAAAATATAAATATCTATTTTAAACTTACTTTGTTAGATTATAGAATCTGTAAAGAAGTAGAATTGTTTAATATCTCTTGCTCATAATTCTTGTAATCCCCCCCCCCCTCCTCCAATGATTGGCAATCACATGCTCCACTGAAGCCTTGTGATTTACAATCTTTCTCCATCCATCATAAATGTAAATATTCATTTTAAACTTTCTTGATTAGATTCTAGAACCTATAAAGAAGTATATGGATGTATCCCCCCCCCCCCCACACACACACACATGTGTGCTCCAGTTCAACCAGCAGTTAATGATCAAATGTCCTGCAAAGCACAGTCTTTTTCCATTATTATCTCCATAGTATTTAGTGTATATTTTACCCATTTAAGATATTTGACAAATGTGTGTATCAAAATTTGGTTTGACTTAAATGTGTATTTTTCAAAAATTTTTGTAGAAATCTTCCTTTTACCTTCCCATTTTAAAGTAGAAATCTCCCTATTTTTAAAGCTACAAATTTGGCAGCTAAGTAAATTATTTTTAATGAAGCAGCTAAGTTTCCATATCTATACTTTTTAAGAGGAAATATTTTAACTCTATTGAAATAAAATCATTTAAAAAAGTGTGTCTTTAGAAATAAGAAAAAAATAATAAAACTGCTAACTGTATTTACACATGACCATGTAAAAGGTTGTGATGATGATGAATCATTCATTTACTTAGAAAATAGCAATGTGAACTGTGAATGATAACAGCTTATTTCACTTAAATAAATTGAAAAAAAAAGTACTACTAAATTATCTGAAATATAAAAACTTTTGCTGTTATTATTACAGCCCTAAGCAGATTTCAATTTAGGATGTGCAATTTAGGATTTTTAAAAAGAGCGTAATTACAATTTCAGTGTCCCTGTGTTAATTTTATATGTATTTCTTATTTACATATTTTTCTTGTGGTAATTATACCACAAAATGGTGACAATGCTTTTTGCAGTCTGAAAGAAATAGTCTTATCATGTGAAAAGTGGCCACTAACTTAAAAAAGTGGCTACTAATGAAACTGACAATACCGGCCACTGGCCACTAATGAATTTTCCCAGTTTTGCCCTTTAGTACCTGGTCATATGGGTATACCTGGTAATGGGTTGGCTGATAAGTTGGCTAGATCTGGTTCCAGCACACTCTTTTGTGGCCCTGAGCCTGTTCTGGGTATTTCTCCCACTACTTTTAGGGCTTCTATCTTCAAGTTCTTTGGTAAGGAGCACTATAGGCTATGGCATAATTCTGATGGTCAAAGGCAAGCAAAAGAGCTTAATCTTGACTATCCTGGTCATCATAAGGAGCTTTTAAAGCTTAACAGGAATGGTTTGAGGAAGGTTATTGGCCTTCTTACTGGTCACTGTACCCTTAAGAGACATCTGAACATTATGGGTATCAGTTCTGATCCCATCTGTCGTGGTTGTTGTCTGGAAGAGGAGACTGCTCGGCACATTTTGTGTGACTGAGACCTTTTCTGCTTACAGGTTTGAGCATCTTGGTCGGCATCTTATTGAGCCTTGGGAGCTGCAGGATATTCCTGTCAGTTGTCTGCTGAGCTTTGCTTCAGCTACAAGGCTTTTCTCATAAGGATGTGTTTGGGTATGGGTACAATAGACCTCTGGTCGATATGCCCTAGCTCTCAGTGTCCTGTTGAGGGCTGCCCTCCTTGATAAGTCATAAATACCTAGTTTGGTTAAATTTCGTAAAAAAACTATTTCCAATGCAACAATCCTCAAAATGCATATTTATATGGGATATCACCCCATTTTGCTATGTTGATAAAATTTTAAATTACGAGTAACTTGCGAAATTTTCCTATTAGAATATTTGTAGTCAATCATGTTCAAACAAATATCATAAATGTTATTTTGAAGTTGTCTGATATATTTATGATCCTCAAAATGGACATTTATGCTCAATTTTGCCCTATTCTGCCATTTTAAGTAAATCGTAAATTCCAAATTATTTACGAATTTTTTAAATTGGAAAATTTATACTCTATGATATTCATGCCAGTACCCTAAATAATTTTTCAAAAGTGGTCTGACATCTTTACGATGAAAATATCCTTAAAAATTGACATTTATGTGAAATTTTGCCCTATACTGCCATGCTAAGAAATTCGTAAATTTCCAATAACTTGTGAAATTTTCAAAGTAGCATGTTTCTAGTTACTGATGTTCATTCCGACATGAAAACTCATATTTTAAAACTGGTCTCATATTTTTTAGTAAAAATTTTCCACGTTTAAGTAAAATTTTGCCCTATTCTCCCATGTTAAGAAAAGCATAAATTTTTAATAACTTACGAAGTTTTTTAATTCAAATGTTGCAAATGAATAGGGTTCTTGCCAGTGTCGAAAGTAATATTTTAAATTTTAAAGCTAACCTGGCTTCTCTGTGGCTATTTGTTCTTGAGATATTGTGTACACAGACTAACAAACTAACACACACCATACAAATTTTGTCATTTTTCGGATTCCTCACATGTGAAAACGTGTAAAAAAGTAAAAAAGAACCGAGGTCGAAAATTTTCACGATTACTTAAGTTCTCCATCTATAGCACGATGGGGAACTAAAAAATTTAAATGATATGTGTTGTACTTAAGAATTTAAATTATTTTATTTTATCAGTTATTGTCACTAAGAATATTTATTTTGAATAAGCATACATTAAAATCTTACTAATTAACCCTATTTTAATATTAGAATCAAACCAATTTTTATTTCTAAGATCTAAGATAAAATTAGATTAATTATTAATTAATAGTTTAATATAATTAGGTGTATTACAACTAATATGCTAAATAACATATATCTAACATTGCAATGCAAATTGTATTCAAACAAAAATCCACAAAAGCCCAGAAAAACCCGCAAAAACCCAAGTGGGTTGGGTTTTTCTAGAAAAACCCGGGTTTTTGCCAACCCTGATCTATGGGACCAAAATCTTAAAAGTGCGACAGCATCTAAATGCCTTATTCAATTGAGCAAAAAATTTATACACATATTGGACACAGTTATTCAATCTGCATAGATTTTAGAGAATCTGGCACTTATAGTTTTTTTAAAAGGACACAAAGAAAAATATTTTATCATTAAGTCCTATGGGACCAAATTTTAAAAAGTGTGATAACGTCAAAATGCCTTATTAAACTGAGATAATTTATACACATATTATAGGTAATTGTTGCATGAACTGCATAGAGTTTGGTGAATCTAGCATTTATAGTTTTTTTACAAGGACACAAAGAAACATGCTTTATCATTATGGCCTATGGGACCAAATTTTAAAAAGTGCGCCTTATTCAAATGAACAAAAAAATTACACACAGTTTCACAATCTACATAGGTTTTGGTGAATCTAGCACTTCTAGTTTTTTTATAGGGATACAACAAATAATTCTGTATCATTATGGCCAATGGGGTGAAATTATTTAAAGTGTGATAGCATCTAAATGCCTTATCTGTTTGAGTGGAAAATTTACATACGAATTATAGGTCACCATCACACAAACTATATGGATTTTGGTGACTCTAGCACTTAACGAGTTTTACAGGGACACAATTAAAAATTGTTCATCATTAAGACCTATAAGCTTAAATTATTTAAAGTGTGACAGCAACTAAACTCCTTATTCAAATTAACTGAAAATTTATATAGATGTTATACGTCACCGTCACAAAAACTTTAGGGAATCTAGCACTCATGGTTCTTTTTACAGCCGGACAAAATGCAAATTTATTTATAATCGTGGCATATGGGCTCAAAATTTAAAGTGTCAGCATCTAAATGTCTTATCTGATGCAGCTAAAAATTTATATTAATATTATAAGTCACAGGGTTCCCCTTTGAGCCTTTGAGAAGGGCGTTGCGCCCTGCCTGCCCTTTAAAGTACAAAAATGCACCCTCCTTGCCCATAAAACGCACCCTTTATGCCCGAAAATCGCGCCCTTCTTGCTCCCAAATTTAACCACCACGACCCAAAATAGCGCATTTTTTCTCCTTTTTAAATATTCTTAGTGCTTTATTAATACAAATTTTCTTTCTAGAAGCTTTTTCACTTTTCTGTGTGTTCTACTTATTGCAAAAGCGAGTTGACACTTAGCAGGTGTATAAACTATTTATCAGCGTAAACATAGTTGCCGCGGAACTTCTTTAAATGACCCTGCAGCTTGCTGGCTATAAGGGTGGTGTGGGGAACAGACAAATAAGTGCCTCCCCTAAAGGGCAAAATTAACGGTCGCCACCGGCCACGTGGCGACTAAATAAAAAAAGATGGCGATTAAAAATTATGCATCGATCGCCACTAAAGTCGCCACTTTTTATGATCATTAAAATAATCTAAAAATCGAGCGACGATAGGCAATCGAAGCCTTGTGATTTCCAATCTTTTTGCATCCATGGCATAAATGTCAATGTTCATTTTAAACTTGCTTTATTATATTCTACAACCTATAAAGAAGAAGAATTGTTTAATATGTCTCACTCATATAATTTTTTGGACCCCCCCCCTCCCTTTCCCTCCCCCTAACGATATGTGATCACACAGCTTATAGAAAGCTTTATAATTTCTAATCATTCTCCATTTGCTGCAAAAATATAAATATATATTTTAAACTTACTTTATTAATTTCTAGAATCTGTAAAGAAGTAGAATTGTTTAATATCTCTTACTCATAATTCTTGTAATCCCCCCCCCCTCCTCCTCCAACGATTAGCAATCACATGCTCCACTGAAGTCAATCTTTCTCTATCCATAACATAAATGTAAATATCATTTTAAACTTTCTTGATTAGATTCTAGAACATATAAAGAAGAATATAGATGTACCCTCCCCCCCCCCACACACATGTGAGCTCCATTTCCACAAGCAGTTAATGATCAAATGTCCTGCAAAGCACAATCTTTTTCCATTAATATCTCCATAGTATTTAGTGTATACTTAACCCATTTAAGATAGTTGACAAATGTGTGTTTCAAAATTTGATTTGACTTAAATGTGTATTTTTCAAAAATTTTTGTATTTGCTTTCTTTTGTGTAGAAATCTTCCTTTTCCCTTCCCATTTTAAAGTAGAAATCTCCCTATTTTTAAAGCTACAATTATGGCAGCTAAGTTTCCATATCTATACTTTTTAAGAGGAAGTATTTTAACTCTATTGAAATAAAATCATTTAAAAAAGTGTCTTTAGAAATAAGAAAAAATAAATAAAACTGTTAACTGTATTTACACATGACCATGTAAAAGGTTGTGATGATGATGAATCAGTTGATTTATTTACTAGAAAATATCAATGTGAACTGTGAATGATAACAGCTTATTTCACTTAAATAAATTGAAAAAAAAATAGTACTACTGAATTATCTGAAAGATAATAACTTTTGCTGTTATTATTACAGCCATAAGCAGATTTTAATTTAGGATGTGCAATTTAGGATTTTTAAAAAGAGTAATTACAATTTCAGTGTCCCTGTGTGAATTTTATTATTATATGTATTTCTTATTTTCATATTTTTCTTATGGTAATTATACCGCAAAATGGTGACAATGCTTTTTGCAGTCTGAAAGAAATAGTCTTATGTGAAAAGTGGCCACTAACTTAAAAAAGTGGCTACTAATGAAACTGACAGTACCGGCCACTGGCCACTAATGAATTTTCCCAGTTTTGCCCTTTAGCCTCCCCGGTGTTAGCAAAAAGAGAAGGGGAAAATATGGAAGATATTGCTCTTTTCTTATATTCCAATAATCCTTTTGCTTCATAAATCATGTTTTTTTTTTTTTTTTTTTTTTTTTAAATCTTTAAAATCACGTTAACAAAAATAACAAATCTAATTACTTTTATGATCTAGCTGAAGAACCACAAAAATCATCGTTAAGTTCAATCTCATAAAAAAAAAAAAAAAAAAACATTGACTCAGGAAAGAGAAGTGTTTGTTTACATTAGATGAAAAACCACAATCAATTAGAATCAAAAGCTGAAAGAAGGGGGAATGAAAAGGAAATCTAGATTGTGCAGTGCTTTGATTTTTATTTACACGATAACCACAGACAAGGATATTCTATTTATCTGTAAGTTCATTTATTTTAATGATAAAAATTATAAATAAATAAAATAAAATCTTCCTGGCGTAAAATAATTATTTGATAATGAATTTAAAGCTAATAAACTTCTAACAGTGATGTTGTGGTGTACACATTAAGGCTGGTCGACTACGCAGAAGTCCTAGACCTGGGAGATATGCCTTTCGTTTTTAAAACTTTTTAAGATGTTTTAATCCGTATTCGTGCATTTCGGAGTCAAAGACGGAAACTCTTAAGTTTCACAGGCGAAGTGTCTACTATTGTAGAAAAAAAAAAGAATATTTTTTATGACTTTTGTAAGGTTAATTGAATATATAACTCAGTTTTTACAGTGTGGGGCCATTCTAAGAAAATTACAGATATGAAATGGATATTTTGCCAAGAATTGGTACAAAGATTTCACTTAAAAACTGATTCTTCACGAAAATCATACGAATTAATTGCGCATTTAGAAATAAGCCAAACCAAAACATTTAATTTTTAAGAAATCAGGCACCAAAAAGCAAAGACTTCCGACTTAAGACTAAATATTTTAGTATTTTTGGAAAATTTTGAAATGTGTGTAAAAATGCTCTCGCATTTCGGTAATTAGCCACAAAATTATTAAATATCACAAATCATAAAAAAAAAAAAACTAATTACATCGATTAGCGTAAAATTAAAGCCTATCTTAGGTATTGCTATTAAACATAAATTTTCATAATTAACGGCAAAATGATTACATACTTCCGCTATCGGCTAAAAAAAAATATTGTGAATTTAGAAAGTCAGCTTTTTATAAAAGCGTTGATTTTATTAACATCAGAATAATAAAGTATTTCATAAATAGTTGCAATTAAACGTAAATTTTCAAAAGTTAGCGGTGAAATCGAAATGATCCTGTACTTCCGAAATCGGCTGCAAAATTACTGCATATTTTGAGATTAAACTATAAAAGCAACTCAAATTTTATCGATTAATGACGGAATAGATAATTATTTGGAAATTCAGCTTTGAAAACAATGTGATTTTAATCTTAGCAGCAAAATAATAGAGTATTTCGATTCTTACAGTTTCCTTTTTACTTTCTTTTATATTTAATAGAAGAAAGTACTGGATTCGTAAAAATTTTCGACTTCCGGTTTTCGACGGATTTACACGTTTTGAGAGGTCTTGAACATGATTTGACCATTTTTAGACAATGTCTGTCTGTGTGTGTGTGTGATAAAAATTTTGTGGCAACTGTATCTCTGGAACTACAGCTCAGAATTGTATATAAATTTATATGTCGATACACCTTGATCTAAATTAGTGCCTATCAACTTTTGGTTAAAATTGCTCAACAGCTGGCGCCGCTATACAGCGATTTCCGCAATTTAAAGGAGGCTATATCTCAGGTTCTATTGCATATAATCGAACAAAACTTGATTATATAAGAAGGTCTTTATGAGACATTATGCTGATTCAATGTAAATGCTTATCGGCCAACAGGTGGCGCTGCTATACATCAATTTCTGCAATTTATGGAATATTTCAGGAACTACTGCACAAAATTGCATATAAATTTATATGTAGATGCACCTTGACATAAATTAATATCTATCAACTTTTAGTGTCAACCACTCAACAAGTAGCGCTGCTACACAGTGTTTTCTGCAATTTAAGGAAAGGCTATATCTCAGGTTCTATTGTGTATAATCAAACAAAACTTGATATGTGCAAAGGCCATTATGAGATATTATGCTGATTTAAATTGGATGCTTATAAACCAATAGATGGCACTGCTATACTGGAAATTTCCTCGATAATGGGAAGGCTATATCTCAGTTTGTATGGCATATAACTGTAAAAAATGTGACATGTGAGATACCCATTATAAAAGCATATTTTTAAGATTTTATTTATAGACAATAAAACTTTCTTTGGATATTTAGTGTTAGCTTTCTCTAAGATGAAAATCATTTGCATTCACCATGTTAGATAATTTAATTTTAATAAATAATAGTTTTAATAAATTATTTGCCCTTAGTGAATTTGTATAGGAAAATATAGCAGAAAGTCTTGTGGTGACCACAACATACTATTATTTTTTTCCCACAAAATAAATATATTAACCTGTGATACTCTTTGATGGTTAGATAATGCAGAGTTCAAAATTTTCAAGAGCGACCTCTGATTTTCATGCTAGTTATTTTGTTTTCATAGAAACTTCTCATTTTGGGTGTTAAATTTGCCTTATATGTATAAGAACTTTATAAATATAACTCATTATAGGTACAAATAAGTACTTTTAATAATAACCTATATAAGTATTCCTCCATTGTTCATTCTACAGCCAAGTAACATTTTCCAGGGATTTTGCATGTTGGGTAGTTTCATCCCTAATAGTTGTAGGAGCTACATTTTTAGAGATCAAATTTCAAAAGAATATTTCATTTGCCATTATTGAAATTCAGCAAAGTGAGTAAATTCCAGGGATCCTCTAAATTTACCAACTGATTGCAACATTAGAAATTAGCAATAATACCTAAAAAATTGGAAGCTATTAAAAAAAAATATCATTAATTAATTACATCGAACTTTTTATCACTACTATTTGATTAGAATGACCCTGCAGCTTGCTGGCTATAAGGGTGGGGCGGGGAACAGACAAATAAGTGCCTCCCCGGTGTTAGCAAAAAGAGAAGGGGAAAATATGGAAGATATTGCTCTTTTCTTATATTCCAATAATCCTTTTGCTTCATAAATCATGTTTTTTTTTTTTTTTTTTTTTTTAAATCTTTAAAATCACATTAACAAAAATAACAAATCTAATTACTTTTATGATCTAGCTGAAGAACCACAAAAATCATCGTTAAGTTCAATCTCATAAAAAAAAAAAAAAAAAAAAAAAAAACATTGACTCAGGAAAGAGAAGTGTTTGTTTACATTAGATGAAAAACCACAATCAATTAGAATCAAAAGCTGAAAGAAGGGGGAATGAAAAGGAAATCTAGATTGTGCAGTGCTTTGATTTTTATTTACACGATAACCACAGACAAGGATATTCTATTTATCTGTAAGTTCATTTATTTTAATGATAAAAATTATAAATAAATAAAATAAAATCTTCCTGGCGTAAAATAATTATTTGATAATGAATTTAAAGCTAATAAACTTCTAACAGTGATGTTGTGGTGTACACATTAAGGCTGGTCGACTACGCAGAAGTCCTAGACCTGGGAGATATGCCTTTCGTTTTTAAAACTTTTTAAGATGTTTTAATCCGTATTCGTGCATTTCGGAGTCAAAGACGGAAACTCTTAAGTTTCACAGGCGAAGTGTCTACTATTGTAGAAAAAAAAAAGAATATTTTTTATGACTTTTGTAAGGTTAATTGAATATATAACTCAGTTTTTACAGTGTGGGGCCATTCTAAGAAAATTACAGATATGAAATGGATATTTTGCTAAGAATTGGTACAAAGATTTCACTTAAAAACTGATTCTTCACGAAAATCATACGAATTAATTGCGCATTTAGAAATAAGCCAAACCAAAACATTTAATTTTTAAGAAATCAGGCACCAAAAAGCAAAGACTTCCGACTTAAGACTAAATATTTTAGTATTTTTGGAAAATTTTGAAATGTGTTTAAAAATGCTCTCGCATTTCGGTAATTAGCCACAAAATTATTAAATATCACAAATCATTAAAAAAAAAAAAAAACTAATTACATCGATTAGCGTAAAATTAAAGCCTATCTTAGGAATTGCTATTAAACATAAATTTTCATAATTAACGGCAAAATGATTACATACTTCCGCTATCGGCTAAAAAAAAATATTGTGAATTTAGAAAGTCAGCTTTTTATAAAAGCGTGGATTTTATTAACATCAGAATAATAAAGTATTTCATAAATAGTTGCAATTAAACGTAAATTTTCGAAAGTTAGCGGTGAAATCGAAATGATCCTGTACTTCCGAAATCGGCTGCAAAATTACTGCATATTTTGAGATTAAACTATAAAAACAACTCAAATTTTATCGATTAATGACGGAATAGATAATTATTTGGAAATTCAGCTTTGAAAACAATGTGATTTTAATCTTAGCAGCAAAATAATAGAGTATTTCGATTCTTACAGTTTCCTTTTTACTTTCTTTTATATTTAATAGAAGAAAGTACTGGATTCGTAAAAATTTTCGACTTCCGGTTTTCGACGGATTTACACGTTTTGAGAGGTCTTGAACATGATTTGACCATTTTTAGACAATGTCTGTCTGTGTGTGTGTGTGATAAAAATTTTGTGGCAACTGTATCTCTGGAACTACAGCTCAGAATTGTATATAAATTTATATGTCGATACACCTTGATCTAAATTAGTGCCTATCAACTTTTGGTTAAAATTGCTCAACAGCTGGCGCCGCTATACAGCGATTTCCGCAATTTAAAGGAGGCTATATCTCAGGTTCTATTGCATATAATCGAACAAAACTTGATTATATAAGAAGGTCTTTATGAGACATTATGCTGATTCAATGTAAATGCTTATCGGCCAACAGGTGGCGCTGCTATACATCAATTTCTGCAATTTATGGAATATTTCAGGAACTACTGCACAAAATTGCATATAAATTTATATGTAGATGCACCTTGACATAAATTAATATCTATCAACTTTTAGTGTCAACCACTCAACAAGTAGCGCTGCTACACAGTGTTTTCTGCAATTTAAGGAAAGGCTATATCTCAGGTTCTATTGTGTATAATCAAACAAAACTTGATATGTGCAAAGGCCATTATGAGATATTATGCTGATTTAAATTGGATGCTTATAAACCAATAGATGGCACTGCTATACTGGAAATTTCCTCGATAATGGGAAGGCTGTATCTCAGTTTGTATGGCATATAACTGTACAAAATGTGATATGTGAGATACCCATTATAAAAGCATATTTTTAAGATTTTATTTATAGACAATAAAACTTTCTTTGGATATTTAGTGTTAGCTTTCTCTAAGATGAAAATCATTTGCAATCATCATGTTAGATAATTTAATTTTAATAAATAATAGTTTTAATAAATTATTTGCCCTTAGTGAATTTGTATAGGAAAATATAGCAGAAAGTCTTGTGGTGACCACAACATACTATTATTTTTTTCCCACAAAATAAATATATTAACCTGTGATACTCTTTGATGGTTAGATAATGCAGAGTTCAAAATTTTCAAGAGCGACCTCTGATTTTCATGCTAGTTATTTTGTTTTCATAGAAACTTCTCATTTTGGGTGTTAAATTTGCCTTATATGTATAAGAACTTTATAAATATAACTCATTATAGGTACAAATAAGTACTTTAATAATAACCTATATAAGTATTCCTCCATTGTTCATTCTACAGCCAAGTAACATTTTCCAGGGATTTTGCATGTTGGGTAGTTTCATCCCTAATAGTTGTAGGAGCTACATTTTTAGAGATCAAATTTCAAAAGAATATTTCATTTGCCATTATTGAAATTCAGCAAAGTGAGTAAATTCCAGGGATCCTCTAAATTTACCAACTGATTGCAACATTAGAAATTAGCAATAATACCTAAAAATTGGAAGCTATTAAAAAAAAATATCATTAATTAATTACATCGAACTTTTTATCACTACTATTTGATTAGAATGTTTAATATTTTTCTTTAATAATCACTAAAAAAGGTCTTTGGTTTTTAAGAAATTTGCGAAAATCTTATTAAAGATAATTTTTATGATAGTTCTTTACTTTCATTTCAACATTTATAAGATTTTCAAGAGCTTTTTACATATTTTTCAGGAAGCAATTTTAATACTTTTTATTAGGTTTAACAGAACTATAGTTAAAGATAAAAGAATGTGAAAAAATAAATTTATTTATTTAATTTTTGGTGACTAATTTGTACATTTAGTGAAAATTTGCTATATTATCCGAGAGGGGGGGGGGGGGTTGCTTAACAACTGCATTTATAAATATAATAAAATTGCTTGTAATTTTGGAGGCTATTTTTTGCGAAGCGATATGCCCTTTTAATAAAATGTGCCCTTTTTCATTCTCAACAAATGTGCCCTCTTTTTATAGCGCCACCCTGCCCCTTTTTCCTTGGTAGCAGCACCCTGCCCTTTTTCAAACCTAGGGGGAACTCTAAGTCACTGTTGCACTAATTATAAGCATTTTGGTGAATCTAGCATTTATAAGTTTTTACAGGTACACAATGAATTATTCTTTAAGTCTTTATCATTATGATCTACGTGTTTGGTAAAATAGCGTTAAATTAAACATCGTGTACTATATAAAAAATACCCAAACACCCTATTATAATTTTCTCTTTTGTTTATTTAACATCTCCTCTTACTTTACTTTATCTACAAAACCGTTAATTACTCAATGTTCAGAAAATCGAGTGGAGTCACTCCAGATTTTTTTTTCTTATATTTTCCCATATATATGATTTTTTTTAACTTTAAATTCCTACTTTTCTTTCCCATTATTTTTTGTCCTAAGTTCCCTTTAGTCCCCGAATTAATAAGACAAAATTTATTTTTTTCTTTACTGGTTGTTTAACTAATGTTTAATCTTTTCTCTTGATTTTATTTTATTTTAGTTTCACAATATATTCTAAAAAACTCATTTGGCCATTATTTTGTGGATTCATTGTGTTATAATATTTTTATGTTTGAATAATAAAAAATATTATTAAATTAAAAAATATATATCTTTTTGTTAATTAAAACATTTCATACTTTTAATACTCGTATTTTTTTTTTCTACAATAATAATTAAAATAAGGTCAGGGTGTTTCATTAACTTTGTAAACTAGTACTTTAAAATATGATTTACTTTTTCATATTACTGTTTTATCCAGATAAAACAATTGCAAATTATCTATAATAATAAAATAATAACAAATAAAATTAAATAGAGCAAATAGCTCTTCACTATTTCTTCAGAAATTCTGGCTGCAGGTAAATAACATTCTTATGTGTTACTGTTTTAAATTAAGCATTTATTCGGTTATTTATTTATTATTATTTTTTTTTAATTGCTTCGTAAAGATTACTTATAATCCTTTATTATTATTATTATTATTATTATTGTTGTTTTTCAATTTGAAAAAATTCTGTACCCCAGAGGTACAGAATACCATGTTAATTTTGTGAAAAGAGCACCATGTCCTTTATGTGTATTTTTATATTTATATAGAGGCATTAAGCATTAATATACAGTTACTATAAAAGGAAAGACAGTGGGAAGGGAGGGGAAAAAAAAAATCATTTTCTTTATTTATGACAAATATATGTCACTGCAGCAGATCAAAGACATGGTAGTAAAAACTCTTTTCATAAAATGGACATTGTGTCCTTTACCTCCACAGTACAGAATTACTTCTTACCAAAAGTTAATGGGATAATAAAGTTTTTAAAATAGTTCATACAGATTTGATATTAACATAAACATTTTTAGAAACAAAAAAGCTAGTCTTATTGGTAGTTAGTAATGCATATATTTATTACTGAATAATATTGTCTTGAAGAAAGAAACCAGCTCTAGTGAGGTTTGTTGCAGAAAGCCAGAAAAAATTCTGCCACAGGGGGGATTATGCATAATAGGTACTGTTCATTTCGCACTTATTTGCTCTTCTTTGTGGGTAATAAAAACAGGTAGAACTTTTGCACTCATCCAATATATTTATAACTGTAGTTACTTTTTATGTTTAATACTATTTTCTAGAAAAAAAAAAAAAAATAGGAGTTTTTTTCTTAAAAGGTAAGACGTGTTTTCTATACTTTATAGATGGGATTTGTAAATTATAAATAATTTAGCAAAAACCCACATATTTGAAAAAACCCGCGAGTTTTTGTTGGTGGACTCAGTTTGCCAACCCTGCTTTGAGCACTGTACTACTATAATGCATTCAAAAGCTTTATTTAGAGAATACATGTGTAAAATAGAAAATTCTTAATTTTCAGTGTTGATAAAGCAATTTAAAGATCATTTCGAAACTGAACAAATTTCAAAAAGTATTTTTAAGATAAAATATTACATTAGAAGACAAGAATAAAGATAAAGAAACTTAAAAAAGCTACTACAAATTCTATAGTAAATTAATGGTGATTTTGATGAGAGAAATATAAATCATAAATATTAATATAAAGTAAAAGGCGATTTTTGGGACGATGGAGTTAGCTGTCTAGCTTGTGCAAATTCAAGAAGACAAAGAATTTGCTAGTCTGATTAACTTAAAAATATGCATTTGTTAAATAAAATAACTATTTAATAGCATAAAAATTGCTAATTTTTAAAACTTTATAATTCAATTTTGTTTTATTATTTATAAAATATTCAAAGAAAAAATTAAATATATAATGAATATTCTTTATCATTATTATATTAATGTTTATACAATAAAAAAGACAGAAAAAGCCTTTTGTTTTTAAATACTTACGAATCATTGTACAACGTTGTACAAAATTTTATAGAACATCATTCTGTGCAGTAAGAAGCTTTTAAAATAAATTATTAAATTTGTACAAGTCCCAGCGGCAGAAACACCGTGGCTCGGCGACATAGTCGCAGACACAGAAAAACAGCTTGCGGACAATTTTTGTCTGCATTGAGAAAAAAATTTGTCCGCAACTTTCGGATAACAATTCACTTATAAACATTTCTGTATCAAAACTAAAACTTTTATTATTTATAATTACTTAAGCCACTATCAAACGAAGAACCATACGATAGTTTTTAGCACAAAATACCTCATAAACAGGTTTTTCATGTGGGAAACGATCCAAATATGCCGTTTGATACAAATTGCCGAACGTATGTTCGTCAATCACGCATTTTCGACTGTTTAAAGCACATATGGTAGTCTTTAGAATGAAATCCTCCAATCAGAGAATCGCGATTACAGAACACCCTCTATTCTTTTCCCTTTTAAACATCCTTGAGGGGGGTGGGGGGAATAATAGCCAAATGTTGGGTCAGTTGTTTACATTTCTGGATTTCGTTCTTCCGTTTATGCTTAAAAACAACCCTACTGATGTTGTTTGGTCGCTTTTGAATGGCAATAGCTTATATTTTAGAATATATAGTCTTCCGTCTGATAGCACCTTTATATTGTGTTGTGTCAAACATTGCTATAAAATATTTAATTGAATGCCCAGTAGCAGAATTTTTTCTGTCAATCTGCAACACGATTTAGGCATTAAAAAATAATCTGCAACATAATTTCACAATAAGTTACTGAGGGGAAAAATTTACCAGATTCAGTAAGCTTATTTTTATCACAAGTTAAATATAATGTTATTAATCTGTTAGATTTCTCAAATCACGGTAGTAATATCTTATTTACTTATAGTTCAGTAAAGAGTTGGCATTAACCTTTACTCTTTATATCGCATAAGAAAAAATACCTTTGTCCATGATCTTGTAAATATTCAAAGGTGCAGTAACAAAAAATACATGGGTAGTGAGTGATATTGAACAATTCTATCTCAAATTAAGTTCTACATATTTATGCTGCATATAGAGAAAGATTGAAAATCACAAGACACCTGCAGAGAGTTTCATTACCGATTATTAGCAAATGGTAAATGAGGGGGGAGGAAAGGGGATGCTAAAAAAAAATACAATAATATGAGATATTAAACATTTCTACTTCTTTTTAGGTTTCTATAACCAGATAAAACAAGTTTAAAATGAATATTGACATTTATGTTGCGGATGAAAAAACACTGAAAATCAAACACTTCTGTAGAGTGTTTGATCGCCGATCATTAGTGACGGGGGGGGGGGGGGGGGGGGCATTAGAAAATAATCTGCAGCATAATTTCACAGTGAGTTATGAAAAAAAACTAGTTGGCATAGGTGGACTCTGCTCAGTTCCCCATCATATTTATGTTCTCATAAAATTCTAGCGGGAGACATATTATAATCATGTTAAAAGAAATGAATTTGACCAAAGCTTGATACAGTGACAGAATGAAATCCCCGCCTAATAGGCTATCCACCATTCACTTCGATATATTTATCGTATTCTAATCTATTCATTTATTTTATCAGGGTCAATTCCGTTGTTTAGTTTTCATTAGTGCTGGACGATATCAGAAATTAAATATCGCGATATATCACCAAGTTAATATCGATATTAGTGATATATTGCGATATTTCTTTCAAGATAGGAAAAAATAGACATTTGTTATTTTTTAAAGACATATGCACATGAATTTTAAAGTATACAAGTATAGAGTGTTTTCCATGTATTTTCTGGTATATTACTACCATAACTTTATCATTAAAAAAAAAAAAAAAAAAAAAAAAAAAAATTCATAAAAAGTGAATCAATATTTTGTGTTTCTTATATCTTATACTATTACTTTTTAGTATACCTCTGTATAGTTTGTCCTCTATTCTTCCCATTTTAAGCTTTAATTATTTTAAAATCATATTTTAACACAGCTAATATGTGATCATTTCTACCAAGTATATCAAAATTCATAATTCTACTAAAAATAAAGCTTAAGAAAAATTGTCTTAAGATGTAGGTATTAAATAAAAAGGAAAATCATTTTAAATAGTTAAGAAATGCCATTGGATACACCTTTTTTGGTCGTAGAGAGTAATATTTTTTACTTAAAACTCTTATATGCATCCTAAATGTCAGTTACTTGTCATTTTTATTTTTGTATCTGCTTACCAAATCATTACAATATTTTTAAAATGTATATGTGTTCAATTCACATTCGTAATAGTTTCACAACAATTGAAAATTGAATTATATATATATATTATATATATATATATATATATATGTGTGTATACATTGTCAGTATAAAAATTATATTATTTAAACAAAATTATGTTAAAGTTTCATTTTGTTACTTAAAGTAACTCATTTTGCATTTAAACCAATTTTATTTAACATGTACGGCTTAAAAAAAAAAAAAAAAGAAAGAAAGAAAGAAAGAAGGAAAAGGAAAGAGAAAAAATAAATGCTACATAAAAAAAGTAATAAACTATCCAATATTATATAATTCTATAAAGAAACTGTCACTGTAAAATTACTGAAGATAAAACTTTATTTTACATCAGTCAGATAGCACCCTTTCTCCCTTCCCATGTTATCCAATAGGATTTTTGTCACGTCGTTTTATAAAAATATTTTATTAAAAAATGAACTTTTTCGAATTCTGTTTTTTGAATATTACTCTTTCAACAGGTCGTCTTTTAGCTTAAATTCTGTTTTTTGAATATTACTCTTTGAACAGGTCGTCTTTTAGCTTAGTGAGCAATTTTTCGAAAAAATAAATTTAAATATTTTACTTAGAGATCCACACTTAGAGTCCATAATTTACTTATTGAAATAAAATATTTAAATTAATTTTTTCGAAAAATTGCTCACTAAGCTAAAAGGCGACCCGTTCAAAGAGTAATATTCAAAAAACAGAATTTGAAAAACTTCATTTTTGAATGAGATATTTATATAAAACGAAGCAACGAAAATCCCATTGGATAACATGGGAAAGGAGAAAGGGAGCTATCTGACTGAAGCAGTGATGCCAGATGGTCGAAAATTATTTCCCCAACCAGGTCTTCAAATTTCCCCAAATTAGTGGGGTTTTTTTTGAAAAAATCCCCAACTTAATTTTCACTAAAAAGGGAAAATAACTTTTTTTTTCAAAAAAAAATATTAAGCAGATTTTTCTATGATTTAAGCTCAAATTTTTCCCCAAATGAAGGCAATTTTTGAAAAAAATCCCCAAATAACAATAAACCTATCGAAAGTCTCTAGTCGTAGGGATAAATCATTACATTGCCAGAAAGTTGAAGAGCTCCCCAGATTTGTCCCCAAAAATTTTAGAATTCCCCAAAAAAGTCCCAAAATTGTCCCCAGAAGCCTCAAAAATCCCCAAAATGGGGACAAAATCCCCAATCTGGCACCACTGGACTGAAGTACAGCCCAAAGAGAGTTAAACACATGTTGAAGGTTGCATCTTGTTCGCCAGAAGTTATCGATACTTTGAAATAAACCAATATCAATGAACCAATAGCAGGAAATGAGCTAAAACAAAAGATATTGTTTTCATTCGTCATAATAAGCGTTTGTTTTATATCGCCTTGTCTGTGATTACTGTGGTATTACACCTACGATCACAAGTGGTGATGTGCAATATTATCAAATACTAACGGTAGTATAAATTCTTTCATATTATCGTTTGGGGTCAGTAAATGCATGAATGTATCAATATACTGTGGGAAGTCAATATACTGTGGAAAAAGCAGATGGCTTTCAATAAATACTGTTTATTTTTTTATAATACGGTGGACTTATTAAAACAGTGATATTTTAGATTTGAGGTTTCGCACACAGGAATAAAGGAAGAGGAAGTATATGCATTGTGGGAGTGATCGTTTGGGGTGGGGTTATATATTTTTATTTTATCAGTGAGGGATGGGAGAAAAATAAGAGAATGGGTATTAGTATAAGATATTGCACGCTCTTTTTATTCGGGTTTCGTTCGCTGATCGTGGTTCGTTCGCTCGGGTTTCATTCGTGATGCGCGCTAGCGCGAAAGCATAATTCTATTAATCCGTGGTTGGCGTTTAACAGTACTTATCGGCATATCGATTGATCGCGCAATGTGCACTAGGTAATATCGTTAAAGGGATATATCGTCAGAGCAAAATCTTAAATATTGTTCCCGGGATATTTAAAAAATATCGATACTTGGGGATATATTGATAAATAATCCAGCCCTAGTTTTCATGCTACTATTTCCAATGCAATAATCCTCAAAATTCATATTTATATGAAAAATTTACAATTTCGCTATGTTGATAAAATCGTAAATTACGAATAATTTACGAAATTTTCCTATTAGAATATTAGTATTCAATCATGTTCAAACAAATACCATAAATGTAATTTTGAAGTTGTCTAATCTATTTATGATCCTCAAAATGGAAGTTTATGTTGAATTTTGCCTTATTCTGACATGTTAAGTAAATATTAAATTCCAAATAACTTAAAAATTTTTTAAATTGGAAAATTCATAGTCTATGATATTAATGCCAGTATCCAAAATAATATTTAAAGTGGTTTGACATCTTTACGATGAAAATATCCCTCAAGATTGACGTTTATGTGAAATTTTGCTCCATTCTTCCATGTTAAGAAATTCGTAAGTTTCCAATAACTTACGAAATTTTTATATTGGAAAATTCATAGTCATTAATATTCATGCCAGTGTTCTAAATAATGTTTCAAAAGTAGTCTGACATCTTTACGATGAAAATATCTCTAAAAATTGACGTTTATGGGAAATTTTGCCCTATACTGCCATGTTAAGAAATTCGTAAATTTCCAATAACTTGCGAAATTTTCAAAGTAGCATATTAAAAGTGACTGATGTTCATTCCGGCATCAAAAGTGATATTTTAAAACTGGTGCGACATTTTTAATGTAAAAAGTTTCCATTTAATGCATGTTTAAGTGAAATTTTGTCCTATTCTCCCATGTTAAGAAAATCGTAAATTTCTCATAACTTACGAAGTTTTTTAATTCGAATGTTGCAAATGAATAGGGTTCTTGCCAGTATCAAAAGGAATATTTTAAAACTGATCTGACCTCTCTGCGATCATTTGTTCGTGAGATATCGTGTTAACAGACTAACAAACTAACGGACTAACACACTAACGGACTGACACACTAACAGACACCCTACAGACAGACACCATACAAATTTTGTCATTTTCGGATTCCTCACACATGAAAACGTATGAAAAAGTCAAAAAACCGAGGTCGAAATTTTTCACGATTACCTAAGTTCCTCATACCTATAGTATGATGGGGAACTAAAAAGTTACCAGATTCAGTAAGCATATTTTTATCACAAATGTTATTAATCTGTTAGGTATGTCAAAGCATTGTAGTTATAGAATTTTAATTACATATAGCTATGTAAAGAGTTGGCATTAGCAATTATCTTTCATATTGCATAAGAACTACTATTTTGTTTATGATTTTGTCCATACTCACTAGGGATGAAACGGATAGTGATTTTGCCGGATACCGGATATCCGGAGCTCTTGTGCCTGCCGGATACGGATATCCGGTACCAGCTCTGTTTCTTGTTGTGTTGTATATTTCTTTTCTTTTTCATATTTTAAAACAAATTATAAACATGTTTTACTCACTATTTATTAATATGTTACTATTTATTAATATTACTCACTATTTATTAATTCAGCATAAAAAAATAACAATAATTATTTAAACACTAAACTTTTCTATTTGTTTGCGCAATATTGCCATAAAGATTAAAATTTTAAGCCTCTATACTTATGACTTCCAGCTGAAAAGTATTGTCCCAAAAAGATAAGTTTCGTACAAAATTATAAAAGTATAAATTAATTTTATTTACTTAATTTTTACCAAATAGTATTAAAATATATGAAACGCACAAAACTTTCTTCTATATTTTCCTACACAAATTCATACAGTACAAATAATTAATTTTTTTATCCTTTATAAATGCAGGCGATTTTCATCTCGGAGAGATGAACTATATTACACTAGATGTCCAACGGAAGTGAAATTTTACCATGCAGATGACATCCTTTCCACTCTTAGGGAAAAAATTGCAGTGTAGCAGCGCCACCTATCGGCAAATATACAGTCAATTTAATTAGTATCATGTCTCATAATGGCTTTTTCATAGATAGAGTTTTGTTCGATTATACACAATTGAACTTGAGATATAGCTTTCCCTTAAACTGCGAAAATTACTGTATAAAGTGCCACCTGTTGAGCAATTGGCACCAAAAGTTGACATAATTTATGTTAAGGTTCACCTACATATAAATATATATACAATTCTGTTCAGTAGTTTATGAGATATAGCCTTCCATGATAATGCAGAAATCGATGTAAAGTAGCACCAAAAGTTTATGTAGAATCTTGGCTGGGTGTCTAGAGGTGGGGCAATGATGAGTTGCGACTTAGATGAGTAAACATTTATTACGTAACACACATACAACAAAAGATACACAAAGAAAAAATGATAATAGCAGAATTTGCATAATTAACCAACAGCTGGTTTCGAGGCTTAGCACATAACAAACTCTCTTCATCAGTATAACCGTAACAAAACATTTAAGCACCTACTCATAATTCACAATAGTACCTACGCGCACTATTTTAAATTTCTTAGATTGAGGTATTGAGCCCTCCATGGCTCTACCCAACTATTATGATCATTCTGTGCTCAAATTAGGACTAAATGACCACATCAGCCTTCGCGCTGACGGTCTCAACCGATCTCCACTGCAGCCAGATCTAAACTAACTCCCGTTCTTCCTCTCGTCTAAAGATGGGCATCGGAGGCAGCGCCATCTGTTGTCTATATGAGGAACTTCCCACATAAATATATATACAATTCTGTTCAGTGGTTTATGAGATATAGCCTTCCATGATAATGCAGAAATCTATGTAAAGTAGCACCAAAAGTTTATAGGCATTTACATATGTCAAGGTGTATCTGCATATAAAATTAGATGCAATTTCTAAAAGTAGTTCTTGAGATATAACTTTCCCTGATACTGTGAAAATCATTGTTTCAGCACCACCTGCTGAACAATTGGTACCAAAAACTGATAAGCACTAATTTATGTCAAGGTGCATTTGCATATAAATTTATATGCAATTATATGCAGTAGTTCCTGAGATACAATCACAACTTTTTTTTTTCTATCACTCACACCACACAGACATTTTCTAAAAGTGGTCACATTGTGTTCTGGACTTCTCAAAACCTGTAAATTCACCGAAAACCAGAAGTCGAAACGTTTTACAAATTTAATATTTTCTTCTATTGAATATAGAAGATAGGGGGAAAAAAAAGACGGGGGTGTTTGGGTTAGCTTATTCATTTAATTATTTTATGCTGTTTAATTTTGAGTAATATTTAGTTTAATTTAGAATTTAATTGATTTGAGAGATTCATAAGATTCAAGAAACCAAAAGCTTTAAACTAGTATGTTATAGCTGTCACAAAACGTTCGTCTATATCACTCTATATATCAGCACTACATACTGTTTAACATACACAAAAACTTAATCATAGCTTCTGAAAATAAGGATTTTAGATCTGGAATTTGGAGCAATTTTAATAACCAAATGCCGAGATATAGTCGTGTGGAGAATCACAGAAGTTGAGGAATAGAAATGCTTGCATCACCTATTAGTCAAAATATACTCCAATTAAACCAGATTTCGTATTCATAATATAATGATCACCTCGCTTATCAAATTTAGTGCAATAAATTTCTATAAACGTTCATATTTAACCTTCCTATTCACACAATAAATTAATTGTACCATAGCAGCACCACCTGTCGGCCAATGTGCACTAAAATTTAATCAGCATAGTGTTTTATAATAATAGCCTTATCACATACCAGGTTTTGTGGAATTATACACAATTAAATAGTCTTGCTTGAAATGGGAGAAATGACATAAAGTGCTACCTGTTAGCGATTTGCACCAAGCTGACAGGCACATTTTTTTTTATTTTTTTATTGAGGTACAACTACATATAAATCTATATGCAATTCTGTACATTAGTTCTTGGGCTAGAGCTGCAACAGAATTTTTGCAACAGGCAGACCGTTTTTTAAAAATGGTCAAATTATATTCTGGAATCCTCAAAACGTGTTCATCCATCAAAAACCAGAAGTCAAAAATCCTTATCAATCCAATATTTTCTTCAATTTAATACAGAAGAAAGGAATAATTGAAAACAAATTTATATTTTTTCCTTTGCACCTTTTGAATTATTTTATATCTTTGTTTTCTGTACGGACAAGAAAAAAAAAGTTTATTAAAATTCTTTAACAAAAGTATGAGTATAAAGTTTTTCTAATGTACAAAACCAAAAACTTTAAATAATTGCAAACAAACATTAAAGTGCAAAATTATATAAACTGGAGAGTTTTTTAATCTTATGCAGAATTGAGTAAGTGGCGCAGGCAATGACATTAGGGTCTGCTACTGCTAGTATAAACTTATGGTCACAAAAACAACTTTCTTGTGTATGGGAAAAATGGATTGTAAATAAATAGGCAGGTTCTAGACAATAAATACACATTGCTTGACTTACATTTTTGAAACAATATAAAACTTTCACTTAAAATATAAATGTCTTAAAAACAGAGTTATATGCACTGCAGAGCATGAATATCACTTGTTCAGGAATGGCAGTCAATGCCTCTTTTTACAGTCATGGGAAAAATTAGGGGAAATTTTATAAATCATTCTAGAAAAACTCAGCTAACTCCGTACTACATTGAGATAGGGTTTCCGTATTTCTTAGGCCTAAAGCGATTACTTTTGGCCAAATTTGTTTGCTAAAGTGGCCAAGTTCAACTTGCTTCGAAGCCAACATTTTTTTTTACCTTTACAAGCTGTAAGTTAAATTTATTTGATAAAAAGAGATTTATTTTCGTCGCAATTAATCTACTGAGAGGAGTTTGATCCCTGAATTTCTCCCTCCGGATATCCGGCTTAAAATTGTCGGATATCCATATCCGGAGTACTGATATCCAGTACCCCATCGGATATTTAAAATTCAACCGGATAGACCGGATACCGGATAGTTACCGGATATCCATTTCATCCCTAATACTCACTCTACTAAAATACTTGTTGGAGACTCTAAACATTGAAATTAATGCAACCTTCAAAAATTTTATGGTTCCTGTGTAACCAGATGGAGGGACATTAAGATGTATAAACTTTCTTTTATCAACAATTACAGTTTATTCGTCATTGCCATCTGTGCATCTTAATTGCATTTTGCTCACCTTCTCGATGTCCGAGCCCCAACTTTCACAGAAAACTTCTGATACTGGAAATGAAACAGCGAATTTAACCCAGTAGGTTAAAGCTGGAAATTAGCGGTCGCCACTCGCCACATGGCGACTAGATTTTTAAAAGTGGCGACTAAAGAAATTGCCTTTGGTTGCCACTGCAGTGGCCACTTCTCTTCTACCCATTCTTTATAAAATATACCCCATTCCACGGCAAACTTGGATCGCGCGGCGGCTTTTTCGCGGTAAACGCGCCGCGCAAAGAATTCAGGCTGTTCTAAAATCTAACCTCGCCACTTGCAAACATATTTCGGAAGTCAATTTTAATAGTAAACACTTAAAATTCTTCTACCCATACCCATTCTTTATAGAATTTTCTTTCCAATGCAAACTTGGATCGCGCAGCGGCGTTTTCGCAGTAAACGCGCCGTGCGCCTCGAATTCAGGCTTTCTCAAATCTAACATCGCCACTTACAGACATTTTCGGAAGTCAATTTTAACAGTAAACACTGGAAATTGGCAGGTAGTCTTATTCATATACTAAAAAAACGTATGGCTTTTTTCCATTTTTCTATAAAAGTATTAGATTTTGATTTTTAAAAAATGTCAAAATGAGAGTTTCGGCCGACTTTCGGGAGACAGAGACGAAAAGGAAGCTCGTGAGATAATCAATCGGCTGAAACTCCGATTGTATTACGTTCGCAGAAAAATTAAAAACGTCATTCGACACATTTTCTTTGTTATTTTATACCACTTTCTTGTAAAACTTGGCATTTCTATCCATTCCCAACGGCCATATCGCATTCAGTCATACGCGTGGTTTCTCGAAATTTCAATCTTTAAAACAAGCTTTATATAGTAATATAAATTTTGGATTTATTGCTTTAATATGAAGAGGTTTAAAGAAAATCCTGAATCACAAAGCAACCGTAGTGGTAGTAAACGTGGAGCTACAGATAATTCTGTAAAAATAACATCTTTTTTCGGAAAAAGGTAAGTGCGTTTTCTGTTATTATTTAAAAAAAAAAAAAAAAAAAAAATTATATATGTATGTATATTTTTAGTTCTTAATCAGAAGAATGCATAATTTATTGAATATTTTATTTATTTACTACATATTATTTAATATTTGTTATTGCATATGAACTATTTTTTACTTTCTTCTATATGTAATATAGAGAAAGTATTGGATTCGCGAAAATTTTCGACCTCCGTTTTTTGACGAATCTACACGTTTTGGGGTCCCCTGAACACGAATTGATAGTTTTTAAAAAATGTCTGTACAGCCACACTCTCTAAATTCAGTTAGAGAGGGGGATTATAATTGCAAATTATTAAAAATTCATTATTATTAAAGAAAAATTAATTTATAATTCATTTGTAACATGAAAAAAAAAAAAAAAAAAAGGAAAAAGAAACTTGCAAAATAAAAAAGTATTCTTAAAAAAATATTTTTTTTATTTACATATACTAATATATTTTCATGAATCAAAGATGTTTTTTTTTTTTTTTTGAAAAAGTAGAAAATCGACACCATTCAGAATAGTGAAGGGGCAATATAATCAGAAATTTTCTGTTATAAAATAATATAACCAAAAGAGCATTTTAAACATATGAATTTTGTATTGAATAGTATTTTCTTACATTCATAGTATAAATTATGTAAATCTATTCCTATTTCATTTATTAAAATTTATCAGAAATGTATTATTGTGGATGAGTTTCAAAAAGTTGACTACCTTAATTATTTAATGAATTGTCGAGACTGAACATTGAAAAAATTAAAGAAAAGAAAATTTTATTTTACTTTTACTTTTATCAGCGAGTGGCCACTAACTTTTTAAAAGTGGCCACTAAAAAAATGAAGGCTAGTGGCCAGTGGCCACCAACCAAATTTCTTAATTTCCACCTTTACAGTAGGTGCCAAAGCTCCCGCTGCGGGAACATTTTATTAAGAATTTTTTTCAGTACAATAATTAAGATTTTTTTTTTTTTTTTTTTACATTGAACGTTAAAGTGCCTGACTTAGCTGGTAATTTTTTCAAAAAGTTTGTAATGCAAATCTTTTTATTATTACTTTTTTAATTATTCTATTTCTACTGCATATGAAAAGAAAATCGCTAAAAATAACTCATTTTTCAAGTGCAGGGGTTTAAAACGATGGATATGAATAAAAAAATTCATTCCTTAAATTATAACAAGGATCAAGAAAATTACTTTAAAAGGGTTATGCAGTTTATCAACATCTATTCTACCTCCATTTAGGTGCCAAGTCTCCCATTTTGGAACTATATCATACCTTCAAACAAAATAATTGTTTTTTTTTTATTATTATTTAAACTACATATGATTAGGGATACATTTTGTAACCTAAAGCATATGAATATGCAAAATTTTTCAGTGAGATTCATATAGTGTCGTTCAATGTGTTAATTAACTTAATAAGTACAGGTATTTTCTTTGACAGCTCAATAAAAGACTTTCCGAATAAAACCTGTGGTCCTTTCAGATCGAATTTCTTCTATAGTGCTAGCAATCCACTTATAAAAATACTGGTATTCAAACAAAAATGTGTCAAGATCATCAAATTTTGAAATCGATTCAAAATCTGGTATATTTTCAAAGATGCAATAACAAAAATTACATGAGTAGTGAGTGATATTGAACATTTCTACCTCTAAATAGGCTCTGTAATTTAATGAAGCAAATTTTAAAAAAACATTGACAGTTGAGCTGCATATAGAGAAAGAGTGGGATTCTCAACACTTCTGCAGGGAGTTTTATTAACGATCAGTAGCAATTGGTAACGGAGGGGGGGGGGGGGGGAATTTTTGGTATCCAGAAAACTTTATGATTGGTCCAACATACCTGAGAATGTTATATGAATGGGAGATATTGAACAATTATACTTCTTTATCGGTTTCAGAATCTAATAAAGTAAGTTTAAAATGAACATTGACATTTATGCTCTGGATGGAAAAAGATTGGAAATCACAATGCTTCTATGGAGCGTTTGATTGCCGATTGTTAGTGGAGGGGGAGAGGGGGGGGGGGGGTTAAGCAAATATACTAGTGAGAGATAGTAAACAATTCTACCTTTTTATAGGTTTTGGAATCTAAGTAAATAAGTTAAAAAGAGCATTGAGATTTATGTTGCAGATGAAGAAAGATTTGAAATCACAAGAATTCTGAGAGCCGTTTGATTGCCGATCTCGTTAGTGGGGGGAAGGGGGGGGGGTAAAAAAATTGCATGAGTGAGAGATATTGAACAATTTTACTTCTTTATTGGTTCTAGAATCTAATAAAGCATATTTCAAATGAATATTGACATTTATGCTGTGGTTGTGGTTGGAGAAATCTTAAAAATTACAATGCTTTTGTGAAACATTCGATCAACGATTGTTAGTGTGTGTGTGTGCGGGGGGGGGGGGGGGGGGGGGGGGGGGGGAGAGTAAAACAAATATAAGTGAAATATTGAACGATTCTACATCTTTGTAAGTTCTAGAATCTAATTAAGTAAGTTTAAAGAAATAATATTGACATTTATGTTGCTGATCAAAAAAAAAAAAAAAAATATCTCAAGGATTCCGCTATCTGTTTCACAACCAATCATTAACTGGGAGTAGGGAGGATGGGGGGTGTTCACAAAAAAATTACATGAGTATTGAACAGTTCTACATCATTATGGGTTCTAGAATTTAATAAAACGTGTTTAAAATGAATATTGACATTTATATTGTGGATGGAAAAAGATTGAAAATCACTATCTCTCCTGCCAAAATCGGGAGATTTGGAATTGCTGCATAATGCTGATTTGGAAATGATCTGCAGACTAAAAAAAAAATCTGTGACGTACGTCGCACAACTCACATTTTCTGCTATGGGGCTTCTTTATAGGTTCCGGAATCTAATTAAAAAAAAAAATTGACATTTAAGTTGCAGATGGAGAAAGACTAGAAATCACAAGTATTATGCAATCCATTTGATCGCCCATCGTTAGTGAGTGGGGAGGTGTGTGTGGGGGGGGGGTCACAAAAAATTACATTAGTGAGAGATATTGAATAATTCTATCAAGTTATAGGTTCTAGAATCTAATAAAGCGTGTTTAAAATGAATATTGACATTTATATTGTAGATAGAGAAAGATTGAAAATCGCTATCTTTCCTGCCAAAATCGCGAGACTTGGAATTTCTGCACAATACTGTTTCAGAAATAATCTGCAGACCAAAGAAAAATCTGTGACGTACACCTCGCGTTTTCTGCTATGGGGATTGAATGAGATGAATTGAATGAATACAATTGTTTATACTATATTGTTTTGTAGTAAAATTGTATTCATGTATTGTTCTACAAGATCACCACTGATGTTAAGCCCCCCCCCCCACCCTTCCCCATCAGCTTTCAGGCTTTTTGAGTGTAAGCTATTTTCACCCCTGATTACATGCACATTTTACAGACAGATTATGAAATTTTAAAAGCCTGTCGCAGACGCTTCAAAACTTTCTGCCACTGGGGTACAAGTAAATAAATAATAATAACAAACTCAAATTGGCATTAAATTTTCAAAATTGCTTATTTTTAATGATTTCGTTGAATATTCAATGAAAAAAGTTTAAAACTTTAGTAGTGAATTTTTAAAATATTAAATTATCAGTTGTCAATCCAGTTTTAAGACAGTAAGAGAGTGGAAAAAAAAGAGAAAGAAAAAACAATTGACTTTGACAATCTATATCTTTGATTTAATTTATACAGTTTCACTAGGATACAGAAATTGAAATTTAATTCTCAACAGATCTGTATTATTAATTTTTAAGTTATTGAAATAGTTTTCCATTTAAAAATTGTTATTTATGTTAGAACAACGCTTTCTTTTTTTAATACATACAAATTATTATTATACAACATCTTACAAAATTTTGTAGAATATCGTTCTGTGCAATAAGAAGTTTTTAAAATAAATTGGTACAACTATAGTATTTCCCCTCAGCTAGATTTGGCGATTTTTCGTTGGCGCCGGTTTGAGCGATAACGATGTCGTTCTGGATTGTTTGCAATACAATATGGCAACCTGCATGCAGTTTACTTTTTAAGCCATAGCAACCAGCGTTTGGTCATTTTTTTATTACCATGCAAATTAATAATAAATTATAAACAAAATTAATCAATAGTAAAAAATAAAATACGACCGTTTTCTCTGTGATTTTTGTAGTAATTTAGGTGAAATATTATAACATCATTTCAACATCATCTGCAGGCTGCATACTATTTATTTTTTATGCCATAGCAACTAGCGTTATGTTTTTTAATTACCATGGGAGGACAGGAAAATTAAAATTAGTGATTAATATTGTTTACTTATAAGTACGGAACTTGTTTCTATTGTTTTTTTTTTTGGCTAAGCTTTACTATACGGCACCCATTGCTTATTACTGTTGCCGATGTTTTGATCGCGTGATATGACGGTGATTCGAGACCCGAATCAGAGTATCGATACTTTTTTCTGTTGTATCGAAACGTAACATTTACTGATTCATGCATCGCTAATTAGGGGTATACAGTGATGTTTTTTTTGTTTTTGTTTTTGTTTTAATGCTCGCGAAGCGAGCAAACAGCAGAAAACATAGTGACCGAGGCTCTATGAATCTTCATGCTTTTACTGATTCATGCTCCACGAATTAGGCGCGTCCAGTGATGTTTTTTTTTGTTTTAATGCTCGCGAAGCGAGCAAACAGCAGAAAACATAGTGACCGCTGCTCCATGAATTTTCATGCTTTTACTGATTCATGCTCCACGAATTAGGGGCGTCCAGTGATGTTTTTTTTGGTTTTAATGCTCGCGAAGCGAGCAAACAGCAGAAAACATAGTGACCGCTGCTCCATGAATTTTCATGCTTTTAATGATTCATGCTCCACGAATTAGGGGCATCCAGTGATGTTTTTTCCGGTTTTAATGCTCGCGAAGCGAGCAAACAGCAGAAAACATAGTGACCGCTGCTCCATGAATTTTCATGCTTTTACTGATTCATGCTCCACGAATTAGGGGCGTCCAGTGATGTTTTTTTTGGTTTTAATGCTCGCGAAGCGAGCAAACAGCAGAAAACATAGTGACCGCTGCTCCATGAATTTTCATGCTTTTAATGATTCATGCTCCACGAATTAGGGGCATCCAGTGATGTTTTTTTCGGTTTTAATGCTCGCGAAGCGAGCAAACAGCAGAAAACATAGTGAAACATAAAAAAAATGTTTCATAGTGATGAAAAGTATTGTTTCATAACATTTTGATTCGATTCACGACGTTGTGAAACGATTCGCAGTACCGACTCACAAACTGAATCAAAACACCATCATACCACGTGATCAAAACATCGGCAACGGCAATAAGGAATGGGTGCCGTATAGTAAAGCTGTTCCTTTTTTTTTTTAATATAAATAAATGTACATATATGTACATTAAAAATAATTTTTTCCGTTTGTTAAAAATGTTAAACGAAATTCTAATTTATATAATCATATTTTACCGGTAAATATAAAATAGCATTTAAACTGAATAACTGTATGGAATGTAAAAGCATAACGAAATTCATAAACATCAAGAAAGTAAGTCAATTTTAAATACATATTTGTTTTGTTATTATTAGAAATAAGTTCAATGAATTATTTTAATGATGCGATTCTGAAAAACATATTTCGGTTTTGTTTACGTTAGAAATCCATGGCAACCACTTCAAAAGTAGAATTTACCCATAATCGCCAACGAAAAATCGCCAAATCTAGCTGAGGGGAAATACTATAGTTGTTCCAATAAATTATTAAATTTGTATATGTAAATAAATACAAAATAACAAGATAAACTCAATTTGACATTAAATAAAAATCTATATATATAAAAGAACACTTCCTGAGTGAGTGAGTGAGGAGGTGATCTATCAACGCCCAGACCAAACCCCTGGACCTAGAAGCATGAAATTTCGTGACAATGTTCTTTCTATGACGTAGGCATCCACTAAGAAGCGATTTTAGAAAATTCGCCCCCCAAGGGGGGGAGGGGGGGCAAAACGTGATTTCACAAAATCCTTCATATCTCAAACAAAAAAACAGATATCCGTAAAAGTTTTGCTTTAAAATATAGCTAATACAAATGTCTAAAAACCAATTTCTGGAATTTTCCAAATTCGGTCCCCAAGGGGGGCGGGGGGGCAAAACGTGGTTTCACATGCGTAAAACGTGATTTCGCATAATCCTATATATCTCAAACAAAAAAATAGATATACGTGAAATTTTTGCCCTAAAATATAGCTAATGCAAATATCTAAAAACCAATTTCTGGAATTTTAGAAATTCAGCCCCCAGGTGGGGCAGCAGGGGGGGGGGGGCTAAGGGGCAAAAACAAATAGAAATACAGTTAGGGCGTTCAAAATTGGTACAGATAGGTTTTAGAGGCCTGCAAGTCGAATGAGGATATTTTCGATTGTGTAAAGTTATTAGGAGGGGCATGAAGGGGGTTAGGGGAGGTGGGAGGGGGAGTGTGGTGGGGCAAAAAAATAAAAATAGAGTTAGATCGTTCAAAATTGGTATATAGGGGTTTTCGATACGTACAAATCGATTGCGGATATTTTCGAAGTTGTAAAATTATTAGGTGGGGCGGTAAGGGGGGTGGAGAGGTAAGGGGGGGGCTATGTGCAAAAACAAATAGAAATACAGTTAGGCCGTTCAAAATTGGTACAGATAGGTTTTAGAGGCCTGCAAGTCGAATGGGGATATTTTTGAAAGTGTAAAGTTATTAGGAGGGCCGGGAAGGGGGGGGCGGAGGGGCAAAAAAAGTAAAATAGAGTTAGATCATTCAAATTGGTACATAGATGTTTTCGATACCTGCAAATCAATTGCGGATATTTTCGAATTTTTTAAATTATTGGGAGGGGCGGGGAGGGGGGGAACGGAGGGGCCAAAAAATAAAAATAGAGATAGATAGTTCAAAACTGGTGCATAGTGGTTTTTGATACCTACAAATCGATTGCGGATATTTTCGAATTTGTAAAATTATTAGGATAGACGGGAGGGGGGGGGCGAAGGGGGAAAATAATAGAAATAAGAGTTAGAGCATTTTGGGAATTTTTTCTGAAGGCAGTGAGAACCCGGTGCGACATTTTTCCTAATCAGATTTTGTTTCTCTTTTCTTTTCACGTGATAAAAATGAATGCAATTTTAGAATTCAGTAATTAGAGTGATTCATTTTAAAATAGGGACCAGCGAAGCGGGCGTTGCCTGCTAGTATATATATATATATATATATATATATATATATAGTTATATTTAGAGATTGAAGTAAAAAAAAAAAAAAAAAACTTTCTGCAAGAAGTTATTCTAAGCCCTTAGCCGTTCGTATAATAAATTATTATACATTTCCGCTGTTCTCTTTGAAGGAAGAAAGGAGAGAGGCTAGCCTCAAGTTCTCGTGAGCAGAAGCCGAGATGCATGCACAAATTTTATTTATATCCCTTTATAATAATTTTTTCAGTTAGCAAGTCAAGTGAATCTCAAAGCATTATAATCATAAAATTATTGAATAGTAAGCAAAACAATTAAATTAAAGTATCGTATATAGTACAAAAAGGATAAATAAAATAAATAAAAGTATGCTTTGAAGAGAGAGAAAAAAATTTTTATTAGGAGTCTCAAAAACAACTAGCACAAATGTAAAGGCAGATAGAGGGTACAAAAATAAGTAATTTTATTGTAGGTAAGTGAGTATGAAAATACTAACCCCAGATCAACCCCCATAAATCATAAATGATCACCATCAGTATCATGTAGTGCTGCACCGAGTAGCACTTTGGCCGAGTAACTGAGTACTCTGCCTTTTACTACTCGGCCGAGTACTGAGTAGTTGTAAGAAAGAATAATTGACATATATATGAAGAATTTCGCACATCTTGAAATTTAAAAAAGGCTTTTTTGAACACGAAATTAAGTTAAATGGCAAACAGAATGTTTTCATGAAATGTTTCAGAACTTTTGTAGTGTATATACACAATTAGGTTCATTGTTATATTTGATACTTCCAGCTTAGTGGATTATTAAAACCATAATAACTGACAACTTCATTCTTTATTATATAGTCTTTCTCAGATGTGAATCATTCTCAGATAATTCTTAGAGAATATAAAAGTTCCTATAGACTCAGGCTTAATTTAAGATGCATGAAGTTCACATATGAAATGAGAACATTAAAATAAATATTTTATCATTTCAAACATGATAGATTTCATTAATCTTCAAATTCTAGAAGAGTAAAAAAGATAGGTGGTTTTGGGCCATAATTTGAAAAACAACAAAATATATTTTTAATAACATTTTAGTGCATTTACCTTTTTCATAATTATTTTTTTTTAAATAAAAAACCAATCTTTTCTTACAGTTTTAAAAGTGTCTTACTTTTATTTGAACAAATATGTAACTAAAGTTTTATTTACTATTAGGGCTGGATGATATATCGATATATCGTCAAATATCGATATCTACTACAGATCGTGATAATCGATATCAATCAACCAAATGTCACGATATATCAGCTATGTATAGATAATATAATTTCTTATTTTCATCTTTTACTTAACAATAGGGATGAATAAAAATAGAAATTGCATGCATGAAAGAGGAAAAGAAGTTTTAAATACATAGACTTCATGGAGAGGGGAACAGTTTTTTTTTTTTTTTTTCCCCAAGGGGAGTGGAGGGTTACTGTTTTCTGTTACTTGTTGTTACTGTTTTTATCCAATTTTTATAAATTTGGATATTTTATGAAAAAATTAAAACTGTCAGAAAATTACTAATGTTCTAAAAAAGTAGAATTAACTTCTTATTAATTTATGTTCCACATTTTCAGTTTATGGAATGCTAAAAAAAAAGGAAAAAAAAATATATATATTCTTGATGTCCATTTATTAGAACTTACTACATGTATTTTAATTCATTGTTAAAATATTTAGGTTTGTTGTGCAATGATAATGATTTTATATGTTATCATATATCACTGTTTTAGAAGCAATTAATTTTTTTATTACCCTGCTGCTAAAATTGCCCTTAATAAAGATATATTACTTTGGGTGAAATTTCAATTCTTATTTCAATGGACTTTTTTAGAAACTAGGTTTGATTTAAAAAAAAAAAAAAAAAAAGCTACTATGTTTGTTGCTATTAGAATGACAACCTTCCCGTTTTCGTAGAATATTGCTGTACAGCAGTGCCCCCTATCGGCGGATATGCACCCAAATTGTATCATAATGGCCTTTTCCTATATCAAGTTCGATTATACACAACAGAACCTGAGATACAGCCTTCACTTATATTGCAGAAATCGCTGTATAACAGCGCCACCTTTAGAGCAATTGGCATTAAAAGTTGACAAAAAATAATAAATATCAAGGTGCATCTGCATATAAATTTATATGCAATTCTGTGCTGTAATTACTGAGATATAGCCTCCCCTGAAATTATGGAAATCGCCGTGTAGAAGCGCCACCTGTTGGACGGTTGACACCAAAAGTTGACATGCACTAACATATATCAAGGTGCATCTAAATACAAATTTATATGCAATTGCATGCTATAATTCCTGAAACAGCTGAAATCGCTGTATAGCAGCGCCACCTGTTGACCAATCGTTACCAAAAGTAGATAAGGACTAATTTATGTTCAGGTGTACTTACATCATAAATTTATATTCAACTAGCAGGCTTTGCCCGCTTCGCTGGACACTATATTTAAATGATTTCTTTGTAACTGAATATATTTCGATTGGCGACTATTTTCGTCACAGCTTTAGTATGGGACCTCCTTGGCAATATCAAACATTTTTTGAACTTCTCGAATCTGTACAAAAAAACTATTATTAAAACAAATATTTTCGAAAATAGTGCAATAGCTGGTGTTAATTCTTCGAATATTCTGGAAACAGTTGAAGCTGTTACTCGTACAGTATAAATCATTATTCGATGAATGTTCTGGGACAGTCTAAAAAATAGTCACTTGTTCCACAGGAGTAAAGCAAATAACATCAACTACACCAGAGCAAAAATTTTAACTCACTCACGAAAAATGTCCAGTTGCTTAGAGCTCAATCCCTAAAGTACAATGACTCAGAATAGGTCTCTGAATAACTCTGGATCGCAGTGACTACATACTCTTTCGCAAAAATCAACCCACACCTATTTATAACTTTTGGCGATGGGGCTTGGAGATGACTCCATCGAGAATTCCTTGGTAAGCTCAAGGACTACGTTCCCGTGTGTCGAAGAGCTTCGAAACATCAGGAACCCTAAACTATCATTTTTCACCAAATTTGGTCGCCCACTCGCCAAGTTTGTCTCCAAGACTATGCTTTCTATTAAACATATCTTTATTTAGTTATTTAAATATTAATTTGAGTTAATCAAATATTTCTGCCCGACAGCGTGCAAGTGCAGTCACACACAGCAGCTCATTTATTTGTATGTTAAATTAGCGTAGTGAATGGTATATAAAAAAATAAATAAATAAATAAACATTATTGTGCTACACAACTTTATTAATTTTACTTTTTTCTTGAACTACCTCGATTAAAATCGCTGTTGCTAAATTAAACCTCTTTTATATTTTTCTTGAACTACCTCGATTAAAATCGCTGTTGCTAAATTAAACCTCTTTTATATTTTTCTTGAACTACCTCGATTAAAATCGCTGTTGCTAAATTAAACCTCTTGGCGAAAAATTTTCGGTGTACTTCAACGCAACAATTTAAAAAATCACCCAGGAGGATCTATAAATAAAACTGATTTTAGTACAACACACATTAGCATCGTAAACTATATTAGCACTTTGTAAAAGAAATTTTAAATTTAAAATGACGTCAATTTTTGTGAGATGCATAATTTATTTATTTATTTTATTTTTTATTGTTCACGTTTAGATAAATGTATTTATTTTCCTGTTGGAAAAAAAAATAAACTCGACAACAATTAAATTATGGATAATTAAATTTAATTTTGGCAACAATTAAATTATGGTTAAAATTTAAATGGCTAATTTTTTGATATTATTAGCTTACAAAATTGCTATTTTATGCATAAAAATAACAAAAAAAAGTTTTATTTCGGAATAAAAGGCAGCCAACTTTCTAAGTTAGGGTATAAGCTATCTCCATAACAAATTTTATCGAAATCCATCGAGCAGTTTTAGCGTGAAACTCAGTCAAATAAACGGACATTCACATTTATAATATATATAAGATTCGGTGCAGTAGTTCCGTAGATATATTCACCACAAAATTTTTGTCACATCCATTTTCTAAAAATGGAAAATTGTGTTCTGGACCTCTCAAAACGTGTAAATCCATCGAAAACCGTAATTAAAAATTTATAAGAATCCAATACTTTCTTGTATTGAGTATAGAAGAAAGTAAAAAAAGGCTTAAGAAAGCTCTGACCACTAGTAAAAAGAAGATTTGTGGGATTTTATATTTATCCAAATTTTCTTTGTTTGTTGATATTTTGAAAAAAAAAAAATACGGTTGAGGGTTAAAATATTTTTATTTGTTCTAATAAAGCAAGCCTATAGCAAATCTCTTTCCTAAAATAGCAAAAAAAAAAAAAAAAAAAAAAATTGCTTTATAGATTAATTTTTTTCCAACGATAGTCACGCACCGCACACTTGAACATCTTTTCAATCATTCAAGATTTATTTCACAATATTCACTAAAAACTCAACATCATGTCCATATCACATTCATAAATGAAATCGAAATATCTACGTGTCCAATCATCCCCGCTACTCATGAGTGAAACCAGTCGGCAATGGCAATACGCTTTGTCATCGTAATCATTTATAGTTGATTTCTGATTCCTTATTCGAATAAACTCATACTCACATTCACTTACTCACAGCGGCGCCGGACAATATTCATGAATATAATCATAAACATTCATGAATACAATCAGAAACATCACGCTTGCGCAGAATAGTCGATAAACACTCAAAAAGGGAAAATACTCTTTGTTTACTCATATTACTGACGATGACGATCGCCGGAGATCGTGATTGGATATTACGGGACAGCGGAGAACAAGCATGTTAAATTTTTATTGTTTAATTGTACTCATAATTTGATTATTAGAATTGTTGGGAAGACTGCCGATTTTTCGATATTAATGAATAATAAGTATTGAGCTACAATAAATCTTAAAGAAAGATTAAAGAAAGTAAAAGTAAATTAATAAAAATCTATCATTTTGTATCTTCAATAGTTTCTTTTTTCTTCTAAAAATATTTTTAAAAAAAAGTTTACATGAATATAATTAAATTTAATTAATGGTATATTTTTGATGTTAATTAATCTTGTCTAAATTTATTTTATAAATGTAATTTATAAACAGAATTCTTTGTTTTATATAATTATTTAATTTTTTTTTTTTTTTTTGTGATATACATAATTCATGATGCTAATTAATGATTGAATCATAAATGAATATATTAAAACTAGAAGAACGATCGAAAATTTCTACAAACTAATCAGGATTTATGGTCTATTTTTGTTGAAATTCTTTTAAAATTAGCAATATTTAAATATATACTTATTTTGTTGGTATTTATTATTTTAAAATCTTCAATTTTTAAAATGACAATGAGGCATACTATTGATTCTTTGGAATATCATCATTTGGTATCTAAATCAAAGACTAAAAGTCAGGTTTGGTCTACTTTTGGGATACCTGACAATGAGCATGGTACTGTTATCAACACTGATGTGGCAATTTGTAAACTCTGCCAAAAATATGTATGTGCAAAAGGAGGGAGTACAACAAATTTACTTTCTCATTTGAAAGTGCACCATCCATTAAAATTTAGTGAGTACACTTCAAAGAAGCTATTGACTCCGTATTGTTACACATAGATACTGTGAAACTAATGATTTTGATAGTTCACCTGTAGAAAGTAGTGTTTATATTTGGTATATTAAATGATCTTTGCATTAAACAACTTTTCATTAGAAAATTTTATTACATTGCTCTCAAGCTATGAGTTTACTCGTAGTTTAACTATGAATTATTTCGTAGCTTGACAGTCAACGTGTTAATATATTTTCTGTATTTTTCTGCCTATATTTTAATAAATATATCAATTTGCAGAATTTTTCTTATTTACTAACTATAATTATTTAATCGCTTATTTAATAATTACTATAATGATTTAATAACCATAATATTTTATTTGAATTTGTTGTGATATCGATATATCAGAATATCGTGATATGAGGATGACGATATATCATGATATTAAATTCCTGACATCGTCCAGCCCTATTTACTATATTAGTATTATATAAGGGTTCTTTTTCTAAAATATTTTATTTTAGTCTGTTTTATAGATACAATAAGATTTTATTAAAAAAAAAAAAAATGTATATTACATGCATACAAGAGGGTTATACTCAAATTCTTGTAACTAAAATGGATAAGCTCATATCATGAATCGTCTCTATACAGAGTTTGGTGGCAATCTGCTTGCTCGTTTTAACTGCAGAAAGCTGTTTGCAGCAAAAGTTTAATGACTATGTTTATATTTTCATATTTTTTAGTTTAGTTATTAATAAAGAACTCTTATGAATACATTTCTTTCAATAATACATAAAAATAATGAAATTCTTACAACTACTCGGTATTGGCCGAATACTTAGTCCATATTTGGCCGAGTACCGAATACTCAGCAAACTGGCCGAGTACATAACGAGTACTCGGTACAGCTCTAGTATCATGGACAGCTTTTACCAGTTCTACAGAATAAATAGCCATCGATCTGTTTTTTCATCATATGTCACCAGGCACAAATAAATTCGACTAACTGCACATCTAAAGTATTTATTTATTTTTTTAAATGGATATTATCTACTACTATAAATTTATGTTTCTTCATCATTAATTTTAACACCCATTATTACATTTTGGGGACAGATTTTTTACTTTTAAAAAAAATGGGGGGGGGGGGGGGGGAAGGAGTAGCATTTACGTAATGATTGTTACATTTTTCAGTTTTTAATCTTCTCAGATATATAAAGCTATAACCACTTACTAATAGATTATTTCATTATTTTTCCAATAAAAAAATAAGGAATATACTGTGCATTACATTATTGAGAAACAGAATGGAAAATTTAGATCTCAAACAGAAATACATATAAAAATGAACATTTTCATTCTCTACCTTGCACCCCCCCCCCCAAAAAAAAAAAAAAAATTAATGCCAGTTTTGCAAATGCAACAAATATTTTTTCTTTCTCTCTCTCTCTTTTTTTTATCTCTCTTCTGCTGTTGATGAATGCGACCTAAAGTATCTGTCCTTCCGCGGGCTGCAAACTGATGGCTACTGGGACGCATGTGGCCCCCGGTCCGCAGGATCAGGGCCGTGCTTAGGAGGGGGGGCGACCGGGGCGGTCGCCCAGGGCGGCTAACAGCTAGGGGCGGCTAAAAATGACAAAATTTCAGCTAAAAATTAGGTTTATTAAAATTGTTAGATTTTTTTAAAAACAGGATTGGATTGGATTTGGGAATAAGGCTGATTGACTGCTGTAGGTCCTAGACCTGAAGGGGAGTGCCCTCCGTGGGGTCTTTCTAAGGGGTCCTAGCCCGTATTTACGCAAGTTTCGGAGAAAACCATGGAAAACTCCGATTGGCTAGGCCGACAAGTGCGACTTGCGATTGAACCCGGCACCTCATGTCTACCAGCTTTGAGCGCATAACCACTTGGCCGCTGGAGGCTTATTTTTAAAACAGAGAAAAAAAACTTGATAACTTTTCATCTGTGGCAACCTGGCAGTTTTTGGCTTTAAAGGATAGTTTTCAGAAGCAGAAGGAGGGAAATAATTTTAGTGCCTAGTATGGTGGCTAAAATCTTTGCATAGGAGGGCGGCTAAAATCTTTCGCCCAGGGCGGCTAAAAGTGTAGGCACGGCCCTGCCGCAGGTTGTGCACCTCTAATGTAGATTTTTATTAAATACTTAATAGAGTGTAATAAAACGAATTATTAAATCGAAAATGTACATAGGTATCATGTTATAACTTCCGTATTATACAAACATAACAATTTCATCTGTTGCAATCATAAGTTTTTAAATTATTACAAACCCAAAAGGTATAAGTCAATTTTTCTGCAGTGCGGCTTTTTTTTTTTTTGTCGCTTAGTGTATATGGAGCATTTTTAATAATGTAATGCGATACATTATTGCCAAAACGTCAGTGGAGGCCCTACATTGAGACTCAAAACGGTTTTGGGCTGTGTCTGTGTGTCCGTCTGTCTGTCACGCGATAGCGGCCACAAAATTAGCGCTATTAACTTGAAATTTGGTACACATGTTCATGAGCCCCACGAAATTAGCTGTATAGTTTTTGGTATGTATTCCATTTGTAGTTCGTATACAGGGACACGCCAAAGTTTTTCTTATCATTAAGGCCTATGGGAGGAATCTGTACGTATCGCGATAGCGGCCGCAAAAATAGCGCTATTGACTTGAAATTTGGTACACATGTTCATGCGCCCCACGAAATTAGCTGTATAGTTTTTGGTATGTATTCCATTTGTAGTTCGTATACAGGGACACGCCAAAGTTTTTCTTATTATTACGGCTTATGGGAGGAATTTGTATGTATCGCGGTAGCGGCCGCAAAAATAGCGCTATTGACTTGAAATTTGGTACGCATCTTCATGAGCTCCACGAAATCAGCTGTATAGTTTTTGGTATATATTCCATTTGTAGTTCGTATACAGGGACACGCCAAAGTTTTTCTTATCATTACGGCTTATGGGAGGAATTTGTATGTATTGCGATAGCGGCCACAAAAATCACTCTATTGACTTGCAATTTGGTACACATATTCATGAGCCCAACGGAATTAGCTGTATAGTTTTAGGTGTGTATTCCATTTGTAGTTCGTGTACAGGGACACGCCAAAGTCATTCTATTATTACGGCCTATGGGAAGAATCTGTATGTACCGCGATAGCCACCGCAAAAATCAAGCTATTGACTTCGAATTTTTACCGAAACGTCAGTGGAGGGCCTCTGTTGAGACTCAAAAGGATTTTGTGTTCCGTCTGTCTGTCTGTCGTGCGATAGCGGCCGCAAATATCACGCTATTGACTTGAAATTTGGTACACATGTTCATGATCCCCACGAAATTAGCTGTATAGTTTTAGGTGTGCATTCCATTTGCAGTTCGTGTACAGGGACACGCCAAATTTTTTTTATCATTACGGCCTATGGGAAGAATTTGTATGTACCGCAATAGCGGCCGCAAAAATTCTCCGATTGATTTGCAAATTGACACATATATTCAGGCTCGGTATAGAAATAGCTATTTATTTTTTTAGGCCTATACTTTTTATGGATTGTATGGATTGTAGACAGGGACACGCCAAAATACTTCACATTACGGCGTATGAGGTGAATTGCGTTTAAACGCATTTTAACATCTTTACTTTGCAATCAAGAAAATTAAACTAGCGTACATGAGTAAGATGTTTAACTTATGTTGTTTGAAGAAAATATGTGCTCTTAAGCTTTCTAATTAATGTACAGGACATTACAAAATTGTTCTGACAATGTCACGTAGTCATCCAAACGATGTTAAATTTGGAACAATTATTAATTTTAAACTCAAAGTAAGCTGAATAGTTTTTACAGGTGTATAGAATGTTTATGGTTTGTTTACAGAGACACGCAAAAGAATTTCGTAGCATTAGAGCCTATGGACAAACTTTTATTTAAGAGCGCACTTTAATGCGTTTATGCTGCATTGAACTTAATAAAATTATCATACATTATAAAGATGCTTAAAATTATGTTTACTCTTAAAAAAGGTTATGTATAGACTAAATAATTTATGGGACCACACAAAATAATTCCGAGTATGTACTGTAATCATGCGAATGATGTCAAATTAGTTTGAAAAATTAATGAGTTATAATTAATTAAGTTTATTCTTATTATTGGCGTTTATAATGACTGTGGCTACTTTTCCGTGATATATAAAATAATTTCGTACTATTACGGTCTATAGTCGATATTTCTTAAAAGTTTATTTTAACACGGTTACACCCCATCAAATATAATGAATTTATGTTAGAATTTTAAAAGCATGTTTTCTTGTTGATAATTGTGGGCATAGAATTGGAAATTAGTTTAAAGGTTACGCAAAATATTTCCGATATGCTATGTAATTTTTTTTTTTTTGTATGAAATTTGGTATTTATGAATTTCACGGAAATAATACAAGACCGTTGTTCATTAAGAATACATATTGTTGCGTACTTGGGGGTCCGTAAGTTGTCCGAGAATGAAAGGCAAAACTTGCAAAAATTCAGTGATGTATTCACAGGAAGTTCCAGAAAAATACAGGTCTATAAACCAAGTATCAGCTTCAATTCAACCAGTAAACACAGCTTAAACAACAGCCGTTAACAGCAAAACAACGGTACAAACTATTTAGCAATAACACATAAAGAAAGTCTCATCTAAAGAGGCTCAAAGCAAAGCAAGAATTTCACGAAACTGACACAGATCTGAGACTGACTGCCTTGGCGAAAAAATGCTCCTTTTATACTTTTCTATCGAACACAGACTGTTCTGGAAAATTCTCGTATCTCATAATGAGATTAGAGCTTCCATATTTGGTATATCCCTAATAAGGATTTTCTCGCAAAGGTCACCAAAAAAAATCGCCAAGGAGGGAAACAGTCGCCAAATTTGGTGCCAAATCTATTTCTTCCCTTATTGGAACTTTTTTAAATGTTTTTAAGGGAAAATTAGGCTATTTTAACGCTAAAACGACTAAAAATGCACACAGTTAGCATTTTATTAACTTTACTATTTACAATTCCGTAACACTTTATAAGATATGCAAATAGAGACATAGCGGGGGGTTGAGGGGGGCGGCAGCCCCCCTCAGGAATGTATCTGATTATGGTAACAAGTCGATCGAATCAATATATACGATTATATAATAAGGAATAAATAAAAATGACCTACTGAATAATGTCTGATGTAAATAGGACGTTGAGGCTCCTGATCTGCAGATCCACTAGTATAATTAATTGATAATGTGTGTAAATACTATATTTGTGAAAAAATGGAAATGTACGGTAGGAGGAGGATATTTCTCAAAAATTAATATTTCACCCGAAAAAAATTAAGGGACTGCGTCTGGAAGTGTCCTTAAATATTTTTGACAAATGCTATGCATTAATTAGAAATTGCTACACACAAATACTTTGGTGTTGCAGAACTGCTATACAAAGGAAAAAAAAAAAGTATTTCACATGCCTTTCCTACTGTCTGTGAACTGTAACAACGGATTCAACATTATCATTAGCAGTAAAGTATATTCGTGGAAAAAAAGATTCTTTTTCATGTCATACATCCTCTGTACAGTAGACTCCCGATTATCGGCGGTCGGATTATCTGCTTTGCGGATTATCCGCTGTCCTCAAGGGTCTGAATTTAAAAGGGAATTTAGAAATACAGAACAAACTTATTACAAAAAACATCGAAGAGAGTAATGACCTTCAAGTCTTTTGGAGATATTACACAATTCTTGACAGCATTTATGGCATACATACTGGTTGGGAGGCAGTTAAGCAGTTTACATTCGTAAGATCTTGGAGAAAAATTTTACCAAATGTGGAAAGTACTTCGGTAGAGTTTATAGAGGAGGATGAAAGGTTGATTCCTAGATTAGAGGGGCACTTTCTGCTTGGCGAACTTCCGTAGCGATAAAGTGCCAATGCTTGTAAACATAACATAACAATTCTATTATGACGCAGTATGGAGAGATTTGATTGGTTCTTTTGTTTTTTATTGATCTGAGTGTATTTTACATTGCACTAGAGCTAGATTATGGGGAATTAGGCTATATTTGATTGGTTCATTTGTTTTTTTATTGATTTGTGAGTGTATTTTACACTGCACTAGAGCTAGATTATGGGGAATTAGGCTATATTTAATTGGTTCATTTGTCTTGAGTATATTTTACATTGCACTAGAGCTACATTACAGGAAATTATGCGATATTTCATTGGTTTATTTATTTTAAGTGTATTTTACGTTGCACTAGAGCTACATTATGGGAAATTAGGCGATATTTGATTAATTCATTTGTTTTCAGTGTATTTTAGGTTGCACTAGAGCTACATTATGGGAAATTAGGCGATATTTCATTGGTTCATTAATTTTGAGTGTATTTTAGGTTGCACTAGAGCTACATTACGGGAAATTGGGCGATATTTCATTGGTTCATTTGTTTTCAGCGCATTTTACGTTGCACTAGAGCTACATTATGAGAATTTAGGCAATATTTGATTGGTTCATTTCTTTAGAGCACATTTTACGTTGCACTAGAGCTACATTATGGGAAATTAGGCGATATTTGATTGGTTCATTTGTTTTCAGTGTATTTTAGGTTGCACTAGAGCTACATTATGGGAAATTAGGCGATATTTCATTGGTTCATTAATTTTGAGTGTATTTTAGGTTGCACTAGAGCTACATTATGGGAAATTAGGCGATATTTCATTGGTTCATTTGTTTTCAGCGCATTTTACGTTGCACTAGAGCTACATTATGGGAAATTAGGCGATATTTGATTGGTTCATTTGTTTTCAGTGTATTTTACGTTGCACTAGAGCTACACTACGGGAAATTAGACGATATTTCATTGGTTCATTTGTTTTCAGTGTATTTTACGTTGCACTAGAGCTACATTATGGGAAATTAGGCGATATTTGATTGGTTCATTTGTTTGCAGTGTATTTTAGGTTGCACTACAGCTACATTATGGGAAATTAGGCGATATTTGTTTGGATCATTTGTTTTGAGCGCATTTTACGTTGCACTACAGCTACATTATGGGAAATTAGGCGATATTTGTTTGGATCATTTGTTTTGAGCGCATTTTACGTTGCACTACAGCTACATTATGGGAAATTAGGCGATATTTGTTTGGATCATTTGTTTTGAGCGTGTTTTACGTTGCACTACAGCTACATTATGGGAAATTTTGGTCTTAACATGCGCGATAGTGATTGCCGCGGAGCCGAGTTACGTGCGTTTTCGGATTCATGCACAGCGAGGTAGGGGTGTCCAGTGATGTTTTTTTGGTTTTAACGTGCGCGACAGGATTGCCGCGGAGCCGAGTTACGCGCGTTTTCGGATTCATGCACAGCGAGGTAGGGGTGTCCAGTGATGTTTTTTTGGTTTTAACGTGCGCGATAGTGATTGGCGCGGAGCCGAGTAACGTGCGTTTTCGGATTCATGCACAGCGAGGTAGGGGTGTCCAGTGATGTTTTTTTGGTTTTAACGTGCGCGATAGTGATTGCCGCGGAGCCGAGTTACGCGCGTTTTCGGATTCATGCACAGCGAGGTAGGGGTGTCCAGTGATGTTTTTTTGGTTTTAACGTGCGCGATAGTGATTGGCGCGGAGCCGAGTAACGTGCGTTTTCGGATTCATGCACAGCGAGGTAGGGGTGTCCAGTGATGTTTTTTTGGTTTTAACGTGCGCGATAGTGATTGCCGCGGAGCCGAGTTACGCGCGTTTTCGGATTCATGCACAGCGAGGTAGGGGTGTCCAGTGATGTTTTTTTGGTTTTAACGTGCGCGATAGTGATTGCCGCGGAGCCGAGTTACGCGCGTTTTCGGATTCATGCACAGCGAGGTAGGGGTGTCCAGTGATGTTTTTTTGGTTTTAACGTGCGCGATAGTGATTGCCGCGGAGCCGAGTTACGCGCGTTTTCGGATTCATGCACAGCGAGGTAGGGGTGTCCAGTGATGTTTTTTTGGTTTTAACGTGCGCGATAGTGATTGCCGCGGAGCCGAGTTACGCGCGTTTTCGGATTCATGCACAGCGAGGTAGGGGTGTCCAGTGATGTTTTTTTGGTTTTAACGTGCGCGATAGTGATTGGCGCGGAGCCGAGATACGTGCGTTTTCGGATTCATGCACAGCGAGGTAGGGGTGTCCAGTGATGTTTTTTTGGTTTTAACGTGCGCGATAGTGATTGCCGCGGAGCCGAGTTACGTGCGTTTTCGGATTCATGCACAGCGAGGTAGGGGTGTCCAGTGATGTTTTTTTGGTTTTAACGTGCGCGATAGTGATTGCCGCGGAGCCGAGTTACGTGCGTTTTCAGATTCATGCACAGCGAGGTAGGGGTGTCCAGTGATGTTTTTTTGGTTTTAACGTGCGCGATAGTGATTGCCGCGGAGTCGAGTTACGTGCGTTTTCGGATTCATGCAGAGCGAGGTAGGGGTGTCCAGTGATGTTTTTTTGGTTTTAACGTGCGCGATAGTGATTGCCGCGGAGCCGAGTTACGTGCGTTTTTGGATTCATGCAGAGCGAGGTAGGGGTGTCCAGTGATGTTTTTTTGGTTTTAACGTGCGCGATAGTGATTGCCGCGGAGCCGAGTTACGTGCGTTTTCGGATTCATGCACAGCGAGGTAGGGGTGTCCAGTGATGTTTTTTTGGTTTTAACGTGCGCGATAGTGATTGCCGCGGAGCCGAGTTACGTGCGTTTTCGGATTCATGCACAGCGAGGTAGGGGTGTCCAGTGATGTTTTTTTGGTTTTAACGTGCGCGATAGTGATTGCCGCGGAGCCGAGTTACGTGCGTTTTCGGATTCATGCACAGCGAGGTAGGGGTGTCCAGTGATGTTTTTTTGGTTTTAACGTGCGCGATAGTGATTGCCGCGGAGCCGAGTTACGTGCGTTTTCGGATTCATGCACAGCGAGGTAGGGGTGTCCAGTGATGTTTTTTTGGTTTTAACGTGCGCGATAGTGATTGCCGCGGAGCCGAGTTACGTGCGTTTTCGGATTCATGCACAGCGAGGTAGGGGTGTCCAGTGATGTTTTTTTGGTTTTAACGTGCGCGATAGTGATTGCCGCGGAGCCGAGTTACGTGCGTTTTCGGATTCATGCACAGCGAGGTAGGGGTGTCCAGTGATGTTTTTTTGGTTTTAACGTGCGCGATAGTGATTGGCGCGGAGCCGAGTTACGTGCGTTTTCGGATTCATGCACAGCGAGATAGGGGTGTCCAGTGATGTTTTTTTGGTTTTAACGTGCGCGATAGTGATTGGCGCGGAGCCGAGTTACGTGCGTTTTCGGATTCATGCACAGCGAGGTAGGGGTGTCCAGTGATGTTTTTTTGGTTTTAACGTGCGCGATAGTGATTGGCGCGGAGCCGAGTTACGTGCGTTTTCGGATTCATGCACAGCGAGGTAGGGGTGTCCAGTGATGTTTTTTTGGTTTTAACGTGCGCGATAGTGATTGGCGTGGAGCCGAGTTACGTGCGTTTTCGGATTCATGCACAGCGAGGTAGGGGTGTCCAGTGATGTTTTTTTGGTTTTAACGTGCGCGATAGTGATTGCCGCGGAGCCGAGTTACGTGCGTTTTCGGATTCATGCACAGCGAGGTAGGGGTGTCCAGTGATGTTTTTTTGGTTTTATATGCGCGACAGTGATTGCCGCGGAGCCGAGTTACGTGCGTTGTCAGATTCATAGCTTTATACAGCCATGTTTCTTTGTTAGTTCATATACCTTAGGGGTATGTCCCAATTCAACCTCCGTCGTTACAGGGGCCGGATCCGTGAACTTTTAAAACAGAGAAGCTTTAAATTGCTGTAATGAACTAATTATGCATGTATTTTTTTTTTCCAAATTTAATTAATAAGCACTGAAAATAAAATTTGAATATTAAATAGTTTACTTTCTATAATTTTTTAAAAAATTATAATAATGCGAATAAAGTAAACGTTGTCTGTAGAAAATGCGGATATTTGGTTGCCGAACTTAATCCCCACAACGTAGCTCTAGTTCGACGTAAAACTCACTCACTCAATCACTTTTTGGTCAAGTTTATGAAAACTAGGGAATTTTCCGCTTCGCTGAAATGTAAGTGTTAATGAAAAATTCGAAACGAAAGCGCATCATTTGATAACTTGAAAATATGTTTTTTATTTTATTTGTATATTCTCATAATTTTTATACCGATGTGTTTCGATTCATTTGAATGCGGTTTTAGAATCCTCGAATGTTACGAATTAACTGAGCGCGAAGTGAAATGTTTGATATGTGATTTACGTATTATGGAGTCAACAGAAATTTCAAAATGGGAAATAAATAAATAAATAAATAAAATTCATGTAAGTTTTCATGCTTTTTTAATTACTTTTAAAGTTATATTTTTATTCTGAATTTTCATTTATTTAATTACATTTATTGTGTCGTTGAAATTAATTTGCTCTTAAAACTTCGCTGACAAAACGTGTATTTTGTTAAGTATTTGCTTATTTATTAAAATATTGTAGTTAAAAAGTTAAATAACCCTTTTATGAAATTTCTTCGATAATTTTATTTAATTGCGTTAAATGGTCGTCTGCATTAATATTTATTTCATTTAGAACGTAAACAAACGTTTTGTAAGTTAAAAAGTTAATTAACCATCGCCATTTTATGAAATTTCTTCAATAATTTTATTTAATTACGTTAAATAGTCGTCTGCATTTATATTTATTTCATTTCGAACGTAAACAAACGTTTTTTCAGGTTGCCGTAAGATAAATTCATTACCTTGGTTCGTTGGCGAACGGATAATATCGCCAAAATGTAAACAAACGCCAATGCCCCTCTATTCTAGGAATCTGCCGGATGAAATTTCTGCTCATGATTTGGCAAATTTAGCTAAATCTGTTACTGGAGGAGAAAAAGTCAATGAAGGGAACATTGAAGAGTAGATTAATTGTGACGCCAATAATCCAGGTATTGAACACCTTACAGATGAACAAATTGTGGGTCAAGCATTAGACCCAGTTTCAGAAGATAGTGAAGAGGAAGAAGGAGATAAAACGCAGCAGAGGATGAACCCCGGCGCAGCCCAAGCACATGGACTTATAAAATATCTCGAGGAACAGGACGATTATCTCTTTGTGACAAAATGCTGATAAAGAAACTGCAATTGCAAATTAAGAAAATGTGTTTTAGTACAAAAAAAACAAAAATGCTTCACCGATTTGTTGTTAAAAAATAGAGCAAAATATAAGTAGAAATTTTTATTAGTATGTTAAATTGTATATGTGAGCCATGCTTAACTGTTAATTATTGCTCAAAAGGCATTATGTGTTGATCTATATCCCCTTTTTGACCATTTTGTGGATTATCCGCTGATTCGGTTATCCGAGGTTGTCTATTCCCCGTTCACCGCGGATAATCGGGAGTTTGCTGTATTTGGGTCATAATAAATGTGCGACTAAATTATATGACTCTGTATTTGGGTGTAATAAATGTGCGGCTAAATTATATGACTAAGTCATAAAATATAATGGCTAATTAAACATACTTTTCACATATATTTAAATGTTCTTATACCAAACAAAATTTGCCATAATTTATACAAACATTTTTGTCAATATTAAAGAATAATTTTTAGAAAATTGCAACTGTTTTAGAAGTGAAAAAAATCATGTTAATTGTTGATGTTAAAAATTTCATTCAAAGAAATTTTAAAATACATATTTTAATGATTTGCAAAGCAATCAGTTGATCAAAATTAAATTTCTGATTTTAGTTAAAATTATGATTTAAACACTGAAATCGTATAATTATAATTCTTGAAACCCTGTTTTAAAATACTGATAATTTTTGCAGGGACAGTTTTATCTGTGGCTTTAACCATGTTCTTTTCCACTTTGGCAAAACTTGCCCAACCTTGCATGCAATAAAACATCAATAAACTATCTTTAGCAACTAAATGAAAAATTACAATAATTAACCTAATATAAAATAAACAAACAATAAGATTTACTAAGAAAAAAAAAAAAAAAAAACAGAACTGGTGTTTAAAAGTAATATTTCATGGTGATTATTCAAAGTTTTGTACTTAAAACAATAAAACTAATGAAAATTTTTAATAATTAATTCAAAAGTAATCGTTTGCTTTTAAAATGAAGATAAAATATTAATGTTTACACTAGAATAAAATATTCAGTGGTATTTCTCCACTCTAAGAAAATATTTATGTGGTATTTTTCAAACTTAAGCGAGAAAATATTTTTTTTATATTAGAAATATGTAAATCAAACGATCTAAAAAAATAAATACAAAAAATTGAAGTTTAATAGTTTTTTTTCCCCCTTTATACCCTATTTGTGGTTAAGGACCGATGTTTTGTTTTTTCCAAAATCAAAATATTTAGAATATAAAATTTTTATGAAAAATGCAGGAAGAATTGCTCAAGTTTCTATCACTTAATCCGTTGCAAAATTTATTTTTAATTTTATTTTGAACACTCAAAGAACATTTGAAGAAATTGCATTAATTGGAATGACTAAAATTATTTGATATATAATTGTAATCATTAGCTTCCAAATTTTGTAACTGTATGGTAATAAAATATATACACATCTTCATATATTCTCTTATCAAGTATAGAATTAAGAAGTGTTAGAAAATATATACCATTTTTTTTTTATTATTATTATTATTATTCAAGAAACTTAGCGAAGTACACAGATGATTAAGGTTTTAAAGTAATATGTTTCCCAATGCAAGAAAAAGAGAACGGATGAATCGGATAAACAGTGTGGAAAAAAAAAAGGTGAAGGGGCCCTTTGTAAAATATTTTTGAGTGGTATTCTCGCAATCTCACCTTCTAATGTGAACCCCGAATATTATTTGCAAAATCTATATTTAATAAAATAAATTATAAAAATCAGTAATCACTCACATTAACCATAATGTACTATATGAATATGAAATATTAAAACTAAAAAAACAAATGTGTCAAGATGAATCAATAATTATTTTCCTTTTAGAGTCAATATAAAAATTGGATGTTTATATATTTTAAATTAATAAAAGTTATGGTAACGTACTTTAACAATAAAATTTTGAAAATAAGCATATTGCAAAATATATGGCACTTAGATACGAAAAAAAGAAGAAAAAAAAATACTACTGATCTAAGAACGAAGTTCAATAATGAGTTTTTTTGATTAATTGACAGAATAAAATAAATAGTTACAGTTTGAAATTGAGCTTGTAGCACGAAAAATACACTTTTCCTTTGAAATCGGAACAAAGAAATAAAATGCTTGCTTCTTTGTTTGGAATATTAACTGAACAAAACCGTAACCGGATAATAGAATACTTACAAAACATGCAACTCACGGACAAAGAAACTAATTATTATTCATAAAAAGTATTCACTGGTGTTAATATATTAGTTCCAAATCAATAGTTTATAGAACACAGATTATGAGAATGCAGCAAAACCCTGACAATGAAACATATAGCAAACGCAAAAACACATTAAAATATTGACGCCAAATATTTTCAAAATATACACAAATAAAACTGGTTAAAGTAGAAGTTAACATATTTTTTCTTTAGAGGGGGAGTTCCGTTACATACAGGATGAAAAGCTCGCACGCTCGCAATTATGTAATCACAAATGACAAATGTGAAATTTGCGATTGACGAGAAAGTTACCATAGACTAAGACTACTATATAATGTAGTAGTCTTACCTAAGACTAACAATATAGTAGACTACTATATTATATAGTAGTTACTATAGTAAGACTACTATATTATATAGTAGTCTTACCATAGACCATAGATAATTTATATAGATCTATCATCCCATTATTATCATGCAAAAATTTTTGATGCCGAAAAAATTTTTTGACATCAGCCATCCATGAATTTTCAAAATGTTGAAATATTGCGTCTTTTAATTCTTCCAATAAATTTATGAAAAGAAATGGATAAGTTATCATAAAAGGAAATTATATTTGACTAAATTATGAAAAATATAATTTTTATAATCAGTTGATTTGTTATTATTATGAAATAAAACTGGTTTAATTTTTTAATGGAACACGTTTTTTAAAGTTTGATATTTTTTAAGATTTTATATTAGTAAGCAATATAGAATTTTCAAAATTCTTTTAAATATAGTTAGCAGCGGCGTAGGTAAAGAACATTAGTTTTAGTATATTTGTATCAGCAGTTTTTCATTTACCTTTAGTACATAAATTATTCATATATTTTATTTTCTAAATTATCTGAGTGCATTCACTCGGAGAAAATATGGCCGTCGACGGCCATAGTGGACTTTTCTCCGAGTAAAAAGGAATCATTCCCCCCCCCCCCCCTCCTCCCAGACAAATGGGGACTTCCTTTTTTTTTTAAGGTATTTTTCTAAGTTTTAAAAATTGTAGAAAGTAAATTTTTAATGAATAATACTTTATTTTTAGTCCTTATTTATTAGGAATGAAAAAATACATCCATAATTGGATAATTGTAGCAATTTTTCGTAGAAGCCACATTTCAGTGCACCATGATCTCTTTGATTCTGACCATTACCCGATGCAAAAAATAATATAAAAGATCTATTATAAAGAAAATTTGATCTGGTCAGCCCACTGAGCTGAAGAACAACTGGGGGAAATGCTAGACCGGTTTTCGCGTGCCGTTTTTGGAATTTGGAAGATTCGTCTTTCTCCCATCCGCGTTTGTAATGATCGATAGATGGCGCTTCCTCAACTGCAGTTGTTAGTAAATATAATAGCCACGTGTAATTGTTTTTTCTCCTATACAACAGCAAACAAGCAATGGCGTCACGAGTCTCCTCAACGAAAGCGTGAAAGCTATCGGCAGTTGCAGTGGTATGATAATTTCACCTTAGCCCACCAGAGAGCGAGCATTTCATTACAATCGCGGATAGTTTCGTTTTCTGAGCGGTGCACAGCAAAAATGATTTGATACCTTTATATTTCAATGTAAAATTTCGCAAAGGAATGTATTTTTATCGGCTTTATATGAAATATAGTTATGAATTTTTTGGTGGAACATGAAAGACAAAGAAATAATTTATTGATTTCCAAAGCTACATTACTTTAAAAATTAATTTTATTACAAAAAATTATATCGTCTTTTGAGTAATAAGCAGTCAGAATTCCATATTGCTAAGCCTTTTTTTTCCCCCTCTCTATTTATAGTTATTATTATTCTTTTTCAACTGGTTCTATTTTCACGACAAAACAGGTTTCATGAAACTGTTTAACAATTCGCAATTAGTGCCTGATTGTAAATATTTTCACCGCTAATAATTAAATATGCAAACATTTCTGTGATAAATTGATAGAATTAAGAGTTCATTAACTTCATCCTATATTCAATAGAAGAAAGTATTGAATGCGTAAAAATTTTCGATAGATTTATAGATTTTCTGATCTATTTAACCCTTTAAATTCCGCTATATGAATCCCACTGAAAATATTTGAATTTTCGTATGTGTTGTGTTTGTGTTTCAATGTGTACTTCTAATTATATGTAGTTGAACTAATAAAGAAAGGTTTATTTTGTTAGAACATATAATATGGTTCCAAAATAGGAGACTTGGCACCAAATGAGCGTAAAATAGATATTGATAAACTGAAAAACCCTTTTAAATTAGTTATATTGATCCCAGTTTGTTATAATTTAAAAAAATCTGGTGTGAAACAACCACACGACTTCCATTACCCGCTATTACATGTATTATATGCATTTTTGAGAGAGAATGTGATCAGAAAACATAAAAGTGACCAAAAAAGAAAATCGTTAGAGCCGTTTTTGAGATACCAACTTTCATAAAAAATCAATTATTGAGCGGAAAACAATAATTACATACAAAAGCATATTTAAAAGTGAGTTAAAATGGCGAGTTTGAAAAAAATCCGTACAACCGTTTTTAAAGGAACGCCTTTGCGATGCCTGAAATTGAGCTATTTATACAGGACGCCTATCAATTTTCATGAACTAACCAACTATATCATTCGAAAGGATATCTGATAGAGTGTTTATATAGCAAGTTTGAAGAAAATCGTTAGAGCCGTTTTTGAGATACGGACTTACGGTCCCACTTCTGGTTTCCGATGTCCCATTTCCGGTTAAACTCAATTATTGACAGGAAAACAATAATTACATACAAAAGCATATTTAAAATTGAGTTAAAATGGCGAGTTTGAAAAAAATCCGTACAACCGTTTTTAAAGGAACGCCCTTGGGAGGCCTGAAATTGAGCTATTTATACAGGACGCCTATCAATTTTCTTGAACTAACCAACTATATCATTCGAAAGGACATCTAATAGAGTGTTTATATAGCAAGTTTGAAGAAAATCGTTAGAGACGTTTTTGAGATACGGACTTACGGTCCAACTTCCGGTTTCCGATGTCCCACTTCCAGTTTTTCAATTTTCACCAAAATTTGGAAATTTCATCTGTAGGCCAGACGTATTTCAATTCTAAAGTTTCGTAGCTCTATCTTTATTAGTTTATGAGCTATAATAGCCAGAAGATTCTCCACATACATACACACACACACACACACACACACACATACATACACACTGACCAATTGCCAAAAACCACTTTTTTGGACTCAGGGGACCTTAAAACGTGTAAATCAGGTGAAATCTCGATATCTTTAAACCCCTGCACTCGAATGACTTATTTTCAGTATTTTTTTTTTCCTTCTTTTTCTTCAGTTTAAACAGACATTTTCGTTTGGATAATTAAAAAAAAAAAAAAAAAAAAAAAAAAAAAACAGAATTTACATTACAAACTCAAAATAAATAAATAAATAAATAAACAATAAAGTTAGGCACTTCAGTATTCAATGTAAATATATATATATATTTATTTATCTTATTTACGTGTAGAGAAAAAAAATTGATGAAATGTTCCCGCAGCATGAAATTTGGCGCCTAATGGGTTAACAGATTAATCATTTTTAGAAAATGTCTCGATGTGTGTGACAAAAATTTTGTTACAGCTCTCGATCAAGAATCAACGAATAAAATTTCATAAAAAGTTATATTTAAATGCAACTTGAAATAAATTGATATCTATGAGCTTTTTGTGCACATTGCTCAACAGATAATGTCGCTGTCTTTCAGTTTTTATAGTTATCTTTAGTGTGATAGTATGAAGCAAAATTTAGTATGAATGCACAAAATGAGACAAATTAAAAATATATATATACATATATATATAAATGAAAAAAAAAAGTGTTTAGAATAGTAATAGCCTTGCTCTTGTACCCCTTACCGAGCAGTCCTACTCTCAAAGCTGGTAGACGGGAAGTGCCGGGGGTCGAGCCCAGATCGCGTTCTAGACATATCTGTTCGAAGTTCGGTTTCGGAGTTTCGATGGTTTTCTTCGAAACTCGCGTACATATGAGCAAAGATTCTTTAGAAAGACCACTGCAGAGGGCATATTACCTAGGTCTAGGACACTTGTGTAGACAAACGGCCTTAATTTACACCAATAGCAGCCCCTATCTTTTCTTGAAGGAGCAAATTTTTACTGTGAATATTTTTTTAAATAACTCGTGTATATATCTTTTAAAAAACTGGTTGAACCATGCATCAGTGTAGATTTAAAACTAAGGTTTTTTTTTATTTTTTTTTTTATTTTTTTTAAAGCAAAAAATTAAAAGTGTGATTTTTTTCACTATTTTTTTCTTTCTTGTAGATGGATACTGCTGGGTTCGATCCTAGGTCGCGTTCGTCAGTTTCGCTTTTTGGAGTTCGTTGTTTTTCTCAAAAACTCGAATAAATATGGGATAGGAACACTTAAAAAGCCCCCGTGTAGGGCACTCCACCTATGTCTAGAACTCCTGTGTAGTCATTTGGTGTTCACCCTTACATCAGCACCTTCAAATCTACCAGATTTGATTTAAATTTAATATATTCAATATAACATTAATCATTATTATCATTATTATTACCATTACATAATTAAGTTCAATATATTCAATATACATTTAACATATTCAATGTGAAATATATAATTTGATTAAGTTTAATATATATGTATTTATATATATATATATTGTATTTTTCTGGTTTTATCTTATTCAATGTTTCTTGGTTTCATCTATTCAATGTTTGAAAAGGTTTTCTGTATATATATACATATGTCTTTGTTGGTATAAATGGGTCCGCAGAGTGAAAAGCAGAGTCTTTTGAACAATCACAACATTTAATAATATATGGAAAAGTAGAATAACATAATGCGGGCATTTCTTGCCGCTCGCTTAGCAAAGCTTTCTCGTACAGACTCATATAAACTTCTCTCAGAGAAGAGAAGATGCGCCGTTGATTACGTAATACAGTTACGTCACATCTGACTTCATGACAGGTGTTCGCTGGTTAACAGCTGATATGAGGAAACATGCATTGAAATCCTTCAGTCTTATTTTATTTTTATATAGATTTCTTTTTTGTTATTGTTAGATAAATGAAAAACATGCTTTTACATTATAAAAAGGAGAAAAAAAACTGCATCATTTGTACTTTGGAGAATCTATCGCATAATTACAGATTAGATAAACAATGTAATAGTGACACATAGATACATTATATAGCAAGATTTGAACATGTAGTTAAAACGTTCAAATGCTAAAATGTTAAAATGCAAGTGTAATGTATTGAAATATTTACAATGAATCTACTAATATAAGTATTCACATGATAATCAAACAATTTGTATGCATTTACTATTTGAGCATATATGGATAACCATGTATCATTTTTAACATTGTATTCTAAATGGCCCTTCTTTGACATTTACATTTATATTATTTACTAGCAGGCTACACCCGCTTCGCTGGTCACTATTTTTAAATGAATCACAATAATTAATGAATTCTCAAAATTGCATTAATTTTTATCATGTGATAAAAAAAAAGAGAAAAAAAAAATTCTGATCGGGAAAATTGTCGCACCGGGTCCCCACTACCTCCGGCAGCGTAGACCCGTGCGCTGCGCGCACGTATTCCTTCACTATCCTTATGACTTCTCAAAATTCCATGTTAATACTCATAAACTTTCATTCTCAAGAAAAGGAATTAAAAAATATATCATTTAGCATCGGGTAAAAACTCACACCGGGACGCCACTGCCTTCGGCAGCGCAGACCCATGCGCGCTGCGCGCGCACGTTTGAGGATATACGTGCGCTGTACACGCATATTCCTTCTCAATTCAAACTTTTATTATTAAGAAAATAAAATTTAAAAAAAAAAATCTTTTATCAACGGGTAAAAACTCGCTCCGGGTCCCAAACCCATGCGCGCTGCGCGCCTATTCCTTCCCCACCGTTCCAGCCCCTCCTAATTAACTTGCATATACCAATTTTGAACGGTCTTACTCAATTAGCTGAGATGCAAAAGAAAACCTGATCCGGACACTTTAAATTGTAAATCAGGTGAAATCTCGAATTCCACTTTCGATAATGTAAAAGAACTTTAAAATATCTTTCGAATGATGTATTAGAAATAATTTAATCAAAATAAGAATATAAAATATTGAAATTTAAAAATATTACAGCGCCATCTGGCGGTAGAAATTTCTGTAATCCATTGTTCCATTCCAGATCAACAAAGCTTTCAAATGAATTAGTAGATGAGATACAAAAGAAAACCTAATCAGGACACCTCAAAACGTGTAAATCGGTGAAATCTCGAATTCCATTTTCGATAATGTAAAAGTACTTTAAAATGTGCATCAACTAAAATAAGCTTTTAAATGATGTATTACTTATGAACTTTTTTAAATTAATAACTGAGATACAAAAAAAAACTGATTCAGGACACCTCAAAACGTGTAAATCTGGTGAAAACTTTCGATAATTTAGAAGAACTTTAAAATATCTTTCGAATGATGTATTACAAATAATTTAATGATAATTAGAAATTGAAATATTGAAATTTTAAAATATTACAGCGCCATCTGGCGGTAAAAATTTCTGTATTCCACTGTTCGATTCCAAATCAAAAAAGCTTTCTAATGATATATTACTTATGAAATTATTTTAATTAGTAGCTGAGATACAAAAGAAAACTAATTCAGGGCACCTCAAAACGTGTAAATCTGGTGAAAACTTTCGATAATTTAAAAGAACTTTAAAATATCTTTCGAATGATGTATTAAAAATAATTTAATCATAATTAGAAATTGAAATATTGAAATTTGAAAATATTACAGCGCCATCTGGCGGTAGAAATTTCTGTAATCCACTGTTTGATTCCAAATCAAAAAAGCTTTCTAATGATGTATTACTTACGAAATTATTTTAATTAGTAGCTGAGATACAAAAGAAAACTAATTCAGGAGACCTCAAAACGTGTGAATCTGGTGAAAACTGTCGATAATATAAAAGAACTTTAAAATATCTTTCGAATGATGTATTAAAAATAATTTAATCATAATTAAAAATTGAAATATTGAAATTTGAAAATATTACAGCGCCATCTGGCGGTACAAATTTCTGTATTCCACTGTTCGATTTCAAATCAAAAAAGCTTTATAATGATGTATTACTTATGAAATTATTTTCATTAGTAGCTGAGATACAAAAGAAAACTAATTCAGGAGACCTCAAAACGTGTAAATCTTGTGAAAACTTTCGATAATTTAAAAGAATTTTAAAATATCTTCGAATGATGTATTAAAAATAATTTAATTAGAATTTGAAATATCGAAATTTTAAAATATCTGGCGGTAGAAATTTCTGTAATCTACTGTTCAATTCCATATCAACAAAGCTTTCAAATAATGTGTTACTTATGAAATTATTTTAATTAGTAGCTGAGATACAAAGGAAAACCTAATCAGGACATTCTAAAATATGTAAATCACGTGAAATCTCTAATTCCATTATCTACGGTAGTTTTATTAATGGAAGTAAAAAGAAAAATAAATATTTTTTATTTCCCCAAAACCTATATATACCACGGTAGTCGGGTAATGGAAGTAAAAAAAAAAAGAAAAAGTATTTTTTAGTTCCTTCAAATGTATTTTGTTGCTATGGAAACTCCTATCGTCTATCCGCGATTGTAATGATCGATAGATGGCGCTTTCTCAACACTGCAGTTGTTAGTAAACATTATAGCCACGTGTTCCATTAGTGTTCTTTTTCTTATTCTACTTAATATTCGTACTATAATTTCTCCGCCATTACATTATGGAAAATTGATTGCTTTTGGAAAAAACACTTCAGTTTATTCAAAGTTCGATCGGAAGTAGATTTTTAACTGAAGTTGAACAAATATTAGTTTCAAATCATCTGATTAATTCTTTACTTCCATTAGCCGAAGCAACTGAAATTTTAAATTTGTCATTTGGAAATAAATGGAAGCTCAATTCTGGATTTCTTGACCCTTTGGAGTTAGATTGTAGCACACAACAGTATGTGTTATCTTTTTTACCGTATTTATTCATTTTTATTCAATAAATATATGTGAAACTAAATATCGGCAAGCAATGGCGGCTGGATGGAATTCGAATTAAACCATGTTTATTGTAATTTCACCTTAGCCCACCAGAGGGCGAGCATTTCATTACAATCGCGGATTGAAAGATAGATTACGTGTTAGAATAAAATTTAATTTGCAATTAAAATGTAACTGCTTTGTTTATTAATGAAAATTGATGAAATTTTAACTGCAGGTTGGTTTTGTGCTGAATAGGTTGTATATTAAGTGTTGTGTACGAAAAAGAAAATTTGAAGCACTTTGAAATTTGCAATTTTTAACCCCAGTTAAAGATCATGTAACGTTAATGACTTGCACATGTTTTGTTTCCATTAGAGACAGCCGTTAAAATCGTCTGCTGAATGCTGATAGAATGCCTCTTTTTAAGCAATAAGGATTTTTGGTCATTGTTCGATCGACATGGGTTAACATTTTAATTAATATCTCCGAAACTAATTAAGATTTTTAAATTCTGTTTCGAGGAAAACATCGGAAAGGCTCCAGAGCATCCGTATGTCAATTCTTGTACTTCTGCGTTCAATAGGGGCTGAACGTATAAAAGAACAGGCAGACAGACAGACAGATAGACAGACAGACAGACAGAAAAACCTTTCCATTTATTATTATAGATTTTCATAATCTATGTATAATGTTCATTTATTCATTGTATTTTTATCAAGTTAACGAAAAAAAGTAAGAAAGAAATGGATGCATATGTCTGCAAAATGTTATGATATTTACATAATCTGACAGTTAAATTAACGAGAATAAAATAGACTATTACTATTTGTATGTACAGTCGGTAACAAAAGTGTCCGAACGCTAGCAAAAATTCCTATGTAAAAAAAGTACACTTCATACGGTTTTGTTAAATAAATCCTTGTCGAATCTTGTTCTTAGTCAGTCTAAGAACATGATTCGATAAGGATTTATTTAACAGAACCGTATGAAGTGTACTTTTTTTACATAGGAATTTTTGCTAGTGTTCGGACACTTTTGTTACCGACTGTATGCATGGAAATTTTATATTGTATATAGACATATACGTTTTTTATAGATTCCCAATTACATTGGTAAAATCTTTGCTGCAACTCAAAAGCAAAAATTGCATTGCAACTACGGGATAGTATGAAGAGCAAAGAAGTACAAAAATTGGTACTTTCCAAGTTCAAAAGTGGAGAATCCATAAGCAAAATATTTCGTCATTTGAAAGGTGTTTTAAGTTGTGCCACTGTTTTTAAGTGGTGTAATATGATTAGAAAGAGTGACAATATTAAAACATCTTAACCTCCAGACTGTCCACACATTGTCCGTACCAAAAATCTGATTCAAAAAGTGAAGAGTCGCCTCACACGTAAGAAGAGCATATCCATAAGTAAACTTGCTGGGGAACTGAAAGTATCAAAACCATCTGTACAGCGAGTACTTAAAAATGACATTGGATTAAGACCTTACGAAAAACGAATACAATCTAAACCCATAGAAACCCAAAAGCAGAAAAAAATCAAATTCGCTAATTGGGTGCGACACAATTTCAGAAAAGATTAGACTAAAAGAATCCTATTTTCTGATGAAAAAAGGATTTAAATCCACTGGACTACTCGAATTAAGATGAATTTGTACAGCAGATGAACTGGGATAAAATAATATGTTAAAAAATATTGATTTCAGAACTAAAACGAGCTGTAAAGAGAATAAGAAATGACGTAATAATGGAAAGTTGTCTCAGTTGGACCAGACGCTTACATCGAATGGCAAATAGCAACGGGGATTATTTACATAAATTAATATGTTGCATTTTGTTTATTATTCTATCTATATTGTTTATGTATAAGACCAAGTTGGGTTTCACTTAAATAAATTTAGTTATACATCAATTTATATCAGTCTATTTTATTCTGGTACACCCATTAAATTAAAATTTACCTGTGAAATGTTATCTTTTTCTTTTCTGAAGAGTTATTCGTGATTTGTCTGTTTGTACAACCATATGCCGAACATGATATAACCATTTTTAATTTTAATTCATTAAGAGCACAATATAAACGGACGACGCAACAAATGCTTCTTGCCGTGCAAGGATTGACCTTGGCTCTAACGTTAGCAGACGAATTCTTCAAAAACCGGCACGCAAAAATATCATGTCCCACACAGCACATACGTCCAAATTTTGTTCATTTCTCCTCTCGTACGTCCAAAACACGTCCCTCCAGAGAACTGACATCCCATTTTTGTCACATGCTCACATAAATTAAACCATCATATTGAAAGTATGTGTCATGAGTAACCAAATTTGGACATAAATTATTAGAAAAATATCTTGGACGTAATGTGTTCCAAAACTGAGCGAATTCATCCCAATGAAGTGTCCTTTCACGTTAAATTCAACAAGCTATGCAGCGTACTTTTTACCAAAACGGGACGAGCAACTGGGCATGCGCATTCATGCTAACAACCAACCATTTCACTTTTCCTCTCGTCCGTCGCTTGCATTTTTTCTTATCCCACTCTCTTCAGAAAAAGGTGCCTTCTGATTGGCTGAATCCTTTGGGTATTTATCAGCTATCGTAGAAGCAAAAGAGAAAAGAAAATTAAGGGTAAAAAAGATGAAGATGTTGATTGTTGACAACGAGATATATAAAGTAGAGTGATATATGGTAACCCTTGAGAAGGTCCAAGATGAGTCATGTGACATGCTCTCTTTGCACCTGCGTATTCGGTGGTTCCCTTGGTAACAGCTTATTTTCAGTAAATTTCTATGGCAACGGTTTGGAGATTGTTCTTCGCATAAGTCAAACCCACGGAGTAATATTAATAGGAGTTGAAGGTCCAATGGGAGAAATCTACGAAACTGTGATCTAAAGTTTTGGTAAATATTGAGGGCGCCACTTGTCATTCCTCCCTGCCTCGGCGAGGATATACTGTTGCTTTCAATAGAATTTTGCTGGACTACATTTAAAATTTTTTATTTTAAGCAATTTAATTTCTTTGTAAGTTCTTAAAACTGCATAATTCAGATGTTTCAAATAAATGCTGCTTTCCTAGTTATAAAACAGGCTATGATAGTGATAAGAAACGAAAAAAAAAAGCCCTAGGAGAAAAATAAAGTCCGAGTTCGTGTTTTCTGCACCTAAAGTAAGTTTTTTTTTTTTTCTTTAGAAAATTTCATCCATTCTCCTTCCTCCCAATTGTCTGTTTTAGCTAGCTTCGGTTCATAAGAGTCGTCATTTTTTAAAAGCTTTCTTTCAAAGTAAAATTAGTATAAAATGGCTCTTAAAAAAAACATGTTGGTTAGAGTACTCTATTTAATGAAATTTGCTTTCAATCGAAATTTTTTCAGCTTGATATTATTTTTAAAAAAATAATTAAAACGAGACATTTCCCCATTGAATAACATTGCGGAAGCTGGAGAGAAGGAAGGATTGCACGCTGGCGCCATCTGTAAACATTAGAAAACAACATCACAAAATTTCAGCGTTACCTTCTTCTCCTGTCTTTTTACTCCGTGGTCAAACCGCCAATGTTTTGTGCCGCCCAGGCGATATAGTGGTTAGCAGCACTGATACAGTTGGGCCCGGGTTCAAATCCCGGGTAAGGCATGGATGTATTGTCCTTGTTTATGTGTTTCATGTATCTGTTCTTGTTATAATAAAAACTTATAAACCCTTGTGGTGTGGATTTTCGAGATATAAGCGGCCTTAGAGGCAAGCAATAAATCTCAGTACTCATCAAACCAAACCAAACCAATGTTTTGTTTACTTACGTAGTTTAATATTCATTTGTTCCAAAACATTTTGATTTTGATTTTACTTCGTTTTTATTTCGTGTAGTTGAACTTTAACCGACAAAATGCTTAAAAATAATTGAAAAATTATTATTTGTTGTTAAATTTAGCTCTTTAAAAGATAAAATTTTCTTTTTAACACTTTTAAACTTTGATGGGAAATGAAAACAAAAAAAAGGTATTTTATTATTTATTAAAATGTGAAATATGTGTAAAATTATTTTAAAAACAATTTATTTCGATCATAGGCCTGTCACATTACCTAATAATAATGATAATTTGTCGAACTGATATTTTAAATGCCAAAATAGCGATAAAGGGCCAAACACAGCACCCTATTGGAGCATGTCACGTGATTCATCTTGAACCACGGTAAGCTAATCCTTCATCCATTGAATCAGCACTCTAATTTATATATCTCGTTGATTGTTGATATTGCAAATGATTTGAGGAATTACTAAGAATAAAAATAATATATGCTTTTAATATATATATCGCGTTAATTGATAATTTTGTGTACAATAGATAATCTGTTTAAAAAAAACTCTTTAAAAAGATTACGAATCTTTCAAATTTATAAAATTAAATATTTTTATTTAGTTCTTTTTTTTTTCCGACTGCACTTGTATTATTGTCAAATGTAGCGGTCTACCTTAATAAATGTAGTTATAATTAAAAGTACTAGTATCGCCCAGTGGTCGAAACTCGACCATTTTTTTTTTTGCAAAGCGAGGCAAAGCAAAGTTATTGCCTTGTCCTAAACGGAATGCAATTGCAACACAGCTGCAGCAATTGTTTGTCGATATTCACTCTAACTGAATTAGCAGAGTTTTACTTAATATAACTATTCCTCTCTGTAGATGTTAGCCTTTCCTGAAATGAGAGAAAATCGCAACGTGAAAACGCCCCTTGTTGTGTGATACAGCCCAGAAGCTAATAGGTACCATGTCAAACCAAGGCCCAACCAAGTATCAAATTCTGTTAAATTAATTCCACTGGTTCATAAAGTACAGTGCTTGAACAAAAAAAAAAAAAAAAAAAAAAAAAGATATTTTTCAAAAATGGTCGAATTGAGTTCGAGAAATTTCAAAACGTGTAACTTTATCGAAAACCGAAAATCTAAAACTTTTCTGAATCTTATATTTTCTACTTATATATGCAGAGGAAAAAATAATAAATCCACTTTTAAAAAAATAAAAATAAGTAGTCAATTTCACTTAATTAAAATGCAAGGGAATCTCAAAACGTGTAAATTCATCGAAAACCGGAAATAAAAAGATTTTATGTATCTTCTACTTGCTTCTTCCACCCACAAAAGCTTTTAAAAAATAAGTAGCCAATTTCAGGAAATTGAAACGTAAAGAAAGCTCAAAACATGTCAATTCAGCAAAAAACGGAAATCGGAATTTTTTCCGTATCGTCTACTTATACATGCAGCAGTTAAAAACAAATCCATTTTCCTTTTATTTAGTATATTAGTTGAATATTTATTGTTTAAATATCACCCTCTGAAATGAAATGTTTATGTTTACATTCGAAACTAGAAGTTTGCCATTTTTTTTTTCTGGAGTTTTGTGATTTTAAATTAAAATTTTATCAATTTTACAGAAAAAATAACTCAATCAAACACATGTAGACAGTAACTTATATATAACTATACCCAAATATCGGAATTAAAATCGGCAGATAATTTCCGTTATTTTTTAATAATTTTTTACAAAAAATCCAATGGAAGATTAACATAGAAAATCTTTTTCATGGCTCCATGGACAGACAGTGACGTCATCACTTTGCTTGCGTATAGTGTAGGTGCCTTAGTATAGTGGTGCTACATTATACAAATTACTGTGTCTATGGTTTTATTTGAGCTTTATGAAATTGCCAGATTTAACAACTTTCTACTTTTAGGTATTTTTTAATGTAAAGGAATACGTGTATAAAAGGGAAAAATGGGGGAAAATGCATAAAAAATAAATGTATTTTTAAATACCTTCTTGACATCGTAAGAAAATAATATTTGTATTCGCACCTTCCGGCTAACCATACCTTTCGAATGATACCATTTTCAACCCTCTACTCCCATAATTAATATGTTAAAAAGGGACAACAAATTTTATGCTTGCCTATTAATATATAGATAATACATCTTTGATGAATTTTAGGTTGATTTCTTTAGAAATCGACCTATTGCAATCACTTCGTTTATCCATCTATCTATAATGAAAATTTTGTCATCACGATAACTCCCGAAATAATACTCGAAATGGAACCAAATTTGGACAGTGAACTGATCTTATAAATATCTTGGATGAGTTCGTTAATAAAGTTGCTCCGACTTTTTGTTTTCAAGTGGCAGCCACTTGAAAACAAACCGACATTGTAAAAAGCATATTTAAAGCAAGATTTGCTTGAATTTTGTTGTAAATACAGGCCACATAAGGGTCTCAATGAAGTTTATTAATGAAGTTTATCTGCCATTTTTAATAAAGTGGCAGATATTTTAAGTTAAGTGGGACCACTTGAAATCAGCTACCACTTGAAAATTTAAAATCACTATAACTTCCGAAATAATACTCCAAATCGAACCAAATTTAGACAGTGTCTTAACTTATCTTATAAATATCTTAGATGAGTTTATTAACCAAGTTGCTCCGCCATTTTGTTTTCAAGTGGAGACCACTTGAAAATTTCAAATTCAAATTGTAAAAAGCGTATTCCGAATTTGTTTGAAATTTGATGTAAATATAGACCACATAAGGGTCTCAATGAAGTTTATTAATGAAATTTATCCGTCATTTTTAATAAAGTGGTAAATATCTTAAGTTAGCGGGACCACTTGAAATCACTCTACCACTTGAAAATTTAAAATCACAATAACTTCTGAAATAATACTCCAAATCGAACCAAATTTGGATAGTGTCTTTCTTACCTTATAAATAACTTAGATGAATTTGTTAACCAAGTTGCTCCGCCATTTTATTTTCAAGTGGAGACCACCTGAAAAATTCAAATTCAAAATGTAAAAAGCGTATTCTGAATTTTTTTAAATTTTGATGCATACATAGATTATACAAGAGTCTCAAAAAACTTTATTAGTGAACTTTATCCGCCATTTTTAATAAAGTGGCGGATATCTTAAGTTAAGCGGGAACACTTGAAATCAGGCCACCACTTGAAAATTTAAAACCATGATAACTTCTGAAATAATACTCCAAATGGAACCAAATTTGAACAGTGTCTTAACTTATCTTATAAATATCTTAGATGAGTTTGTTAACCAAGTTGCTCCGCCATTTTGTTTTCAAGTGGAGACCACTTAAAAATTTCAAATATAAATTGTAAAAAGCGTATTCCGAAATTGTTTGAATTTTGATGTAAATACAGACCACATAAGGATCTCAATGAAGTTTATTAATAAATTATATCCGCCATTTTTAATAAAGTAGCAGGTATCTTAAGTTAAGCGGGACCACTTGAAATCAGGCTCCCACTTGAAAATTTAAAATCACGATAACTTCTGAAATAATACTCCAAATCGAACCAAATTTGGACAGTGATATTATCATATAATTATCATGAATGTTTTCACTGGGCAACTTGTCCCGACATCTTGTTTCTAAGTTCCAGCTACTTGAAATCACACTGCCACTTGAAAATATGCCCTCACGATAACTTTTAAAATACTAAACTGATTCAAATAAAAGTTGGATAGTGAACTTATGGTTCAAATATCTAGGATAAGTTCACTTGGTGACTTGATCCGCAATTTTATGTCCAAGTAGCTGCCACTTGAAAATTTGTCAATATGGTAACTTTAGTAATACAGAATCAATTCGCATCAAATTTGGGTAGTGGATTTATCCTTCAAATATCTCAGATAAGTTCGCTGGGTATCTCTCTCCGATTTTTTCTCCAAGTGGTGCCACCTGAAAATTTCTTATGACGGTAATTTTTGAAATACTGATTTAATTTGAACTAGAACTGGACAAGGAACTTATACAAGTATACTGGATGATTTCGCTGGGCAAGTTGTTTTGCCATTTTGTTTCCAAGTTGAAACCACTTAGACTGCCACTTGAAAATTTGCCATAAAATTAACTTTTGAAACACGGCACTGATTTAAACCACAGTTGGACAGTGAACCTATGCTTAAAATATCTTGGATATGTTTGCTGGGCAACTTGTTCCACTGTATTGTTTCTAACTGGCGGCCACTGGAAAATTTGTTATCACGGTAACTTTAAGAAATACTTAATCAAGTCAAATCAAAGTTGAAAAATGGATTTATCATTCAAACAACAAAAATCTAGAAAATTCCCGTAACTCGTGAACCAATCACGTTATTGCGGCCATCTTTGGTATATCGATAATAAGTATTTTCTCGCAAAAAGTCGCCATAGGGGGAAAGTCGCCAAATCCCTTACCTGCGTTGCTGGATCTTTTTAATGTGTTTTTAAGGACAAATTAGGCTATTTTAATGCTAAAACAAGCTAGAAATGCAGAAAACTAACATTTTATCAACTTACTAAGCCTCTTTGAAAGAATTTCTACAAAAAAAAAAAATATTTTCAAATTTGAAACGATATTTTAGATGAGGAACTTCCTCTGCCATTTTCATCGAAGTTCCAGCCACTTAATTTTTCAACACGATGACTGTTGAGATTTTGAATTAATTCGAACTATATGTGTACAGTAGACTTATCTCACAAATACATTTCATATATTTGTCAACTTGACTCACTATTTTGTTTCCAAGCACCGGCCACTTGAAAATTTTAAATTCTCATAAAAAGGTATTTATGAACCGATTTGCTTAAAAATCCATATGTGCATAGCCTAGATCAATATTTTTACCAAGTGCATTAATAATTTGTAGCCGCCATTTTGAAACAAAATGACGGCTACTTGATAAGGAAAAAGAAATCAACCTATCCTTCCGAATAAGCCGGAAGGACTTGTTTTAAATTGTATTGATGTCTGTTTTCATAATTTAATGTCCACAAGAAATATCTATATACATTGCTGTTAATTACTGGAAAACGTAACATTAAATTAAATTTTATGTGTGTGTTTGTGTAAATTATTTATTAAATTTCTATTTAATTTAATAAGATCATTAACTAGTTATTCAGTGGATTTTATTGATAATGAAATTTGTTATTAATGACTTTGCCAGTGTCAATTTTACTAGGGTGAATATCTATATAAAGAAATACAACTAATCAGAAGATCAAGTTATTTGTTTACAAAATTAATTTGTTAAAAAATAAATAAAAATAAAAATAAACCCTCTGAATCAAAAGTGTTTTAGTTTAAAAACAAAATGTAAAATTACACCAGAAAATTAGTAAATTTAAATTGTATAATTTAGCAATTTATAATAAATATGTTAAATTTAATTTAAAAACCAAAATAACAAATAGCTTAAAAAATGAAATTTAATTTAATTTTGTGATTGGTTACTCATTACATAAAATTTAGAATCAAAGTGAACAGTCAGTCTCATTTTCTGATGAAAGATCAATTAAGCTAGTTTCTTCAATGATAGACAACTTATCTGATTCTTCATCATCAATATTACCTACTTTGTATAAACTCAACCGTTTTTTTTTTTTTTTTTTTTTTTGGGGGGGGGGCGCTTTTAATTTAATATTACATCGATTTGCCACTTTTTTTCTACCAACACACTATTTCTTTTTCATTTGTAAACAAGGTCATATGTTTACTCTTTAAATAGTTGTCGGATAAATTCATTTTTATCTCATACGAATAAGTATAAAACATTTTAAAGCAAAAGTATAAATAATTAGAAACATTTATGTTTAAATATTCGCTATCGCTACGCTCAGTCACTGAAGGAAAAGGAAGAAGTTTGTAGTTGCCGGCATAACCATTAACCAGCAAATATTCATTAAATGAACAAAGATTTCAGCCAATCAGGAGGCATCTATTTTTGAAAAGAGTGGGATTGGGAAAAATTCAAGCGGCATAGGACATGTGACCAGAGGAATAGATGCCATATTTGTCCGAGTAAAAAAGACAGAAAATCTGCAATTTGTTGTGCTAAGTGTGATAAAAATATCTGTAGTGAACACACTACTTACATAAAGAATGGGAATAAATTATAAGTATATTTTTAATTATTCATTTTTTCTGTATGCTTAGGGTCTGTTCTTTCTTAGAAAATGCATTTAATGAGATAAAAGCCATTCTCAGTAGTATTATTTAACGGAAAAAGCTAGCCGGGTCTAAGAGACCCACCGCGCGTCCCTGCTTAAGAAAATATGCTCGCGTTCCCCGGGTTAATTAAAAGAAAACTAAACAAAACTTCGAAAAACAGACTTCGATGTGCACAATGACTCTTCGGAGGGCACCTTTGTGTTAAATCACGTGACTGTCCGAGCTACCGTTTGAAAGAACAGTGAAATATGCATATATATATACAAATATTGCTCACTTAATAGTATACGATAATAAATCATAATACAGTACAAAGTATATGTTTATTATATTACGTTTAAAAAGAACGTTTTATGTAGATATTTAATAATTACTCCGTAGAGTGTAATAAAGTGAATTATTAAATCAAAAATGTATATAGGTATCATTTCATCTCTTTGATGTTATGCAAACATGTCAGTTTTATTTGTTTCAACCATTAGTTTTGAAGTTATTACAAATAAAACAAGCCCTTCCGGCTTATTCGGAAGGGTAGGTTGATTTCTTTTTTCTTATCAAGTAGCCGTCATTTTGTTTCAAAATGGCGGCTACAAATTATTAATGGACTTGGTAGAAATATTGATGCAGGCTATGCACATATGGAGTTTTAAGCAAATCGGTTCATAAATACCTTATTATGTGAATATTAAATTTTCAAGTGACCGGCGCTTAGAAACAAAATGGTAGGTTAAGTTGACAAATATATCAAATGCATTTGTGAGATAAGTCTACTGTACACATATATAGTTCGAATTAATTCAAAATCTCAAAAGTCATCGTGTTGAAAAATTAAGTGGCTGTTACTTGGATCAAAATGGCAGAGGAAGTTACTTATCTAAGATATCGTTGCAAATTTGAAAATATTTCTTTAACAGAAATTCTTTCAAAGAGGCTTAGTAAGTCGATAAAATGTTAGTTTTCTGCATTTCTAGTTTGTTATAGCTTTAAATTAGCATAAATTTTCCTTAAAAACGCATTAAAAAGATCCAATAAGGCTGGTAATGGATTTGGTGCCAAATTTGGCGACTTTTCTCCTATGGCGACTTTTGGTGAGAAAATACTTATTATCGATATACCAAAGATGGACGCAATACCTAGATTGGTTAACGAGTTACGTGAAATTTCTAGATTTTTGTTGTTTGAATGATAAATCTATTTTTCAATTATAATTTCAATTGATTAAGTATTTCAAAAGTTACCTTGATAACAATTTTTCAAGTGGCCACCACTTGGAAACAATACAGTGGAACAAGTTGCCCAGCAAAGAGCAAACACATCCGAGATATTTGAAGCATAGGTTCACTGTCCAACTGTGGTTCAAATCAGTGCCGTGTTTCAAAAGTTATCAATATGACAAATTTTCAAGTGGCAGTATAAGTGACTGCGACTTGGAAACAAAATGGCGAAACAACTTGCCCTGCGAAATCATCCAATATATTTGTATGATAAGTTCATTGTCCAGTTCTAGTCTGAATTAAATCAGTATTTCAAAAATTATCGTCATAAGAAATTTTCAGGTGACACCACTTGAAAAAAAAAAAAGCGTAGTGAAATGCCCAGCGAACTTATCTGAGATATTTGAATGATAAATCCACTACCCAAATTTGATGCGAATTGATTCAGTATTACTAAAGTTACCATAATGACAAATTTTCAAGTGGCCGCCACTTGGAAACAAAATTGCGGATCAAGTCACCAAGTGAACTTATCCTAGATATTTGAACCATAAGTTCTCTATCCAACTTTTATTTGAATCAGTTTACTATTTTAAAAGTTATCACACACAGAAAAATGAAAAATCGAAACTTGTCAAGAAACGTGTTATCTTTGTCATAGTACACGTTTTCCTAGTATATTGACAAATTTGCACAAAATTACGCAACATTTTAAACAATCAAAACACTACCTGACAATCCCATTTAGTCATGAGACACAAAAATCGTTTTATTTTACCATGTATCTTTAATGTGTTTCGTCTGTTGATCCGTTTTGGCTCTAAAACTTGTCAGATGACTAATTTCCCAGGTACAGTTTTCATTTTCCTCAAATTGGACCGGTTAGTCAGATGAGAGAATAAAAATAAATTATTCCTATTTTGTCAATTGACTAAGAAAAATTTTTTTGGCTAGTCCAAAAGCTCAGCATTATTATTTTTTTTTCTTTAATCTTTTTTTTTTATTTGTTTATTTATTTTTTGTCTCCTGACAACTTGAGTTAGTCAACCGAAATCGAAAAATAAACCCATCGAATTTCGCGGTATAGTGTCAGTTTCATTAATTCTGAAAAAGAAAATTGCGCTTAAAGTTATTTGGGAAACGCATATTTTTTATAAGAACTTTGTGCCATACTAATCCCAGTTTTTGTATTTTTAAATCTAATAAATAATTTTCTAAGTATGACATGAAACGATAGCAAAGGAGCACGGCAATTTTTAATAACAGATAGAAAAAGAGGTATTTTTTTTTTCTTTTCTTTTTTTTTTTTTTTTGAAAACAGACATTTAATTTTTTACCCCAACTAAAATTAAAAAGACTGAAATCTGTATTCCCTGCACGTAAACTTAAATAGAAATATCTTTCCACTGAGAAATGACACTAAGCAGCAAAATTTGTTCCAATGTATTAAAAAAAAAAAAAAAAATCTTTTTAAAAATCACACAAAGTTCAAGGAAACTAACATTAAAATATTTTAAAACTAATATGTAGAAGAAAAAAAAAAGAGAAAAAAAAATCTATACCCAAGTGCATTCGAAACATCGAAAGAGATTGCATCATGTAGTAGACGGACATCTGTCGCCAGGATGACTCAGAGAACTATTCTTTTTTTTTTTTTTTTAATTATGTGCTGCGCGCGTGTATTCCTTCACCACCCTTATGATTTCTCAAAATTCCATGTTATTACTCATGAACTTTTATTCTTGAAAAAAAAAAATCATTTCTGATCGGGTAAAAACTTACACCGGGTCCCCTCTGCATTCGCCCGCTAGTGGGTCAGTATTTTTAAATGAACCACTCTAATGAAAGAATTCTCAAAATTGAATATTATTACTCATTAATATTACTCTTAAAAAAAGGAAAAAGAAAAAAAAATCATTTGTGATCGGATGAAAACTCACACTGGGTCCCCACTGCTTTTGGCAGCGAAGATCCGTGCGCTGTGCGTGCGTATTCCTTCACCATCCTTATGATTTCACAAAATTCCACGTTATTACTCACAAACTTTCATTCTTAAGAAAAGGAATTTTAGAAAGATCTTTAATCATCGGGTAAAAGTTCGCATTGGGTCCCCACTGCCTTCGCCAGAGCAGACCCATGCGCACACGTGTGAAGATATACGTGCGCTGCACGCTCATATTCCTTCTGAAATCAAACTGTTATTCTTAAGAAAAAAAAAAATTTTAAAAATCATTTTTCATCGGATAAAAAGTTGGACCGGGTCCCCACTGCCTTCGGCACCGCAGTCCCGTGAGCGCTGCGCGCGCCTATTCCTTCCCCGCCCTTCCATCCCTTCCTAATTAACCTACATATACCGATTTTGAAAAGTCTAACTCAATTAGCTGAGATGCAAAAGAAAACCTAATCAAGACACCTTAAAACGTGTAAATCAAGTGAAATCTCGAATTCCCCTTTCGATAATATTAAAGAACTTTAAAATATCTTTCGAATGATGAATTAAAAACAATTTAATCAGAATTCGAATTTAAATATTGAAATTTTAAAATATTACAGGGCCATCAGGCGGTAGAAATTTCTGTAATCTTCTGTTCGATTCCAAATCAACAAAGCTTTCAAATGGTGTATTACTTATGAAATTATTTTAATTAGTAGCTGAGATACAAAAGAAAATCTGAACAGAATACCTCGAAACGTGTAAATCGGGTGAAAACTCGAATTCCACTTTCGATAATATAAAAGTACTTTAAAATATCTTTCGAATGATGTATTAAAAATAATTTAATCATAATTAGAATTCGAAATATTGAAATTTTAAAATATTACAGCGCCATCTGGCGGTAGAAATTTCTGTAATCTACTGTTCAATTCCAAATCAACAAAGCTTTTAAATAATATATTACTTATAAAGTTATTTTAATTATTAGTTGAGATAGAAAAGAAAACCTAATCAGGACACCTTAAAACATGTAAATCACGTGAAATCTCGAATTCCATTACCTACGGTAGTCGGTTAATGGAAGACGACAGAGATTTGTGGCGTCTACTCTTGAAATTCAATTTAAATAAGTTTTAAAATGACATATTACTTTTGAAATTATGCTAATTAGAAGCTGAGATACAAAAATGATATAAACACTATTATAAAACGATTTATGTCTGACTTTTTCGTGGTTTTCTCCGAAACTTGCGTAATTCCGGACTAAATACTGTTAAAAATCCATAGTATGAAATGTGAACGGAATATCAGAATTCGAAACTCTGCAAAATATAAAAGAATAAAAGCGTTCTGTGTTTTCCCTCGTTTTCTCCGAAACAACCGTTCCCTTTATACATTTTTGCCCCTCCCCCCCCCCCTTTCCGTCCCTTCTAATAATTTTACACTTGAAAATATCCGCAATTGATTTATCTTGCCTTAAAACCTAATAATACCAATTTCAAACGCTGTAACTCTTTTTTTTTTTCTGCCCCCCTCCCCCTCATGCCTTTCCTAATAATTCTACACTTTCAAAAATATTCACAATCGGATTATCGGTCGTTAAAACCAAATATTACGAAATTTCAACGGCATATCTCAATTTAAAATACTGCAAAATATTAAACAAAACTTAATCTTACATTGTATTTTGGTCACATGAGTCGTGATAAATATAATTCCCAATAAAAATGTAATTTTTTTGTTTATTCACATAATTTCATGAAAATTGAATAGTAGCTTTATAGTATGCTGTCTAGGCCGAATATTAACTCAAATGTAACGTGAATGAAAATTTGAAAAAAGTTGAAAATTGCAATTCCCCCCCCCCCCCACTATAAAACACGTGACATCTTAATCGGTTACAATCATTTCCTTTTTTCATCGCAGACAATAGTCTGGCATTTGAAATGATGTTGCCACAAAAAATTCACACTTTAGTTAATTTTTAAAAAAATCTAATTGTTGTACAGATAAGCCGCTTGCACTCTTAGATTCAGAAAAATTGTCCCTTTCATTTGGTACCAAATTCGTAACGATTAGACTAATATTTCTAATTTATTTTACACTTTTTCTGCTTTTAACTCCGTTAATATATCTATTTTTATGCAATCGCGGTGAATTCTCAGTCATTGAGATCGCTTTCTGATTAGACATGAGTCGACATTTTAATTAATATCTCCAGAACTAATTAAAATTTTTAAATTCTGTTTTGAAGAGGACCTCGGAAAGGCTCCAGAGCATCCGTATGTCAATTCTTGTACTTCTGCGTTCAATAGGGGCAGGGGCTGAACGTATAGAAGAACAGACAGACAGACAAACCTTTCTTTTTATTATTATAGAAAATAGATTCTTTGATGATATAGAATCCTAAGTGGATTTATAATATGTTTTTTGGACCTATGTGGTCATTAATGTAAATATTTGTACATAGTTATTTTTTATTAAACTTTAATTAATTTGATAATTAATTAGTAAAAGCTCTTTCTATGCTTCTTTTTACATTACATATATAGACAGATTATGTAAATTTGAATATCACTTTGTTCTCAGAGTTAAATTTTCTGAATAACCTCTATTAAAAGGCCACCTCCGTAAAAGGCTAATTTCATGTACCACGGTGTATGGACCTCTTAGAAAAATTTTATTGTATAATCTTTAAAGTATTGCTAACTGTGGGGCTTTTGAGACTATTTTCGTCAGCTTCATCATGTTAGGAACATACGAACATAGATTTAGAAACATCTAATTTTTTGGAAACAATGGTACACGTTTTGTTTTTTTATTAGACCCCAAGACCCCCTCCCCTCCACACACACACCAATGGCCGAGCGGTTCTGCGCTCAAAGTTGATAGAAGGGGAGTGCCGGATTCAATCCTATGTCGTGCTTATCGACTTAGCCGTTCGAAGTTTTCTGTGGCTTTCTCAGAAACTCGCGTAAATACGGGTTAAGACCGCTTAGAATGACCCCCCCCCCCTCACGGAGGGTACTCCCATCAGGCCTAAGACCCCGGTTCGATTACCCAATCAATAGGCCTAGGATCCTCGAAAAGTCAATCGGCCTAAATACCCAACATCAACATACCACTGGTCTCTGAGCTTTCACGAACATGTATGGGAGATAAATGCATGTGATAATGATGAAAAGAAGAATGTTTAAACCAGTGAATTCTTTGTTTCACTGGGAAAGAAGTGTTGGTCAAGGTTTAGTTTCGGTGTAGTTCGAATTTGATTTTTGTTTCTGTTCTTAGAATTACTTTAGGGTCTTTCCAGCACTCACAAATTTAAAATAAATAGATAAATAAGTGCTTATTTTTGAGATAACTGAAGTGTACATTTGTTTAGTAATGCATATATTTTAAAAAATATCCCTATCGATTATATCCAACAGAAAATAATGGATTTGACTTCTTCTAACTAAGCCTTGCACGTGGTCCTGTATATTGTATATATACTGTACAAAGCACTAAAAAAAAAAAATAATAATATATATAAATAAATAAAAATGACGTAATACAATTAAATATGCATTTTCAAGCTTATCATTCGTAACCTGTAATGCATCTGAATTCTTCGAGTAACCCTGAACACAAAACACTAATGCTATACCTCCAATTTTATACAGAAGACAAGCTTTTGTGCAACTCAAAAGCATATGTTAATTTTATTATCTTTAATTCAAATAAACAAATGAGGTTAATAATGTACTCTTAGAAATTCTGTACATAGACTACAATGTATAGGAATTATTTTTCGTTCCTGAATATGAACCTCCAGTTCTACACATCAGTTTAATATAACTTTTAATGAGGAATAACCGTAAAACCCTACCCCATCCACTCTAGTCAATTTAATATGACTTCATCCTTTAAAATCATTTTTCTGGATTTGGAAGACCTTCATCTGAACTTTGCAATAGAGATTTGTTTACTTAGCTTAGAATAAAATCAATTTACGTGTTTTGTTGCATTAATATGCACGACTTTATAAAACGAGTAAGCTTATTTTAACATAGGACCAAAAGGAATCACTCTGAATAAATTAATGTGTAAATTGCACCTAAAGAAGTTTTCACTTCGTAATTTTTACATCGCATTATGCTTTTCAACAAATTATTTTAGAAGTAAAATTAATATGATTATATATATTATATGTTTTTTAATTACTCATATATATGTAATATAATTAAAAGCTCCCTTAAAATTAAAGCCTCATTTTACACACTTAAATGATTCTATCTCCCACTAATCCACCGACAGCTCCCTAATTAATTTTTAATTAATTAATTTTCTAAATGTTTCACTAATTCCAAATTTATTAACTTGTTCTCAGTTCTTAAACTTATTTTATTATCGCATGAAGCGAACTGTTATTTATTACATTATACAGTTCCAAAGTAGTAATTTCAATCTAGAACCTTCTAACCACTCCTCCCCGTAGTTGTATGACATTCCCCCCCCCCCCCCCCTCAAGCCACTCCGGTAGCTTTGATAACGTAACTGTCCCGCTTGGGAATGTAAACAGAATTTTCCAGTCAGTTGCTCGTCTGAAACTGAAATTGGGTTTCAAGATATGAGGTTCGGGTCGGGTAACACGATTTTACCCGTCGGGTCGGGTTGACAAAATTATCTGTCTTGCTGGTCGCGCTCGGGTTTAGTTTTCAACAAGTCTGATCGACTTGAGAACATCTTTCAAAATATTTCTTATAATTATAAACATAAAGTTGTAGGCATATTTATAACTATATAAAAGATTTAAACATACTGTGTATCGGAGCTCCGTATATATTCGTATCCGTATCCGCGGATATCCACCAGAAAAATTGATCCGTATTTATATCTGGATCCGTTTTCTTTTCTTTAACGAAACTAATTCGTATCTTTTGTACAAACTGTACGAAAATTAGAAAATTCTAAATCTTTCTCGACTATTTTTAAATATATAAATGAAAGAAATACTGTACAACTTCGCATTTACGTTCTAGAAAATAAAAAAAATTCACAATTTACTTTTCTTTTTTTCCTTAACTTTCTTCTATATTCAATAGAAGAAAGTATTCGATTCGTAAAAATTTTCGACTTTCGGTTTTTGATAGATTTACACATTTTGAGAGCTCCAGAACTAGATTTGATTATTTTTAGAAAATATCAGTCTGTCTCTGTGTGTGTGTGACGAAAATTTTGTGGCAACTGTATATCTGGAACTACCGTCCATAATTGCATATAAATGTATATGTAAATGCACTTTGACCAAAATTAGTGCTTATCGACTTTTGGTGTCCATCGCTCCACAGATGGCGTTGATATACAGCGATTTCTACAATTTAAAGGAAGGCTGTATATCCCAGGAATTACTGCACAAATTTGCACATAAATTTATATATGGATGTACCTTGACATAACTTGTCTGTCCACTTTTGGTGCCAATAACTGAACATGTGGCGCTGCTATACAGAAATTTTCACAGTTTAAGTGAAAGGGATATCTCCGGTTCTATTGGGTATAATAAAACAAAATTTGATACGTGAAAAGACAGTTATGAAACATTATGCTGATTCAATTTGGATGCATATCGGCCAATAGGTGGCGCTGCTATACTGCCATTTTCCCCGAGAACGGGAAAGTTGTATCTCGACTTCTATGGTGTATAATTGTACAAAACTTGATAGTTGAGATAGCCATTATGAAAACTCATTTTATAACATAATATTTATAGAGAATAAAACTGTCTTTGTATATTTTGTGTCAGTTTTAGATGAAAATCGCCTGTATTCATTATGGTAGATAATTTTAATAAATAATAGTTTTAATAAATTATTTGTAGTGAATGAATTTGTATTAGAAAACAAAGAAGAAAGTCTTATGGTAGCCACAACATACTTGTTTATATATATATATATGTAGGATATTTATCTATTAGAATATTCATGTAAATGTGTTTTATTACATTTCTTCTGAGTGAATGGCAACGATGTAAAAGGAAAAAGGGTCATGTGACTCGTGACCATGCTCGTGACCAATAAGTTGCTTGCTTTGCTAAAGAGTTCTGTTTGCAGAACCTTGTGTTTGCTGTTCGTTCGAAGCGTGTTGGCGTCGCATCATTGCTGTTGTTTAAAATGTAAAATGTAAATTTAATATGTGTGTGCGTTCGTGATTGTTTAAATAAATGTATGTCAGTCTTCGAAAATAATGGCTCGTTTATCATTCATATCCCTAGACGCCACCGTCGCATAGATAATTTGGGGGATCTGGCCACGATGAACTGGTCGGCCAATTTCGATTTTATTATTTTTGTTTTACCAGCCATGCTTGAAAAGCGAATGTGTTCTCCCGCTGTGGAAATCGTCCTTGCTCAGCATCTTTAATAGAATCTCTCGGATTCTGACTTGATTTAGGAGCCATCCTGGTTCTGAGCTGTGTTTAGAACACTTTCAAGAACATTTCTTTTTAATTTCTTCGGTATCTGTATAAGTAAGTTATTTATTGTTTTTAATAGTAGGATAAGGAAAATTATAAACTAATAAATATTGTGTTTATTTATTTTGTCTTTGTCATATTTCTGATAAAACTTAACTATAATATATTCTCAAGTTTAGAATATTTAAGAATTTTTATCTGAATGTTTTAAAGTAAATATACTTGTTTTCTGAGGTTAAATCTTTGAACTAAATTATCGTCGTTCATTTATTTTTTAAGTGCACATACACTTGACCTTCGGAAAAAATAAAAAAAATTGTTCTTTTTTTAAAAATTATTGAATATTTTATATAGAATCAAGTGTTTTCTAAAAATTTTGAATTGTTTTTAGGAGTTGAAATTTCTTATGGAATATTTATTCTAGTATTAAATGAGTAATTTTGTTCTTAATAATTAATTCTATTCAAATATACTTTCATTTTAAAAGAGTATAAGATTATTTATCCTTATTAATTATAATTTAAAACATATCCTTGGAAAAGTATTATTTTAATAACAGAAATTATGTTTCCTTAAAATAGCAAAAAATACTTTCGATTTAAAGTAACTGACGTTTATTTTGTATATGTTTCTGTGTTCTCCCAAATAATTAATCTGACGATCGCCTGAGTGTACTGCTACGAGTAAGGGAAAAAAGAAGAGAATGATTATTTCTGTTATCATATCCTAAATTTTATTCTTGTTTATCTTAAATATATACTTATTACTTTACAACTTATTACTTTACAGTAAAGCATTTATTTATTTATTTATTTTTCTGTCTTGAAATCTGTTTGGTGAAATTTTCTTGAGAGAGAGACATGTATTTATTTGTTCTTTATTTTTTATCGATTGCATTGCCGATTTTTACTTTCTCTTACCCATAAGGAAGAGAAAGTATTATTTTTGGGTCAAATTTTCGAACACGAGATTTTGTTATATTTACACACATATTGTTTATATCTATAGTATATTGTTTATATCATATATGTATCACACATATTGTTTTGAGGTCCCCTGAACACGAATGTCATGTTTTTAGCAAATGGTCTGTGTGTGTGTCTGTCTGTTATCAGCATATCTAAAACAAATTATGGCAGAAAGTTCAAACTTGGTATTCTAAATGTGTATTATATAGGGATGCTACAGTAGGCTTTTCGTTAAGATCAAGCAACTGGTTCGTGTACAGGGACAATCAAGAGAATTCTAATACATTACGTCTCTATGGGGGAAATTGCAAGTGAGTTTAACGTCTATAGACTGCACTAAACCAAATGAAACGAATATATATTTTTTGTAATAGAGACAGTTAACTGGGAAAAAAAAATTGTGTATGTAAGAGCCTACCCCCCCATCGAGGGGAGTGAATTTTCATGATGGGTATCTTTCAAAAGAGCTCGCCAATAGCAATACCTTTAAAACGAATGGTTGAACCATCGATCTGCGATAATTTAAAACAAAGTTATCGATTTTTTTTTTTTTTACTTTTAACGAAAAAAAAAAAAAATTTTTTTTTTATTTTTTTTATTGAGAATAAAATGGACTTTTTTTTTTTTTATATTTGGTGTTATACTACTTCTCTAATATGGAAATCGTCTGCATTATCATAAAATATATTTTTTTTAAATAATAATTTTAATAAATTATTTTTAAAAACAGAATTATTTTTTAATAACCGAATTAAATTCTATATAAATGTAGGTGCATTAATGAAACGGGGGGGTTGAGGGGGACGGTAGCCCCCCTCACACAGAACTAATTATATAAAACTTTTCAGAAGCCTAATATGAATTGTTTAACACAGGTTTACATAACAGTTCTCGTTATCTTACCTTTTATTCTGCAACCTGTATTTATAGTATTAAATTTCAGGGTAAGCGAAAGTCGTGCGAGTGACACACCAGATTATTATTATTATTTTTTTTTTTTTGCTTTTGATGATTAAAATAATTTCCTATTCCTAACACATTTTTAATCATTCTGTTATAGATATAATATTTTCTTTTTCAGTAAAGATTTACTAAGGTATGCGAAGCATAAATTAAATATTGTTCTCGTTTAAAATATATATATAAACTGATTATTATGAATCTATATGCGTGTGTATGAGATATATTTTAAAATACTTTTTTTTTTTTTTTTAAATCAATGCTGTTTTATGTTTAAGAGTTAAACGCATTTATTTATTTGTGTTTTCATACTCAATTATGTTACGCAGAGGTAGTTTAGTTTATTTTTCTAGTAATTTGATTTATTTAGAATTTTTCGTTTAAGCAGTCGGTGTATATTATTGATATCGATTTTAGGGAAGGTATAATTAATTTCCTTTAATAATTTGGCTTAATACAGATATTAAAAGAAAATTAATAATAGTAACTTAAATTATTTTTTTCTCGTTTAAATAATAATTTTTCTCAAAAAAATATTTTAAAATGGTATATTTAGCGAGGGCTATTAAAGAGGATTTAAAAATATTAGCTGACGACCTAGGTATAGCGGCTCAGCCAGATTTCAGAATAATTTATTTTAAAAATGCTATTCTCAAAGGCAAAGACTACGATGAGAAATTTTGTAAAGAAAGGTTAAATACAATTATGAATGCTAGGAAAGAAGTAATTGAAGAACAGAAAAGGAGCAATTCAATTTGAACTTGAAAGAATGAAGTCGAGACCGAACTAGGGTTGAGAAATAGACAAACTAGGGTTGAAGATAGCGAAACGAGAAATCCAAGTAAAGAATTCCGAAATTTCATGCAAAAGTATTACATGAAAGAAGATATAAATCTTTATTTAATTCTTTTCGAAAGACAAGCCCGTCGTGTTTCTTTACCTGAAGAAGAGTGGATTACGCATCTTCTTGCACTTTTACCTTATGAAATAAATTAATTAATTGCGCGAGAACCGGAAGATAAGGTATACAAATATAAATATGTTAACGGCCCTCTTCACTTACCGTCACCGGAAGCCCGAGCTAATGTTATTCTATGGGGAAATATTCTTTACAAATAACTTACTAACTAATACATATTTTTAAATTCTGTTTTCACATTCAGAAAATTCCCAACTGTTTAATTGACAGATCTTTTTTAAAAATGTATTTTTTAATTTTTCATATTTTATTTTGAAATTGCAAAATGAAAAAAATTCACATATTGAAAATTCGTACTTTGCAGCTTCAAAATAAAATGTAAAAAATTAAAAAAATATTTTTTTAAAAAAGGTCCGTCAATTTAACAGCTGGAAATTTTCTGAATGTGAAAACAGAATTTTAAAATATGTATTAGTTAATAAGTTATTTGTAAAGAAAAATTTTCCATTAATAACATTAGCTTCGGCTTCCGGCAGCGGTGAGTGAAGAGGGGCCCTTAAGGAATTGTTGCTGAGGCGATTTAAATTAACTCCAGAGAAATTTCGTCAACTTTTTGCTTCGCACCAAAAGGTACAAGCTAGCACTTGGGGAGACTTTTATCACGAATTGTTTACATATTTTGAGGGTTGGAAAAGTTAACAAAAATGTATTAACTTGAATTCACAGTACATATATCTCAATATCACTGCTGTAAAACTGATAAGTTTTTATATACAGGGGTTGATCCAGGTTTTAATTTTTGGGGCCCATTTTTGTGAAAAACCAAAATGTTTTTGTAAAAAAAAAAAAAAAAAAAAAAAAAAAAAAAGGGAATTGTCGCTAGAAACCTTTCATCTTAGCAGTTACTCTGTCTAATGTTTAATATCAAGTTAGTAGCATTTTATTAAACAAGTATAGACACTCATTAAAAATAATACTGTAAACATGGAAAAAATTTTACAAAAGTATTACTTTTATAAATCTAAATTTTGTGAAGGAACCCATTTTCTGGATTTGAATTTTGTGAAGGGACCCATTTTATGGATTTGAATTTTGTGAAGGGGCCCATTTTATGGATTTGAATTTTGTGAAGGGGCAGCAGGGTCCTAATTTTTGCCTGGATCGACCCCCGATATATATATATATATATATATAAATATTGGCATAAAAATGAGTTATCATAATTATTAATACTTTGTTTTTTCTTTTTTACTAGAGAGAAGGTGTTGCGGTACCGCATATGGTTATTTATAGTGGATGCACAGATGAACCACATACTTCTTAAAGTGGCCAATAGCAGATGAATTTTATTCTTCAACCCAAGTTACATGCATGAAATCCCAATTGTTATAACAATTTTGAAACATTTATAAACAATTAGTATCAGAGCAAAAAAAAAAAAAAAAAAAAAAAAAATCATGAGGGAAAAAAAAAAAAAATCATAGAAATGTTTGCAAAATCCAAGTGAAAGGATTTTATTCTCAGGTCCAAAATTAAACTTTATATATGTTTATTTATTTTCATTTATTATTACTATTATTTATAGTTTAAAATTCTAATTAAGAATGTTTTTTATTTTGTAGAAATAATTTATTAAATGAACAAATATATAGGTAAAGTGTTTATATGAAAGTGTTTATTCATGTTTATCACTACTATTTATGGAATTATTTTTTACCATTTTTATACATATATTAAAGTGTTCCGAATTATGGAAAAACCCCTTATCCAGAATATCCCAGGTCCCAAGCTTTCTGGATAATGGATCCTATATTGTAGTATAAAATTCTGTTACAATTAACAGCAAAATAATTATGTTATTTTGGGAATTTGCAGCAAAATAAAAATTAAAAGAATTAAAGCAGTAATTTTTGATTTTTCAGCAAAATAATCAGCTTTGGGAAGTTAAAATAGTTTGTAACCCCTCCCCCCCCCTCCCAATAAATTTTGGTTATACATATTTGTAAATATAAAAGAATACTACTAAATTTAAGGGGGGGGGGGACTTAAATTTCAACAAAATAACAGATTTCTTTCTTAACAGTCACTGAAAAATAAACTGAAAAAAATCTTGATATCAGAAAATATATAGACAAAAAATTCTGCACACAATCACTCCTGATTTAAAAACTGCATGATTTTTCTGTATGGTCTCTTCCTGCAGCAAAATCTGTTTGGAAAACCATATAGAAGTTCGAATGCTGCAATGGTGCCCGTTTTTTGATAGTAGTGCATATTAAAAATGTCATGAAGGGCCATACATGCAGGGACAGCAATATTAATTTTAACATGTCTGGAAACAATGTTGCCCTCTGCAACAACATCTTCTACAAAATATTTTTCTGTTATTAGTGTTTAATAACTATTAAAAAATACCATAAAAAATCATTTCCCAATCTAAATTTGCAAAATTTTCAGTAATTATTTGTACAATTATGTGCTCACCATATTTCCTCAGAGTAACACCGTTGCATTAAATATAGTATAATTCTGACCGCTGCTATTGTATAACTTTTATTCTTAAATTTTATGATAATTAAAAATTTTGGTAGTTGGTATTTTACATTCTGGTTTTGGGAGCATTCTGGATTACGAATTCTATACTGTATTTTCAAAGTTGGTTCCACAAATAAAAGATTATTATAGTGTAAAATAAAACTTGCTCTTTTGGTAGCAAATTTTTTTGATTGGGGGATTTTGGGTTTATTTCACTACTCTTAAAAGGAAAAAAAAGGAATTACGTTTATTATAAATGCTGAAGTTAGGGATAATTTTTGCTGTCAGTTTCCAAAATAATCAATATTTTGACTCTACCTGAATTTTTTTTTTTTTTGTTTTAATGTGTGCGTGTGAAATATGTAATTATTTCATTAAAATTTCTGTTTTTTTTTTTTTTTTTTTTTTTTAATGTATGTTTAACAAACATGCAAAAGTTGATGATTCTTTTCTTTTTCCTGCCTTCATTGTATGCACTAATTAACTAATTAGTTTATTGTAAATTAACAGTTGTACATTTTTGTGTCTTTATTTACAAAATATATATTTTTGCATTTTATTGTGATAAATCTGTATTGTGCACAAGTCCAAACTTTTTAGTTGTTGCACTTTTGCAGTATCTAAATGTAAATATAATGGTAAATCTTCTGTTTGTAAAAATTATAACTCAAAATAAAACTCATTTTTTATGTAAATTGTTTCGTTATATATAAATGAAAAAAAAAAATGTGTTTCAATTGCTTAGTATTTTTTTTTTTTTTTTTTTTTTTTTCCGTATAAAATTTTAAAAAAAAACCTAAAGTGGGCAAAATTGTGGATATTTTCAAATGTTTTTATTATTATAAAAAAAAAAAAAAAAAAAAAAAAAAAAAAAAACTGGGGCCCAACCCTGCAATCAGCCCTGTTAAATTCAGAAAATAAATAGTTTTGAACAAGTACTGATTTAGTTACTACTTTTGAATTAGTACTTCAACATGTAAATATATTTAATTAAAATTTATATATTTTTTATTTTTTTCAATGTGTTTATTGCATCACTTCTGAAAAATCTATTAGACTGATTCTTAAAAGGACTCGATCCCTATCGTTTCCAGAAGATATGTTATTAGAGAAATTTATGGGTAGAATTACTCATTATTTAATGTATTTTTTAAGTTTGGTTGCACATTTTAACAGTTCACAACCTTTAAATTGGTACTGTTTTTTTCTAAAAAATTATTTTTTTTAAATTAAAATTAAATAAGTAAAAAAATTAATGAGTTTTTTTAGTAGTCTGCTGTAAAATGAAATATAAAAATTTTAAATAATATTTTTTTAAAAACTGAGTACCAATTTAATTGTGAATTTTCCGAATCAAAAAACTCAGATTATAAAAATTTCGATAATGATAGTTCTGGGAATCTGAAGATTAGAAACAAAAAAATTGTGAGACAGAGAGAGTAGCCTGTTGATGAACTTCTATTTTTTGTGCATAAACTCTGAAAATAAATATATAAATAGAGTGACTTCATTAAACATATTTCTTTAAAAATCTGTTCTGCAAGCTGTTTCCCGAAACTATTAATCTCTTTACAGTTCTAGGATCTAAACAGAAAGTGTTTTTATGCTACCTTAAATCCTTGTTGTTACAATACCCGGGCAGTGTTGCCAGACTATGCGACTTTTTTATTCAATAGTCACCAAAAATTTTGAAAAGTGATATTTGATATACATAAAAGACGAACCGAATTCAAGAATCGTCTATTATGTATATCAAATATCACTTCTCAAAATTATTGGTGACTATTGAATTAAAAAGTCGCAAAGTTTGGAAACAATGTATCTGGGCTCGGAGTTCCAAGTGGCATAAGTAACAATAACAACAAAAATTAATTAAGTCTATCATGTTTGAAGGGATAAAATATTGAACGTTTTTATTTCTTCATCTTAAAATTAAGTCTGAGTATTCAGTAACTTACATTCTCCAAAAATTAGCTGAGGACTATAGTTTCACATCTTAAGATTTTAAGATTAAAATTATCAATCATTAATGGTACAAATAATCTACTAAACTGGAATCATCAAATATAATAAAGAACCTAATGGTGCAACACATACAGCTTTCTACAATAGTTCTGAAATATTTCTTGAAATAGTGCTGCTTGCTATTTAACTGCCTTTTGTGTTCAAAATATTTTTTTTTTTTTTCAAGATGTGCAAAATTCTTCGTATATGCATAAATTATTTTTTACAACTCTATCTTGGCGCAGAACTAATTGCAATCATGTATGAATTAAATAGTAGAAATAATAATTAAATAAGGGGGAAGAAACAAAGATTGCATTGTTTTAGGGTGAAATATAGTAAAATTTAGTTAAGTAAGTTGCACATTCAGAAAATTGTTTCTGTAAGGAATATTGAAACAACTTGAAGTATTTAACAAAGAACAGTATTTTTATTGCCCTATGAATAAAGATTATCACCGCAAAGAAATTTTACAAGCCAATAGGGTAAAACTTTTTGTAAATATAACAAAGCTAATAATTTCTATCTATTCAGTCTCGTGATTAGCATCAAAAAATGCAAATTCTGAGAAAACAAAAAGTATTAAAATTGCTGACGAACAAAAAAAAATAGCAAAGACTATTTTTGACTTTATTACTAGTCTCAATTTTAATTATTGAGCTAAAAATCCTGATGTTCTTCACAAAACATGCTGTAAAGTATTTGTGTATTTAGAATGAAATCGTAGCAATTTTAATACTTGTGTACACAAAAAAAAAAGTGTTTCACAGCATATTAAATACACGAAAAAAAAATTTTGGACTAAAAACAAATACTTTATACATTTAGTGGTCCACTGAAATTTTCATTGATTTAAAATTTGCTTATTAAGTGTTTACAAAGAAATTGTGAAGAGATGGGCTATTTACTATACCAGTATTTAAATTACCATATAAACTATAAAAAGCAATTGTGAAGCTTTAAACTATTATTATTAAAGATTTACTTTGTTTGTTTGAAGCCGTTTCTGGTATTATTTTTGACACACATATCTCGATGAAAGATAGCTTGTCAGGATATGACAGGCTGATTGCAACTGCATATTCTAGTTATGCTTTTTTATAAGCCAAATTTTCAGTTAAAACATACCATGGGTGCAATAATTTCAGAACATTTATTTAAGCTTTGGAAATTTTTTTCACTAACACTAAATTGAGCTTTAGATACCTTTAGATAAATATAGCCATTGCAGTCTTCACTTGGGTAGAGTTCTTTTACCGATGTACCATATGTTTGTTAATTTTCCACTATTCATAGCTGCAAACTTTTTAAATTTATTTTGTACGAGTAATTTTCTTCACATTTAATTGTAATTGCATGCTTAAAAAAAAATAATAATATAGAAATAATATGTAGTAATTAAAAAAAAAAAAAAAAAAAAAAAAGGGTAAATGTTAAAAACATTGCAGAATAAATTGAAAAAGTTGGCAGCTATATTTATTTTATTCCAAATAATGAACAAGTAGTTTTTCAGAAAAGTTTTTAAAATGCTTTTTTGAGGTTGAACACCATGAAGGGAGGTGGGGGAAGGAAGAAACTTTTAAAAATTACAAAACTAATCAGGTTAAGTCTGATAACAATGCTTTTTAAAAGGCCCCCTGCAAACAAGCATGGAATCTCTTCATCATGAAATATGGGGGATTTTAATAAAAATTTAGATTAATCTGGCTCAAATATTATGAGACAGGTTAGTCATATATATATATATATATGCAGTTGAATCTTGAAAACCCGGAAATCTCTAAAATCCGGACATTTTTCCGGTTGTACTTTTTATTTTTAAAATAAGATTTTGATGTACCTTATTTCCACATTTCTTGTGGAATCCAAAAAATCTTTTTTATTGAACACTGAATACATAGTCATAATTTTACATATTTTTATACTACTTGATTGTTAATTAAAGAATTTATTTTTTGAAAATAGGTAAGTTAAAAACGGAATAATAATTAAAAAAAAAATAATCACATTACCTTTAAATTGCAAAAAATCAGCTTTAAATTGCTGAAATGTTAAAAAAAAAAAAAAAAAAAAAAAAACACAAATTACTTTGTTTTTTATAGTTTTATTTGAGTATTTTTTAATAAATAAATAGTTTATTGTCTATAACATTTTTAGTTTAATGTGTTTATATTTTAATTCTAAATTAAATCTATTGTATTTCTATTTTGTAATTTAATTCTCTAATTCGATCGTCGTTTATTTTCACTAGCGTAAAAATTGCATTTTTTATGTAATTATGTCGTAAAAATTAATTTTTAATAAATCTTTAAAATCCGGAATCACCGCGGTCCCGCCGATTCCGGATTTTCGAGGTTCAACTGTACATATATATTGGATTAATCTTCCTCTTCAAGTATTATTAGACAGCTTTGTCAAATAAAGACTAGTTTCCCTCTTCATATGTTATCAGACATGCTAGTCAGGCAAATAGTCTTGATTAACTTGCCTCTTCAAATATTCATTAAAAACTGACTCGCTTGCTTAGTCAGATACCTGGTGGCTGCTGACTAACCTTCTGAATCAAGTGTAGATTCTGACTAACTTGCCTTGTCTGATAAATGCAATTGATGACTAACTTGCCTTGTCTGGTAAAATGGTTGATGACTAATCTTACTGGTCAGATAGTTTTGATTGTGGACTAGCCATCTTTGTTTGATAATATTAACCTTCCTAGTCTGGAGTAGTGTTTTGATGACTAGTTCAGCAAGTACACTTTTCAGTTTTGGTGACTAGTTCAGCAAGTACACTTTTTAGTTTTAGAGACTAGTTCAACAAGTACACTTTTCAGATTTGATGACTAGTTCAGCAAGTACACTTTTTAGTTTTGAAGACTAGTTCAGCAAGTACACTTTTTGGCTAGTCAGCGATTTTGGTTAGTCAATTCTGTATTGTCAGTTGAGCATTTTGCCAGGTCACTGTGACCAACTTATTTTTCTGTGTGCATGATAGCATATTTTCAAGTGGCAGTGTGGTTTCAAGTGGCTGCAACTTAGAAACAAGATGTCGGGACAAGTTGCCCAGTGAACACATTCAAGATAATTATATGATAATATCACTGTCCAAATTTGGTTCGATTTGGAGTATTATTTCAAAAGTTATCGTGATTTTAAATTTTCACGTGGGAGCCTGATTTCAAGTGGCCCGCTTAGTATAAGATATCCGGTACTTTTCAAAAAATGGCTGTTAAAATAAACTTGGTTGAGATCCTTATATGGTCTATGTATACATCAAAATTCAAACAAATTAGGAATACGCTTTTTACAATGTGAATTTGAAATTTTCAAGTGGTCTCCACTTGAAAACAAAATGGCGGAGTAACGTGATTGGCCAACTCATCCAAAATATTTGTAAGTTCACTGTCCAAATTTGGTTCGATTTGAAGTATTATTTCAGAAGTTATTATGATTTTAAATTTTCAAGTGGTAGCCTGATTTCAAGTGGCCACACTTAACTTAAGATATCCGCCACTTTATTAAAAATGGCGGATAAAGTTCATTTAGACACTTATGTAATCTATGTATACATCAAAATTCAAACAAATTCTAAATACGCTTTTTACAATTTGAATTTGAAATTTTCAAGTGGTTTCCACTTGAAATCAAAATGGCGAAACAACTTGGTTAAAAAACTCATCTAAGATATTTATAAGATAAGTTAAGATACTGTCCAAATTTGCTTCGATTTGGAGTATTATTTCAGAAGTTATTATATGATTTTAAATTTTCAAGTGGTAGCCTGATTTCAAGTGGCACCGCTTAACTTAAGGTATCTGCCACTTTATTAAAAATGGCGGATATAGCTCATTAATAAACTTCATTGAGATCCTTATGTGGTCTGTATTTACATGCAAATTCAAACAAATTCGGAATACGCTTTTCACAATTTAAATTTTCAAGTGGTCTCCACTTGAAATCAAAATGGCAGAGAAACTTGGTTAAGAAACTCATCTAAGATATTTATAAGATAAGTTAAGAGGTTTCCTGTCACTGTTCAAATTTGGTTCCATTTGGAGTATTATTTCGGAAGTTATCATGGTTTTAAATTTTCAAGTGGTCCCGCTTAACTTAAGATATCCGCCACTTTATTAAAAATGGCAGATAAATTTTATTAATAAAGTTCTCTGAGACACTTATATAAACTATGTATACATCAAAATTCAAAAAAATTCGGAATACGCTTTTTACAATTTGAAATTTTCAAGTGGTCTCTACTTGAAAACAAAATGGCGGAGCCACTTGGTTAACAAACTCATCTAAGATATTTATAAAATAAGTTAAGACACTGTCCAAATTTGGTTCGATTTGGTGTATTATTTCGGAAGTTATAGTGATTTTAAATTTTCAATTTATAGCCTGATTTCAAGTGGCCCCGCTTAACTTAAAATATCTGCCACTTTATTTAAAATGGCGGATAAACTTCATTAATAAATTTCATTGAGACCTTTATGTGGCTCGTATTTACATCAAAATTCAAGCAAATCTTGCTTTAAATCTGCTTTTTACATTGTGGGTTTGAAATTTTCAAGTGGCTGCCACTTGAAAACAAAAAGTCGGAGCAACTTGGTTAACAAACTCATCCAAGATATTTATAAGATTAGTTGACTGTCTGAATTTGGTTCGATTTGGAGTATTATTTCGGGAGTTATCGTGATGACAAACTTTTCATTATAGATAGATAGATAGATAGGTTGAATCAAAAGTTTTGTCCGTTTTTCATTTGCATATCAATATATATGTTACATTAAAGTTGTAATGTGAATGTCATATATATTTTGAAAGCTCTTTTCCTGCTGATCGAAGTTATGTATTTAATTGCTATGTTATTTTATTTTTGACAGATTTATTTCTCTTTAAAAAAGATCAAGTATGTCGAAAAATTGTGAAAAAATCCGCAGCCTAATTTTCCACGAGTTCAAACAAGGCCACAATGTAACTGAAGCAAGTCGTAACATATGTGCAACATTTGGTAGGATGTCTGTAAACGAAAGAACATGCAGACGTTGATATGCAAAGTTCCGTTCAAGGGATATGCACCGCGGCGATAAGAAACACTCTGGGCAACCATCGACAACCGATGAAAGAGCTTTACTTTGTGCGATTGAAGCCGATCCGACACAAACCACCCGAAAAATAGGGCAAGGTTTTGGCACTTCTCAGTCAACTGTCAATAGATACCTTCATAAAATTGGCAAGAAGATTAGGCGTCGTCAAATGGTACCGCATGAGCTCAACAAAATGCAAAAGAATCATTGAAAATCAGTTTGATTGTCGCTGCTGCGAGAGTTTAGCCGATATGGATGGCGTCGAATTCTTACCTGTAAAGAGAAGTGGGTACTGTACGACAACAAAAAAACCGGATGACAATGGCTAAACCCACATCAGCTTGGAGTGAGGACGGCTACACCTGGGATGCATTCAAAAAACGCACTTTTGTGCGTTTTTTGGATGTCGACAGGAGTTGTGCATTGGGATCTTCTACCTCAAGGACAAACAATGAACTCAGATGTCTATTGCACTCAATGGAACCACGTTCAACAGAAACTCGTCAAAAAAGGCTTTAATCCAGCTCGAGTTTTCTTCCAGCATGACAACGCAAGACCACACGTTTCAAATCAGACGCGTGAGAAACTGAATGAGTTGGGCTGGGAACTTCTCGCTCACCCGCCATATAGCCCTGATATTGCCCCTACACATTATCATTTGTTCAGGTCGCTAGAGCACTTTATGCGTGGACAGCGCTTCAGCAACGAATACGACCTCCGACAACGCATTGGCGACATCTTCGCTCAAAAACCAGCGGCTTTTTACAACCGTGGAATTTTAATGTTGCAGTCACGTTGGAAAATTGTTGTTGAAAGTAATGGTGAATATGTTAATGAAAATATGTTATAATTGTTATAATTTTTTAACTTTTAATAAATGATTAGAAACCGGACAAAACTTTTGACTCAACCTAATAGATAAACGAAGTGATTGCAATAGGTCGATTTCTAAAGAAATCAACCTAAGAGGTATAAATTAATTTTTCTGCAGTGCAGCTTTTTTTTTTTTTTTTTTTTTTTGTCGCTTGTTTTGTATATTGTGACTGCTCAACAAACAAAAAGAGATCTGAAATTCCAAAAGTATTTAGGAAAATTGTTTTTAACAGTATTCCAATCTGGCCCATCCTGGGATAAAAGCTACAACCAAGTTACTGAAATCCAAATTTGTATGGCCATCGGTAAATAAAGACGCAAAAATCTGGACTAGGAGCTGTCTTAAGTGTCAAAAGTCCAAAGTTACACGTCATGTACAGAGTGTTTTCCAGCAATATCACAACATGAGTCAACGTTTCACAGAAATTAATTTAGATATCATTGGTCCATTACCACCATCGGAAGGATTTCGGTATTGCTTACCAATAATAGATCGATACAGTAGTTGGCCAGAAGCAATTCCAAACTCAATTCGAAACACAACTATTCCAGGAACTGTCAAAATTAATAAGATTAAGCGAAACAGGGCAGTTTCATATCACCCACAGTCAAACGAGTGTATAGAACGCTTGCATCGTACTCTTAAATCGAGCTTAATATGCCATGAAAACGAAAGATTGACACGACCAATCCCAACCATATTGCTTGGATTACGATCCACTTGGAAAGCTGGTTTTCAATCTACTCCAGCAGAATTTATTTAAGGTGAAAACATTTAATTACCATGCGATTTTTTTGAAGATACCAAGTTTCAACCCCTAGTCAGAATTCATCCAAAAGCTCAAGAAAACTATCGCAGTTGTGAAGCCGATTCTTTTTTCATATCATTGCAAGCAGAAACCCTTTATCTTCAAAGACCTTCAAAGTTGCTCCCATGTGTTCGCCCGCACCAACGATGTTCGTCAGAGCCTTCAGCCCTCTAAAGGACCATATCAGGTTATTGAATTGTCCAATAAGATTTTCACACTTCTTATGGACAATATTCCTGTGACGTCACAGTAGGTAAAATCGCCGAACACATGGCCGATATTTTGTAAACAAATTAGATTCAAGATGTCATTTTATTGTTACGCATAACATTTTCCTAAATATTTCTCCGGTGAAACTTAATAATCAGATATCTGTTCAAACAAGAACAAAAGAGAAATGTAAACAACTGAATCGAATGATAAAGTTAAGACTATTCCATATCGTAAAATTGCAGAATATTTTATGTATACACAGACACACACACACATATATATATATATATAATGAATAAAAGATTAATAAGAACATTTTATACACACACACATATATATAGACATCAAAGCTTAAATAATTAGAATTTCAATCACTTTAATAAAGGAATTTATTAAATGGAATATCCATTTAAATTTGTTAACATTGCCTTGCCACAGTTCATATGGCAACTTTTAATATTACATATGTTGATTAATATTAAAGTATATTACTAAAACTGGATTAAAAACAAAACAAAGGTATCACTATATCACTCTTACTTCAATTTCATACAATCTGTAACTTTTATAAATAATATTGCAGGATAAAAATTTGCAAGCCACAATGCTTTGCTATGGTAGAGTTGAGGATTGTTTTCCTAACCAGCTGATATTCTTGTAGCCTCGGACCCAAAGTGGGAATATGGTGCATTAAGAATAGAAAGGTTAATATCAACGAGATATACAGTCGGCTGCAAAATTATTCGAGCACTAGCAATAATCCTTGCCAAAAAAAAGTACACTTAATACAGCTTTGTTAAATAAATCCTTGTCGAGTCATGTTCTTAATCAGTCTAAGAACATGATTCGACAAGGATTTACTTAGCAAAACAGTCTTAAGTGTACTTTTTAAATATAGGAATTATTGGCCAGTGCTCGAATAATTTTGCAGCCGACTGTATATATTAGAGTGCTGATTCAATCCGCGTTTGTAATGATCGATAGATGGCGCTCTCTGAACTGCAGTTGTTAGTAAATATAATAGCCACGTGTATTAATTATTGTTCTTTCTCCGCCATTACATCATGGAAAATCGATTGCATAATATGATGATTTGCAGTGGTGTGATAATTTCACCTTAGCCCACCAGAGGGCGAGCATTTCATTACAATCGCGGATAGATGAAGGATTAGCTTTCCGTGTTTCAAGATGAATCACGTGACATGCTCCTATAGGTTGCTGTGTTTGGCCTTTTATCGCTATTTTGGCATTTAAAATATCAGTTCGACAAATTATCATTATTATTAGGTAACATGACAGTCCTATGACCGAAATAAATTGTTTTTAAAATAATTTTACACATATTTCACATTTTAATAAATAATGAAATACCTTTTTTTTCATCGTTTCTCAACAAAGTTTAAAAGTGTTTATAAAAGAAAATGTAAGCTTTTAAAGAGCTAAATTTAACAACAAATAATAATTTTTCAACTATTTTTAAGCATTCTGTCGGTTAAAGTTCAACTACACGAAATAAAAAAGAAGTAAAATCAAAATAAAAATGATTTAGAACAAAAGAATATTAAACTACGTAAGTAAACAAAAACATTGAACAATCTCCAAACCGTTGCCATAGAAATTTACTGAAAATAAGCTGTTGCCAAGGGAACCGCCGAATACGCAGGTGCAAGGAGAGCATGTCACATGACTCATCTTGGACCTTCTCAAGGGTTACCATTTATCACTCTACTTTATATATCTCGTTGGTTAATATTCCTATTGGCCGACTCAAACTGTGTTTTATTGACAATTTTTCTAAAACTGACATTGCACCCTGTATTAAGAAACATCAGGCTGACAAACCTGCAAAATCTGTAGGAAAACAGATCAGATTTGCACCAATACACTTTGTTCCCCCGACCACATTGAGAAGTTGAGACGTGAAATTCATGTACCAGCAAGTTACGAGTGAGACATAGTATCTCAATTGGGGAGTAGTAGTTGTGGTGCCATAGCATCTCTTTTCAGAGAAAGAACAGAAACTTCTCAACTCGTGAAATTACTTTATAAAAATTATTATTGTTCTAATGACTTTTTTCCTTGTATCCGTCAGTTATGCATTATGCATCATATCTGCAGTTGTAAATATATCAATACAAAAAACCCTTAACGGGTTAAAAGTTTGTGACGCAGCACTGTACTTTATGGCTATAAGAATTAAAAATACGGGTCTTAAAAATAATGATATCAAATTTTCAGTGACGCTTTGATATTAATTAAATGACGCAAGCGCAAAAACAAACGAACGCCACGACACTCAGCGGAAACGGAAAAACGAACGAAAACTGCGACACTTATATATACAGGAATTTTAAGATCAAAGTAACCTCTGAAAGCCGACACTTAATATCTCAGGAAATATGGGAGGTTATGTTCTGATATTTTCAAAATAGACTTTCACCTTCTGTCTGATCCTACCCTGAAATCCCTACATTTCTGCGTGCAATATATTTCGAGATATGAATTGGCTCATTTAAGTTGTAAATGGACGGCGTATGTAAGGAACAAATTTTTCTCGAATATGGCTCGAGCGAATTTAGTTTAATTGATATATGATATTAATCGCTTTTATCTGATGTGCCTGACATCTCCCTTTTCCCTAGGAAAACTCTTGTTTTTTTTATAACTCAGTTTAAAAATCGAACTATTTTTTACTCCGAAAATACCGTGATGCGGCAGTTTCGCGGACGAATTTCTTCTCTTCCATCTGAAATACTGAATATCAAACAATCGTTTTGGCTCCATCTATCGGGGAGCGTCAAAAATAAACACAAAAAATAAAATAAAAAATATTTTTCTTTTTTTAATATATATATTAAATGAGTTATTTATTTAGGTACTTGTATTTTATATGACATTTGTTTATCAAAAATATTCTTTGTATTTACATTGTTTTCATGCTTATACGTTGTTAACTTTCAAAATTGGTTCTATTTTAAAAGGTGATTGCAACAACAAAAAATTTTTCCTTTATTTTCATAAAAATGACAAATAATATGATAATCATATGCAAATATTTGTAATTTTTTCAAAATTAGGTGATAAATCACTTAAACTACGGATTGAAAAAATTCTTAAAACAGAATTTGAAAATAATTAATTTGCTCATTAAGTTTCTAGTATATATATAATATATAAATTACAAAATGTTAAGCTATAATAAAATTTTGAATAGATTAAGATTTTTTACTTCCTTATACAAAGTATAAGGAAGTATAGTAATCCCGATTTGCGAAATGGATTTTGTATTTCAAATTGCTCGAAAACGAATGATCGCTGAATGTTGCCAATTTATACATGTGACTGTCATGATGTCTAGTTACACACCTGCAAGTGTCGTCTTAGCTCTCGTTTTAGAGATATAAGGGATTTTACGCGATTTTTCGTGACGTCTGTATGTGTGTGTGTGTGTCTGTGTGTGTGTGTGTGTGTATGTCGCATAACTCAAAAACGGTTGGACGTAGAAAGTTGCGAATTGGTACATAGGTTTGTTATAACATCTAGTTGTGCACCTCCCTTTTTGGACTTTGTATGCTTTTCCGTTTTGGAGATATTTAGGAAAATTAGGTTCATAATGACAAAAATACATAGGTTTTGGCCATAATGTATCAAAAAACGGTATAGACAAATCTTGCAATCGATTTTTAACTAACTTCCCGACTAGCTAGATATTTGAAATTTTCAGGACAGCTCACAACACGGTGACAATACATTTTTCTAATAATTTTAGTCAACTATTTCAAGTCCCGCTGCCTTCGGCAGCGCTTACATGATTCGACAGAAAATTTATTTAACTAACTTCCCGACTAGTTAGACATTTGAAACTTTCAGACTAGATCAGAACACGGTGAAAATATTTTTTTTAATACTTTTAGCCAACTGTGTAGGGTCCCTGCTGCCTTCGGCAGCGTTACCAGTGCAAATCTTGGAATCGATTTTTAACTAACTTCCCGAGTAGCTAGACATTTAAAACTTCCGGAAAAGCTCAGAACACTGTGACAATGCATTTTAAAAATATTTTTAGCAAATTGTTTCGGGTCACTGCTGCCTGCGGCAGCGTTTATATGGCTCAACAGAAAATTTATTTAACTAACTTCCCGACTAGCTAGACACTTGAAACTTTCAGAATAGTTCAGAACACGGTGGATATGCATCGTTTTAATACTTTTAGCCAACTGTTTCAGGTCCCTGCTGCCTTCGGCAGCGTTTATATGGTTCAACAGAAAATTTATTTAACTAACTTCCCGACTAGCTAGACATTTGAAATTTCAGAATAGTTCAGAACATGGTGAAAATGCCTTTTTTTAATACTTTTAGCCAATTTTTTCGGGTCCCTGCTGCCATCGTCAGCGTTACCAGTACAAATCTTGCAATCGATTTTTAACTAACTTTCAGAAAACCTCAGAACACGGTAATAATTCATTTTTTTTTTAAATATTTTTAGCCAACTGTTTCGGGTCCAGTGTCAATGTTTTTTAACATTATGTATTTTTCTAAAAGTGTATAAGGAAGTCATGTGGTGCCCACATCAGATTTTTTTTTAATTAAATTCATAACAAACTATACTACTTAAATATTTACCAGTATAAAATTTTCACTTTTTAAAGATTTTTCTATTATTATTTATTTTTCTCTTTTAAATCAAATCTATACCTAAAACATTATAATAAGAAATAAATATAAATAAGAAATTTTTGTCATTTTTAAAATGTACTATATTATGCCTTTGTAATGTTGCATGTGTCCATCTTTTTTATCACTTTTTATAAAATTTTGAAATTTTATTTAGTTTGTTATTTTGTTCGAGTGTGACCTATAAAACAACACTTTTAATACAGTGTTATTACCATGCTCCTTTAATTTTGCGTTTTGATCATTAACCCCTAAAAAGTAATGATATCAATACAAAAAACCCTTAACGGGTTAAAAGTTTGTGACGCAGCATTGTACTTTATGGCTATAAGAATTAGAAATACGGGTCTTAAAAATAATGATATCAAATTTTCAGTGACGCTTTGATATTAATTAAATTATACATAGATTTTCTTATTTGAATTTGCTTTTTCCTTTTATTTATATTTACAGTGTAAACGTTATTTTCAACATAAAATAATATATAGCATTTACTCATTGATACCTTTCCATTCACATCTCTTATACTATGAAAGCATGTGTTTTAAAAGAAATTATATGAAATTCCAGTAACGCAGTGGTGTTACATTAAGTGATTTGTTTTTAAATTTCTCTGCAATTATTTTGTTTTGCATATTAAAGTATATGTGCACATTGAAATATTGCTTTTAACTTTCAAATACGCTGTCAAATATATCACTTTCATTAAGCTTATATTATGTACTGAAATATATTTATTTCAATGAATTATTCTATCTTTTGCGTCACGCCATCCAAAACTGTAAGTAAAATATATGGAAATGTTTACTTTGTGTCATTTCATCCAAATAAATTGAAAATGCATGCAAATAGATATCGTGATGCAAAGAAAAAAACTGTGAACTTTTTTTCAGTTTTGGATGGCGTGACACAAAAGATAGAATAATTCATTGAAATAAATATATTTCAGTACATAATATAAGCTTAATGAAAGTGATATATTTGACAGCGTATTTGAAAGTTAAAAGCAATATTTCAATGTGCACATATACTTTAATATGCAAAACAAAATAATTGCAGAGAAATTTAAAAACAAATCACTTAATGTAACACCACTGCGTTACTGGAATTTCATATAATTTCTTTTAAAACACATGCTTTCATAGTATAAGAGATGTGAATGGAAAGGTATCAATGAGTAAATGCTATATATTATTTTATGTTGAAAATAACGTTTACACTGTAAATATAAATAAAAGGAAAAAGCAAATTCAAATAAGAAAATCTATGTATAATTTAATTAATATCAAAGCGTCACTGAAAATTTGATATCATTATTTTTAAGACCCGTATTTCTAATTCTTATAGCCATAAAGTACAATGCTGCGTCACAAACTTTTAACCCGTTAAGGGTTTTTTGTATTGATTAAATTATACATAGATTTTCTTATTTGAATTTGCTTTTTCCTTTTATTTATATTTACAGTGTAAACGTTATTTTCAACATAAAATAATATATAGCATTTACTCATTGATACCTTTCCATTCACATCTCTTGTACTATGAAAGCATGTGTTTTAAAAGAAATTATATGAAATTCCAGTAACGCAGTGGTGTTACATTAAGTGATTTGTTTTTAAATTTCACTGCAATTATTTTGTTTTGCATATTAAAGTATATGTGCACATTGAAATATTGCTTTTAATTTTCAAATACGCTGTCAAATATATCACTTTCATTAAGCTTATATTATGTACTGAAATATATTTATTTCAGTGAATTCTATCTTTTGCGTCACGCCATCCAATACTGAAAAAATTTTCACAATTTTTACTTTCTTCTATATGTAATATAGAGAAAGTATTGGATTCGTAAAAATTTTCGACCTCGGGTTTTTGATGGATTTACACGTTTTGAGAGCTGTAGAACACGATTTGACCCTTTTTAGAAAATGTCTGTCTGTCTGTCTGTCTGTCTGTCTGTCAGTCTGTCTGTGTGTGTGTGTGTGTGTGACAAAATTTTGTGGCAACTGTATCTCAGGAACTACTGCACAGAATTTCATACGAATTAGCATGTAGTTGCACCTTGACATAAATTAGTGCCTATCAACTTTTGGTAAAAATTGTCTTACAGGTTGCGTTGCCATTCCGCTTTTTCTAAATTTTTAACATGGTGATATAGGACAAAATTTTGTATAAATGTGCATAAAGAGAATTCTTTTTTAGTAATCATTATGAAATTTACAAGAATTATTTATAATAGAGGTAGTCAACTGGGGAAAAAAATTTGTATGCGTAGGAGCCTCGTGAACCCCCCTGAGGGGGAAGTCCCCCCTCGAGGGGAGTAAATTTTCAAGATGGGTATCTTTCGAAAGGTCTCGTCAATACCTTTAAAACGAATGGTTGAACTATAAATCTGTGATAATTTAAAACAAAGTTATCGATTTTTTTTACTTTTAACAAAAAGTAACTTAGAAAAAAAATCGTTTATTTTTTTTTATTTATTTATTTTTTTTTTTAACGAAATTTAACCAGACTTGGTATTTAGTTGGCCCCTGACATAAACTGGGGCTGAGTAGATTTGGGGATCAATCACTCAACAGGTGGTGCTGTGATCGTATTTTTTCTAAATTTTTAACATGGCAGTATAGGATAAAATTTCGTATAAATGTACATAATGGGAGTTATTCTTAACCTGTGATTGTGAAATTAATATGAATTATTGATAATAGTAGTAGTTAATTAGGAAAAAAATCTCGGTCATCGCTTCTCCCCCCCTTGGGGAAAGTACCCCTTGGGGGGGGGGGGGGTTAATTTTCAAGATGGGTATCTTTCGAAAGGCCTCGTCAATATCTTTAAAACGAATGGTTGAACTATAAATATGTGATAATTTAAAACAAAGTTATCGATTTTTTTTTTAACGAAATAAAACTTTAAAAAGAAATCTTTTTTTTTTTTTTTTTTTTTTTTAAATATTGTTACTGCGTGAATTTGTATAGGAAAACATAGAAGAAAGTCTTGTGGTGGCCACAGCATACTAGTTTTCTTTGCAGCGCAATATCTATTTGCATGCATTTTCAATTTATTTGTATGAAATGACACAAAGTAAACATTTCCATATATTTTACTTACAGTTTTGGATGGCGTGTTTAGTTTTTATATTGCGTGTAAATAAAATTATTTTTATAAATAGCTTTCATGATAATCGACGTACCAAACATATAGCAATCACCTATTGGAGCATAAAAGTTTATACAGAGAATACGAAGAAGTCTCATAATCACATACTACAACCAGATTGAATTTAAAACATTTCTTATTACAGGGTGATCCAAAACATTTTAATTTTTATTTAATTTTTTACTGATCCCTTTTTTATTTTCGGGGTAAAACTTTCACTGAAATATATGAGGTGTAACATGTTATTCACACACCTGAAGTCTCACAATAATTCGTTAAGTACTTTGAAAAAACGTATGAAATCAAAAGTGTCCGGTCATTTATGGAAAGGTAGTTAGTGTACTAAAACTTGTACAGTAAGTACGACACTTGCTTCATTTGTCACTACACATCTTTATTGCATGCCTGGAAAAAAAATGACCTCACAATATGTTTGAGTCTGTTAAAATCAATAATTTAGGGTCACGCAAAGCAGTAATAGAAAATGAATTTAGAACACTGAGGTTAAAAAGAAAACTGCTTTTCAAATGATTTAAAAAGGTAAATTGTGTTAAAAATTAGTGGAGTTTATAATATTGTACTCGTTTTGGTTTATATTTATGAAATACAAAATACAAAATTTGACATATTGAGGTAATCGTAATTTTAGTAATTAGTATATTGGTATATGCATGATTAAATTTCTTAACAGAGTTAATTAATGGCAAGTTTTCATCAGACATTGTATAAGAGAGATTTTGATCAATATTTTCTTATTTCCGAAGAGCGAAAACGGTAAATACCTTTACTCTCTATTTTGAAAGTAATAATAATAATAATAATAATAATAATAATAATAAAATATTTATTTATACTTAGAATTGTAGTTTTTTCCCTCCTTATCAATTAATTTCTTGTGTCTATACGGATTTCTTTTCCTTTTAACGATAACTGAAATGTTTTTCTAATTTCTAATCTATTCTCTTACTTTCATTGCTTTTAATCTATTATTGTTTATTCTTTTGGAACAACTTCAGTATATCCCCACAACGATATTTGGCGATTTTTTGTTGGCGATTATGGCTAAATCATAAATCTAAAAATCATAAATGATAAAATCATAATCTAAATCATAAATCATAAAATCGTAAATCCAAAATAAGCAAAATATAGGCTGCCATATTATATCGCAAACAGTACAGGACGACATCGTTATCGTTCAAAACGGCGCCAAAGAAAAATCGCCAAATTCAGCTGTGGGGATATACTGAAGTTATACCAAAAACCACAGTATTAGACTTTATCATATTAGCATTAACATATACATGGTAACCGCTTTAATTAATCATGAGATTAATACGCTACAGCTTCCTTTGACTTTTTATCTTGTTGAAACAAGATATTGGTCTGTGAAGAGATATGAGGTTTTCGCATGGGAAGAAAATATAATGACGGCACAGCTGCCGTTCTCCATCGCCAAGCTCGCCAATTTTTGTCGTCAAATAACAAATTTCGTCGCCAAGTCAAAATTTTTGTCGTCAGCTATTAAATTTAGCCGCCAAATCACAAATTTCATTTCTAAGTCGCAAATTTTGTCTCCAAAATCTCGCCAAATCATATAATTTACTAAATTCGTAACAATTAACATTGAAATTTACTGGTGTCCAAATGGTCCAATGTTAACTAATGTTAATGTTAAAAATCGATAACTTTATTTAAAACTAGCAGGCTTTGCCCGCTTCGCTGGTCACTAAATTTAAAGGAAACTCTTTTCTATATAGCTTTATAAAAATAAAATAAAATAAAATACTGAAATTGCTCAAAAGTTCGCTTCAGGTCCCTCGAGGGGACTCCTCTCGAGGGGGGACTTTCCCCCAGGTGGGGGGAGGCGAGACTCCTACATACACAAATTTTTTTCCCTAGTTGACTATCTCTATTACAAATAATGCTTCTAAATTTCATAATTATTATTAAAAATTAATTCTCTTTATGCACATTTATACAAAATTTTGTCCTATACCACCATGTTAAAAATTAAAACAAGTAATATAAAAGAAATTTTTTTAAGTCAATTCCTACTTACAAACACTATCGAAAAAGATTTTTTTTTTTTTAATAATAATTTTGAATTAGGAAATAAAAAGCGCGCGTGAAAAATAAAATAAAAATAATTATAAGATTAAAAAAAAAAAATAATAATAATAATAATCAAAATACAGACACGACATTATTTCATTATTTAAAACATGAAAATCTGACATTGACAGATTTTAATTTAGTGCCAGAGGCCTACTGCTAAACTTGTTAATATCGGCAAATTCTTCTTTAGTTAATTCGTGACGATCTAAATTCCATGATAAAGTTTTCATTAAATCAAACCAATGTGTTTCAGCTGCAGATACTGTAACAAATAACGTTGGAAGTCCAAACTGTCTTATAGCCGCAAAACAACGTTTTTTCTCTTTTTCCCAATGAGGGGGAGGTGTGCCTTGGGGGGACTCATGTCAAAGGTGTGCCTTGGGGGGGGGGACTCATGTCAAAGTTGTACCTTGGGGGGGGACTCATGTCAAAGTTGTGCCTTGGGGGGACTCATGTCAAAGTTGGGCCTGGGGGGGGACTCATGTCAAAGTTGGGCCTTGGGGGGGGACTCATGTCAAAGTTGTACCTTGGGGGGGACTCATGTCAAAGTTGTGCCTGGGGGGGACTCATGTCAAAGTTGTGCCTTGGGGGGACTCATGTCAAAGTTGGGCCTGGGGGGGACTCATGTCAAAGTTGGGCCTTGGGAGGACTCATGTCAAAGTTGTACCTTGGGGGGGACTCATGTCAAAGTTGGGCCTGGGGGGGACTCATGTCAAAGTTGTGCCTTGGGGGACTCATGTCAAAGTTGTACCTTGGGGGGACTCATGTCAAAGTTGTGCCTTGGGGAGACTCATGTCAAAGTTGTACCTTGGGAGAATTTTTTATATTTTTTAAAAACTTGTAACCTTCGTTATGAGTAAACAAATTATCTACAAAATCTTCATTCAATAAATCCCCATTCAATAAACCGACTGAAATAGGCCCTTAGCACTATTAAGAGTGACGTATAAAAATTCGACAACGCTGTACCGACTGAAATAGGCCTCTAGCACTAAAAAAAAAAAAAAAAAAAATTACATGCCATGTTTTAAATTTTTTGATGAATCATAGAGCTCTTATCAATGTGCATAAAAGTTTTAAAGTGATAATGACGTCAATTTTCGTGAGATGCATAATTTAACTTTTTAAAAAATTTTAACGTTCACGTTTAATTAAATGTATTTATTTTTATGTCGAAATAAAATGAACTCGTAATTTTTTTTTTTTTTTTTTTTTGGCAACAATTAAATTATAGCTAATATTTTAATGGCTATAATAACGCTATTAGGATGTTATTATTTTCATATTTTAATTAATTATAAGAAAACTAATAAAAAATTCGAAAATCGGACTTCGAAGTATTGTGCTGTCACCGTGTTCTGAGCAAGCCTGAAAGTTCCAAATTTCTAGCTAGTCGGGAAGTTAATTGAAAATCGATTGCAAGATTTGTACAAGAGGGAGAGTGTAAACTAATAGTAGGAATTGAAAAAAGTGGGATGGCAACGCAAGCTGTTGAACAATTTTTACCAAAAGTTGATAGGTACTAATTTATGTCAATGTGTAACTACATACCAGTTTGTATGAAATTCTGTGCAGTAGTACCTGAGATACAGTTGCCACAAAATTTTGTCACTCACACACACACACACACACACAGACAGACAGACATACATTTTCTAAAAATGGTCAAATCTTGTTCTACAACTCTCAAAACGTGTAAATACATCAAAAACCCGAGGTCAAAATTTTTTACGAATCCAATACTTTCTTCTATTCAATATAGAAGAAAGTAAAAATTAGTAATTGAACTATTTATACGATTTACGTATAAATACACAGTACACAAACATTTACATTACACATATACAAATTTTAAAATTACCGTTAACTGTGGTATGTGGCTAATCTGTTATAATGTATTTACCTTTGGTTTTGATGAAGGTGTTTTAGTAATTCTAACAACGACGTCATTCAGCCTTTTTAGGGCTGTATAGGGACTGTCGCTATTAGACAGCAGCTTGGGATAGAGCCCCTTAAATAAATAATAGGCCGGCGCATCACCGCCATTTTTTTGCCTCGTAAGAGGACAGCATTTCCGCTTGGCGATTTTATCGCTTCACTGGTGGTTTTAAGAAATTTTCATCTAAAAATAAAATCGACCAAAAATGATAAGCAACACAAGTAATCTGTTTCTGTTTCTTAAATAATTCATAACATTTGAAAGGGGAAAAAAAAAAAAGAGCGTACCAATTAAAATTGGAAAGTTTTTTCAACGACCTAATACTATCAGGACACGGAAACAAGACAACTTTGGCGAACCAAAAAAACGTCGCCAAGACTCTACGAACACACAGTAAAAAAGAGTTTCTTAAAATAATTTATGGTTATTAAAATACATATTTAGATTTAAATAATACTTTTTTTTAAATTTTTTACTTTATAAATGTCAGAAATGCAAAGAAAAGTATAAGTGAATAACAATAAAACTTACTATGCAAAGCTGTGCATTAAGTCCCGGGATCCAAGAATCTGGACGACAATTCGCAGCCCATTTTCTCCTTCTTGCATTATCCGAAGGAAACCTAAACATTTTGTATCCTTTTCTGGAGTGTTTACAGCAGTTTATTGCTGAACAACCTCCCATATTGCAGTTTATTTCACTAAAATTACGAGCAAGACGGTAGAAACAATGGATGCCGTTTGTTTATCACGCTGGGTACATGGGGCAACCCTAAGGCAAAAAAATGTCGGATGCGCCAGCTCGTATATATAGGAGCCTTAGCTTGAGAGAGAGTCCTTTACGTCAAACTAGGTTCCACAACTAAACTCTGTCTTCTTCTTTGAATTCGTGAAGTGTAGACTTTAGGTTATATCTCGTATTCATTCTCTTCGTAGTCGGCGCCGACATGTGAATCCGCTCCCGAGCCGAGCAAAATTATTCCCGGCTTCAAATCGGGTCTGGAAATCTCTGATGTATTCCTCTGGCGATGAAGGCGCATCTGGTGAACAACCAAACAGGAGATCACACGGAAGACGAAGTTCGTGTCCAAAGAGCATTTGTGCTTACCCAATGGTTTCGTGGGCAGGACTTCGATACGCCAGCAGGAACAAAGGCAGCTTCAAGTCCCACTCTTCTGGTTCCTTCATATAAAATATATGATTTTATTATTTTTCTTATCTATTAATTATTTCGGGATAGATGCCAATTACTGGAGCATGCCTATCACTGGAGCACCTACCCTATTTAGATAAAAAATAAATAAATAAATAAAAAATAAAACCGACTCTAAAAAGTAATTAATATTCGAACTATTAAAAATAAATTGAAAATTGACATAAAACTGAATTGTAAATTGCGCTTAAAGTATAAAATAAAGTCCCTTAATTGGACAACATAAACACTACTATTAATCCTAAGTCGGAACAAAATCTGAAGATTTGATTTTTTTCCAAATTTGATTTTAGACCGATAACTAGTTGACCGATAATTCTTGAATGACCCGAATTCACAGTTTCCTTTATTGTTTTATCACTGCATAAAATTGGTCCACTTGTAACATCCACGTAAGAGCGATGAACATGCTTAAAAATTCGGGGTATATGTTTCTACGAAGTTACTAGAGCTTTCATTACGAACTTTTGCTGCTTTTGCGAAATCTTAATTACTAGTCAGTTGTATGGCGACTAAGGCGCCCGTTGAAAAATGATCATTTCATTTTATTTATTTCTCACTTTAAATAATTCATTTGCTAGCAAGCCCGTGCGAAATTTTCGCACTTTATCTTTTGTTACCTTTGAAATTTAAAATTATTATTATTTTACAGACGTCATTTTTTCATATGCATGAGCAAATTTAATATTATCTATCTTCTATCTATTTATCTATACATATAATAAAATAAGATGTTTGTGTGTGTGTGTGTCATTGTGTATGTATTTCCAGAGCTTTTTAAGAAAACGGCTGATGGCTGAGCTACAAAAATTTGCATGGTGGTTCGTAATGACCTCTCCTGATGCACCTCGAAGCCCCATTTTCGAATTTTGTTTTAGTTTTCTTTTAATTAATTAAAATGTTAAAATAAAAACCTTCTAATTTCTGATAAATTAGCCATTTTAATTTTATCCATAATTTAATTGTTGCCAATTTCTTTTTCCGACAGAATTAAAAAAAAAAAAAAGTACATTTACTTAAAATGAGGAAAGTAATTCAGAAAAATTAGAAAATAAATTAGAAATATCAATCGTATTGTTACAAATAAGGTACCAAATGAAAGGGCAATTTTTGTGAATCCGACGGATTAAACAGTTTATCGATCAGACAATTAGATTTTTAAAATTAACTAATGTATGAATTTTAGCTAGCAACTGCAGAAAATTGTATGGAAACCGTTTGGAGGGGGGGGGGGGAAGAAAAAAAAAGAAAAAGAAAAATCTGCTACTCATTAAGTCATGTTTTTAAAGTGTGATTAAAAATTGCAGTTTAATTTTTTTTTTCCTTTCACGAACACAACCATAAAATATACAGCCTGTACAACTCAAGACCAACTTGCAGTTCAAATTTCATCAATTTTGGTTAATAAACAAAAAAAGTTACCTTTTTTTTTTTTTTTTTCAAATTAAATTTTATTTTAACTGCGAAAAGATTTATGTGATACGATACATTAAGAATTTGGGCTTTAAAAGTTTTTTTAAAATAGATTATTTAAACTCTATGAACCATATTTTTATTTTATCAGTTTCATTAATAGATCTTGCTGGGCGATTTTTTAAATTTTGGTGTTGAAGTACACCGAAAGTTTTTCGACAAGAAGTTTAATACAGCAATAGCTTTTTTAATCTAAGTAGCGCATCAAAAATATAAAAAAATCTGATGTGGGCACCACATGACTTCCTTATACACTTTTAGAAAAATACATAATGTTAAAAAACATTGACACTGGACCCGAAACAGTTGGCTAAAAATATTTAAAAAAAAAAGAATTATCACCGTGTTCTGAGGTTTTCTGAAAGTTAGTTAAAAATCGATTGCAAGATTTGTACTGGTAACGCTGACGAAGGCAGCAGGGACCCGAAAAAATTGGCTAAAAGTATTAAAAAAAGGCATTTTCACCATGTTCTGAACTATTCTGAAATTTCAAATGTCTAGCTAGTCGGGAAGTTAGTTAAATAAATTTTCTGTTGAACCATATAAACGCTGCCGAAGGCAGCAGGGACCTGAAACAGTTGGCTAAAAGTATTAAAACGATGCATATCCACCGTGTTCTGAACTATTCTGAAAGTTTCAAGTGTCTAGCTAGTCGGGAAGTTAGTTAAATAAATTTTCTGTTGAGCCATATAAACGCTGCCGCAGGCAGCAGTGACCCGAAACAATTTGCTAAAAATATTTTTAAAATGCATTGTCACAGTGTTCTGAGCTTTTCCGGAAGTTTTAAATGTCTAGCTACTCGGGAAGTTAGTTAAAAATCGATTCCAAGATTTGCACTGGTAACGCTGCCGAAGGCAGCAGGGACCCTACACAGTTGGCTAAAAGTATTAAAAAAAATATTTTCACCGTGTTCTGATCTAGTCTGAAAGTTTCAAATGTCTAACTAGTCGGGAAGTTAGTTAAATAAATTTTCTGTCGAATCATGTAAGCGCTGCCGAAGGCAGCGGGACTTGAAATAGTTGACTAAAATTATTAGAAAAATGTATTGTCACCGTGTTGTGAGCTGTCCTGAAAATTTCAAATATCTAGCTAGTCGGGAAGTTAGTTAAAAATCGATTGCAAGATTTGTCTATACCGTTTTTTGATACATTATGGCCAAAACCTATGTATTTTTGTCATTATGAACCTAATTTTCCTAAATATCTCCAAAACGGAAAAGCATACAAAGTCCAAAAAGGGAGGTGCACAACTAGATGTTATAACAAACCTATGTACCAATTCGCAACTTTCTACGTCCAACCGTTTTTGAGTTATGCGACATACACACACACACACACACACAGACACACACACACACATACAGACGTCACGAAAAATCGCGTAAAATCCCTTATATCTCTAAAACGAGAGCTCGTGTTAAGACGACACTTGCAGGTGTGTAACTAGACATCATGACAGTCACATGTATAAATTGGCAACATTCAGCGATCATTCGTTTTCGAGCAATTTGAAATACAAAATCCATTTCGCAAATCGGGATTACTATACTTCCTTATACTTTGTATAAGGAAGTAAAAAATTATAAAATATTACAAAAAGAAAAAATATTAAACTTAAATTGTAGTCACATAAATGATTTATTTTTATAGAAAGTTTATAGAAAACATGCAGTTTTAAAAATAGCAAATTTATTTCAGCAAGCACTATTTTAAACCTAAAAACCATTAAAAATATAAACAGAATAGCAAGGATTTTTATATATAAACAAAAAGGTGTCTGACCAAATTATTAGCAAAATAGTCAACCCCTTTTCATACAAAAAAAAAAAAAAAAAAAAAATCCATCGCTAATATGGCGGCAAAAATCCAGAAGTCGACAATGGAGCGACATAATAAAGTTGTGTAGCACGATAATGTTTAAATAGACAATAAGACTTCTTCACACACCATAAGTTTTAAGCCAGCACAACCGGTTTCGAAAGGACGTAGCCTTCCTTCATCAGGTGCAAAAAACACGTGCTACTGTCTTGGAGGCAAAAGCAAGACTGAAAGCAGGGCAAAATCCACAGGGGGAGGAGCAACGCAAACAAACAATAGGAAGCATCATGCAGGACCAATCAGAGAGGAACACACATGCACACACAAAAACAAAAGGAGGGATGGAAGGAATAAACAAATAATTTCATTTTATTTTTTTTAATGATTTATTTATTTATTTTTATTATTTATTTATTTATTTTTTAAATTAATATTATACTAATAAGTAAATTTAATAAAATTAATTCATTTATTATTATTATTACTGATTCCACTTTGCTGTCTACAGCCTGGAAAAATTTGTTTATTTCAATTAAATAATTTCCTTCATTATGTTTATAACATAATAATAGTTATAATTAAATAATTCTATATAAAAAAATAATAATAAATGAATTAATTTTATTAAATTTACTTATTAGTATAATATTAATTTAATAAATAAATAAATAAATAATAAAAAATAAATAAATAAATCATTAAAAAAAATAATAATTGTTTATTCCTTCCATCCCTCCTTTTGTTTTTGTATGTGTATGTGTGTTCCTCTCTGATTGGTCCTGCATGATGCTTCCTATTGGTTGTTTGTGTTGCTCCTCCCCCTCTGGATTTTGCCCTGCTTTCAGTCTTGCTTTTGCCTCCAAGGCAGTAGCACGTGTTTTTTGCACCTGATGAAGGAAGGCTACGTCCTTTCGAAACCGGTTGTGCTGGCTTAAAACTTATGGTGTGTGAAGAAGTCTTATTGTCTATTTATCGTTTGTACACCAGTTTTGCATTTAGTTTTGACGATAATGTTTACCTATTTATTTATATTTTTTATATACTATCACACTATGCTAATTTATCATACAAATAAATGAGCATCTGTGTGTGACTGCATTTGCACACTGTCGAACAGAAATATTTAATTAATTCAAATTAATATTTAAATAAATAAATAAAAATAAAAATATGTTTAATGGGAAATATATATAACCATAAAAAGATTAGTTGTCTAAAATATGGCAGACATAGCGCTCATATATATTGTTACAAGTGATTAAGTCTTACTGTTACAAGGGATTAAATCTAAAATGGTGACAAAAATTCAAAAGTCGCCGAGGAGAATTATATTAAGGCTGTACTATAATCAGGTTTACAAACCATGAATTATGTATAGCCACAAAAAATTAATTGTCTCATGCCGGTCATAGCATATTGTAATATTTGGCGTGAAATTGCTGTCATTTTATGGATGATCGGATAAACAAAATAAACATGTTAAATAACATAAAAGCAAATATTATGTACACCACGTATAGTGTTGTTCATATGTAATTGGGATTCAAATATAAAAGGGATACTTCAGTTTTGTCGATACCATCTATTTCGAAACTGTTATCTAATAAGCATCTAAATGGAAGCCTATTGGTAAACAAGTGTCGCAGGTAATAGGGACAGGCGCCTGAGTGTTAGCGGATGACCAAATCACTGCCAAAGGCAGCAGGGACCTGAAGCGAGCTTTTGAGGAATTTCAGTATTTTATTTTATTTTATTTTTGTAAAGCTATACGCAAGCGAAGTGTGACGTCACTGACAGTCCGCGAATGCAAGAAAAATATTTCCTACGTTAATCGCCCATTGGATTTTTTTGTAAAAAAATCATTAAAAATCGAGGGAAATTATTTCCCGATTTCAATCCCCATATTTAGGTATAGATATGTATAGTTATCGTGTGCATGCGTTAGATTAAGTTGAATTGGTCATTTGAGAAACACCTCATATCCAAAAAAGTAAACTTTCGGGAAATTAAAAAAAAAAAAAAAAAAAAACAGCTGGTCCATAATTTAACATCATATATTTTTTGAAATTTTTTTATATGTTTCTACAGGGGTTTGGTAAGCTAATTCTACCAAAATAAAATTTTATTATTTTTATTTTGATATTTAAAAAAATTATAAACGTTGTTGGAGATGTGTTGTTTCTCAAATGACTGACTAAACGATATGTTATCAGGTATGAAATAAAAGATAAAATAATTCAAATTATTAATAAAAATCAGTATTTTATTTTTCAAATAATATATACACATTTTCCAAACATTGTTTCTTAAAACAGTTCAATGCCATCCATATCGATAGTTGCCCAGTCATAAATTTTTGAATAAAATTTACCAACATGTCTGCAGGTATATAGGCTTCGACTTTCTTGGGACCTAATTGGGATTCAAATATAAAAGGGATACTTCAGTTTTGTCGATACCATCTATTTCGAAACTGTTATCTAATAAGCATCTAAATGGAAGCCTATTGGTAAACAAGTGTCGCAGGTAATAGGGACAGGCGCCTGAGTGTTAGCGGATGACCAAATCACTGCCAAAGGCAGCAGGGACCTGAAGCGAGCTTTTGAGGAATTTCAGTATTTTATTTTATTTTATTTTTGTAAAGCTATACGCAAGCGAAGTGTGACGTCACTGACAGTCCGCGAATGCAAGAAAAATATTTCCTACGTTAATCGCCCATTGGATTTTTTTGTAAAAAAATCATTAAAAATCGAGGGAAATTATTTCCCGATTTCAATCCCCATATTTAGGTATAGATATGTATAGTTATCGTGTGCATGCGTTAGATTAAGTTGAATTGGTCATTTGAGAAACACCTCATATCCAAAAAAGTAAACTTTCGGGAAATTAAAAAAAAAAAAAAAAAAAAAAAACAGCTGGTCCATAATTTAACATCATATATTTTTTGAAATTTTTTTATATGTTTCTACAGGGGTTTGGTAAGCTAATTCTACCAAAATAAAATTTTATTATTTTTATTTTGATATTTAAAAAAATTATAAACGTTGTTGGAGATGTGTTGTTTCTCAAATGACTGACTAAACGATATGTTATCAGGTATGAAATAAAAGATAAAATAATTCAAATTATTAATAAAAATCAGTATTTTATTTTTCAAATAATATATACACATTTTCCAAACATTGTTTCTTAAAACAGTTCAATGCCATCCATATCGATAGTTGCCCAGTCATAAATTTTTGAATAAAATTTACCAACATGTCTGCAGGTATATAGGCTTCGACTTTCTTGAGGTCATTGATTTTGTTGATATTGATAGGTACATATTTTTGCGGGTAGGCACTGATTTTTGGAAGCTCTGGTAAACCAGTTCCCGGTTTTTTCAAGTCAAAAGTTTGTTCATTGAGTCCACCAATAAAGTTTTTACTTTAACTTGGCCTACATGTTTATTAGAGTAATGAAACTCCATAAAAAATGAAATGTTGAATTTTATTTTGTTTTCCTTTGGGATATTCCTTACTTGAGTCTCCGTAGATATTACATTTTTTTTATAAAATTGACCACACCATGATTTAAAATCCTTTACTTCTTCACTTTCTACTATTTCCACCAGGAACTTGTCCTGAATAGCAGCAAAGTGCAACATAAGTTCAGCATACTGTTTTACTGTATAAATCCTGTCAGTTGTTTTAATTTTCCGTTTGATTAAACTAAAGTCGCGGTCACACGGAAGGTACGAATGACCTCGAATAGGAAAATAGTGATGAATACTGTCGAATCGGTCAGTTAGGCTATCCAATCTTAGGCTATACAGATAAATTTTCCTAGGTTAATGATCTAGGTTATAGGATGTAAGATGTTCTAGGTCTATGGTAAATATTCTAGGTTAAGTTACCTGCAAGCAAATCCATGTTCTTTTGGTTTCACTACATTTCCTTTCCAGTTTGTATATTCTTCATTCTTAACACGGGACTTCTTTATTTTTTCACACTTATACTCAACTTGCTTCCCTTTTTTACGTTTTAATCGTGTGGAATTATTACTTTCACTTTCACTAGAACTCATTTTAACCTATAAACAACAATAATAAACACTACAGCACAACAGCTAGCTGTTTGGATTAAAATGGAATAACGAAAAACAGTGCTGCTACCAGTCACATTAAAATAGAATAACTAAAAACAGTGCTGCCACCAGCCACATTTTTTTGTAAGTCATTTGAGAAACAACACATTTCCAGGAGATTAGGTGTTTCTCAAAGGAATGGATATTTTCAATTGCGGCATCACCATGGTTACTAAGTGCAGATGAGTTGTTTTATGCGTATTGGATTTGTCTAGCCTTCACCAACAATTTAACATGTCTAACTCAATTTTGGCCAAAAATGGACATGAGGTGTTTCTCAAATGACTGATTCAGTTGTTCTTGCTGTAAATTTGATAAAATTTGAATTTTAAATTTCAAAACTCTAGAAAAAAAAAACGGCAAACTTCCATATTCGATTGAAAACATAAACATTTCATTCCAAAGGATGGTACTTACACAATAAATATCCAACTAATATACTAATTAAAACAAAAATGATAACTACTCTATCATAATTTGAAGTCAAATTTGTTTTCAAATGTCTAAATAAAGTATCTGATATAAGATACTAATATGTTGCAGCAGAATAGATTTCATATCTGCCATCCTTGGCAAAAAAACAAAAAATCGCCAAATTGGCGAACATATTTAATTACTTTCAAAAATCACGGTTATGTTAACAACATATATTAAGAAAATAATAATACGAAAAAATATTTCGTACAATACATATTACGAAAATATACATCTGGCATGTGTATTTTCGTATTAAATTTTTGATCGCCAAATGCAAAAAACGGCAAGGACGACAGAGTCTTGAAATTTAAAATTAAAATTTTGTCAATTTGACAGTAAAATAACGCAATCTAACGCATGCACACGATAACTAATACATATCTACACCCAAATATGGGGATTAAAATCGTGAAATAATTTCCCTCCATTTTTAATAATTTTTTACAAAAAATTCAATGGGCGATTAACATAGGAAATTTTTTCTTGCATCCACGGATGGTCAGTGATGTCATCATTTCGCTTGCGTATATTGAAAAGAGTTTCCTTAAATTTAGTGACCAGCGAAGCGGGCAAAGACTGCTAGTATATATATATATATATATATATATATATATATATATATATATAGTATATATATATATTTACGTGAAAGCATATTTCCTTTTATGCTGAAAAAAAAGCGACAATTAAAAATTTAAATGTTTATAAAGCTGTTATTTTCATACTTTAATTAATTTTAGAAAATCTAATCAAAAATCCGTTACAAATAAGTTACCAAATGAAAGGGGCGATTTTTCTGAATTCGTTGGATTAAACAGCTTATCGATCGGACAATTAGATTTTTTGAAATTAACTAAAGTATGAAAATTAGGAGACAGAGTCCAAGGAAATCTCTTAAGCCTATCTCTTAAGCCTAAAGCATGACAGAGTCAGGCACTGATGAGCGTAGCTATATATGCTGATTTCATTTTAATCTAACTAGGAAACATTCAAAAGGTGTCGTCTTCAAAAAAAATTAAAAAATACATTACTCTTCATAAAACACTAGAAAGTGAAAAAATTATCGGCTGAAATTAATTACAGCAACCACAAAAAATTATCAAATTAAGCATATTTGGCGTTTTTACACTGTTAGGTGATTGATTTTGAGTACTTGGCGAAGAAGCAAAATACGGTTCTGTTCGTACAAGGCAATCTCGGTGCCAGCGAACTTATCGCCTAACAGCCCGAAATCGCCAAAAATGCTTAATTTTGATAATTTTTGTGGTCGCTGTAATTAATTTCAGCCGATAATTTTTTCCCTTTCTGGCGTTTTATGAAGAGTGGAATCACATATATTTTTTAGTTCCCCATCATACTATAGGTATGGGGAACTTAGGTAATCGTGAAAATTTTCGACCTCGGTTTTTTGACTTTTTTACACGTTTTCAGGTGTGAGTAATCCGAGAATGACAAAATTTGTTTGGTGTCTGTCTGTAGGGTGTCAGTTAGTGTGTTAGTCCGTTAGTTTGTTGGTCTGTTTACACGATATCGCAGAGAGGTCAGACCAGTTTTAAAATATTACTTTCGACACTGGCAAGAACCCTATTTATTTGCAACATTCAAATTAAAAAACTTCGCAAGTTATTTGAAATTTACGATTTTCTTAACATGGGAGAATAGGGCAAAATTTCGCTTAAACTTGCATTAAATGAAAAATGTTTGCTGTAAAAATGTCAAACCAGTTTTAAAATATCAGTTTTGATGCCGGAATGAACATCAGTTGCTATAAACATGCTACTTTAAAAATTTCGCAAGTTATTGGATATTTACGAATTTCTTAACATAGCAGAACAGGACAAAATTTCACATAAACGTCAATTTTGAGGGATATTTTCATCGTAAAGATGTCAGACTACTTTAGAAATATTATTTAGGTTGTTGGTGGCATGAATATTATTCACTATGAATTTTCCAATATAAAAATTTCGTAAGTTATTAGAATTTTACGAATTTCTTATCATAACAGAATAGAGCAAAATTTTACACAAACGTCAATCTTGAGGGATATTTTCATCATAAAGTTGTCAGACCACTTTTGAAATATTATTTAGGATAGTGACATGAATACCATTGAGTATGAATTTTCCAATTTAAAAAATTCGTAAGTTATTTGGAATTTACGATTTACTTAAAATGGCAGAATAAGGCAAAATCGAGCAAAAACGTCCATTTTGAGGATCATAAATATATCAGACAATTTCAAAATAACATTTATGATACTTGTATGAACATGATTTACTACAAATATTCTAATAGGAAAATTTCGTAAATTATTCGAAATTTAAGATTTTATCAACATAGCAAAATGGGGCGATATTTCATATAAATACGCATTTTTGGGAAAGTTGCATCGGAAATAGTGGCATGAAAATAAACTACGAAATTGATCCCAATAAAATAAATTAGTAGGTTAGAATAAGATATCGAACTGAATGGTGGGTAGCCTATTAGGCGAGTATTTTGTTCTGTCACTGTGTCAAGCGTTTGGTCAAATTCATTTCTCTTAACATGTATATAATATGTCCTGTACAAGAAATTTATGAGAACATACATATGATGGGGAACTGAGCAGAGTCTACCTATGCCAACTAGTTTTCAATATTTTTTGAAGACGACACCTTTTGAATGTTTCCTTGTAAGTAGTTTTCTGTTGTGTTTTGCAGATGCCAAAGTGAGATAGTGAGCTGTATATTTTGAATTAAATTTATTTTGTGTATTGAATAAAAAGTACCAATTTTTATTTAATTTTGCGCCGACTTCAAAGGTTATGATTAGTAGTAGTGTTTATGTTGTCTGGCGAAGGAATTTATTTTATACTTTTAGGCACAATTTACGATCCCATTTTATGCCGATTGCAAATCACTAGTGTGACGGGAAAACCCAACGAACCAACCAACCCATTTTATGCCGATTTTAAATTTATTTTTTTAGGTAGATTCCTTATCCGCGTTTGTAATGATCGATAGATGGCGCTCTCTGAACACTGCAGTTGTTAGTAAATATAACAGGCACGTGTAATTATTATTCTTTCTCCGCCATTTCATCATGGAAAGTCGATTGCATAATATGAGGATATGCAGTGGTGTGATAATTTCACCTTAGCCCACAAGAGGGCGAGCATATCATTACAATCGCGGATAGGAGATCTACCTATTGCAATGTTTCTCATGATACGACTTCTGCAAAATTTCTTCATATCTTCACCGATCATGACCCCTAGAACCCAAAACCACCCTCCGTTCAAAAGTTTATATATATATACTATGTATAACGCTTTTTCCCATGTTAAGTTGTGAACACGATAACTGGAGTAATTTTTATTTAAATTTAACCAGCTCAGGATATGTTGTTAGGACAGTAAATATCTCGGTCAAGTTCGTAGATGGGGTATCCAGCTCAAAGGGGATGGAAATAGTGGGGGGGGGGGGGAAATTTTCATTTGCCCATAATTTCTTTACTATTGAAAATAGGAAAAAATTTCAAATCAGGCGAATTACCGCCTTACCCTAAAGAACAATTTTTGTATTTAAACTTTTTCGATAGCTTCAATTGCTTAGAAGTTACAAGCTAAAAAGTGATTTTTCGTCAATTGTGTTGAAGCCGCCATTTTCTATAGCTTTCATTGAAAAAATTTATAATCTGATGCTTATGTCACGTTCAAACGATACTAAAAAATATGACTGAAAATATCAACGAGATATATAAAGTAGAGTGATAAATGGTAACCCTTGAGAAGGTCCAAGATGAGTCATGTGACATGCTCTCTTTACAGCTGCGAATTCGGTGGTTCCCTTGGTAACAGCTTATTTTCAGTAAATTTCTATGGCAACGGTTTGGAGATTGTTCTTCGCAGCCAATGTTTTTGTTTACTTACGTAGTTAAATATTCTTTTGTTCTAAATCATTTTGATTTTGATTTTACTTCTTTTTTATTTCGTGTAGTTGAACTTTAAACGACAAAATGCTTAAAAATAGTTGAAAAATTATTATTTGTTGTTAAATTTAGCTCTTTAAAAGTTTAAATTTTCTTTTATAAACACTTTTAAACTTTGTTGGAAAACGATGAAAAAAAAGGTATTTTATTATTTATTAAAATGTGAAATGTGTGTAAAATTATTTTAAAAACAATTTATTTCGGTGACACGACTGTCATGTTACCTAATAATAATGATAATTTGTCGAACTGATATTTTAAATGCCAAAATAGCGATAAAGGGCCAAACACAGTAACCTATTCGAGCATGTCACGTGATTCATCTTGAACCACGGAAAGCTAATCCTTCATCCATTGAATCAGCACTCTAATTTATATATCTCGTTGGAAAATATAATAAAAATTTAATCGTGTTTTTAAACTTTATAATAATCTGATAAAAAAAAAAAAAAATGTTTAATGTAATAGAAAAGATGACGTCACAATTACAACAATGTACTGAGAAAAATGAAATAAAATTTTATCTGTGATTTCAAACAAATAAATACAAGTTAATAAATAAATAAATAAATAAATATGTAAATAAAATCAACATATCTTAGGGCTAAGCCTAAGCAGATTTAGACTTAGCTTTATGACCATAGAATAATAATGATATAGATGCTATAATGTAAAAGATAAATGTCATCGTTTAAAAAAAAAAAAAAAAAAATCGTGTAAATCGATTCTAAACGAATTAAACTGGAGTGATAGAAAAAGTAATAAATTTGGGGACATTTAGGTATCATACCTTTGATAAATGAACTAGGGACGATTTTAATGAATTTTCCGTTGAAGTTTATTTTTATAAAAACTTAAATTAAATTTGAAGTATTTCATTACTCGAATTCCCCTATTTTGATAAATAAAATTATACCATTTTAAAAAAATAAATAAAGAACACTCTTTTTATTGAAAAGTGAACTAATAAAAGTTTTAGAAAACTATCCGCGATCGTAATGAAATGCTCGCCTTCTTGTGGGCTAATGTGAAATTAACAATACCACGGATAGCTTTTGTCGAGATGCCATTGCTTGCTGTATATTCGATGTTTAGTTTCACACATATTTATTGAATAAAAATGAATAAATCCGGTAAAAAAGATAACACATACAGCTGTGTGCCACAGTGTAACTCCAAAGTATCAAGAAATCCATTTATTTCCAAATGACAAATTTAAAATTTCAGTTGCTTCGGCTAACGAAAATAAAGAATATTTGAAACTAATATTTGTTCAGCTTCAGTTCAACATCTACTTCCGATCGAACTTTGAATAAACTGAAATATTTTTTCCAAAGGCAATCGATTTTCCGTAATGTAATGGCAGAGAAATTATTGCACAAATATTAAATAGTAACACAAATACAACAATAATAAATACACGTGGCTATTATATTTACCAACAACAAAAGTTGTAAAAGCGCCATCTATCGATCATTACAAACGCGGATTGCATACTTTTAAATCTTCATTAAAAAGAAAATAATCGTTGCACTCGACATTATACAAATGCATCCAAATCCTGTGTCACATACGATAGTTTTGTATAAGTATAGATTTTTTGTTTGCCCCTGGAACCTGCCCCTGATGCAAAAAGTACCTGGAAACACTTGTATCTAGTATTGTCATTGATTATGAAGTTGTGTGCAAAATTTCAGTTCCTTCGGACGACAAGAAGTTGCCGAAAATTGAATTGCAAAATTCCGTTACATACATTAATAGTTGCATCATATCAAGTTAATAAAAGTGTGTTAATTAAAAACCATGTTAAACGCTTTAATTAATCATTTAAAAATATAAAATTAAAATAATACGTCAATCTTAATACAAATATCGTTTGTGGTGACTAGTTTAGAATGTAGGTTTAGGCAAGAATTTAAAATTTACGATTGAAAGTAATACATTACAGCTTCCTTTGGCTTTTTATCTTGTCGAAACAAGATATTGGTCTGTGAAGAGATATGAGGTTTTCGCGTGGAAAGAAAATATAATGACGCCAAAGCTGCCTTTCTCCATCGCCAAGCTCGCCAAATTTTTGTCGCCAAGTCAAAATTTTCGTTGTCAATTATCAAATTTTGCCGCCAAATCACAAATTTCATTGCTAAGTCGCAAGTTTTGTCACCAAAATCTCGCCAAATCATAGAATTTACTAAATTCATAACAATTAACATTGAAAATTAGCGGTGCCAAATGGTCCAGTGTTAACTAATGTTAATGTTAATGTTCTAGTTTATGTGAACCAAAACAGTTTCACTTTACAATTTTTACTCATCTGACAATAAGAATCACAAAAACACAATACAAAACTTTTAATGATTCAATAAAAATTACAATGAAATAACTATCTAAAAACCGCTACCACTTAACTGTATTTGACTTGACCATAGCAACGCCAGGCTTACCAGTGTTTGACCATAGTAAGATCACATGTGCATTTTCACGTTTCTATTATTTTTTCTTTGAAAGATATTGAACAACAGTTATATGGATTTTAAATAAAAATTATAATTTTGATTATGCTTGGGTGGGGAGGGGGTGTAGCCCAATAGCCCCCTCCGGGATTCACCATTGCTGTTACTGTATATCTTTAAGACTTCCATTTTTGTTGAATTATTATGAGCTTGAATTTAAAAAAAATTGAAACATTTACAGACCAATAAATCTAGCCTAAAATTTTAAGTAGATTGTATAAAACCTTTTTGTAGTTGAAAATTAAATTTCTTGAAAACAGAATAGCGACGTAAATAATACAATGTGTGAGAACAAAGCCATTGGTTAAGTATTAATGCATATGTAAAATTTCTTTTCATTTGTAACATTAACGTAAAGGAATCTACCTTTGCCTTTAAGCTTGCCGAAAAGGGATTATTTTAGTAGTGTGAATAATTATTGCTTTACGGAGTCAGTTCTATTTCCCCCCCAACGTTTTTTTTTCCCTTCTTCTTAGTGAAAAAATATTTTTTTGGCAGAACATGGGAAGATGTTCGAAGGCAGCTTCACATATCGCACTCCAGCAAGGAAAGAGGCAAAACAAAAAAGAATGGCAAATTTGAGTTTATGTAACTAAAATATATGTATAAATTGCCTCCAATGTGCACAAAAATCATTACAGGACATGACATTCAAATATATATGTATCAAAATCAGAGCACCTATTAAGAAGTTATATAGATCAGCAAACATCCCCTTTCCTCAGAAATAAAAAAGATAAACAGTCAGGCATCTTTTTATGTTATGTCCATTCCGACAACAAAAAAGTGTGAAATTTGGGGCTTCCGTTAAAGAGCAAACAAACATCTTTTGTTTAAATTCTGATGATTTTTTGAAGGAATTTTCCCCAGGTCAAGCTTTTTCAAAAAAAAAAAAAAAAAAAAAAAAAAAAAAGTATCAAAATCCGATGTATTGTGGTAATCTTAAAAGTAATTGGTAAATCATTAAAGTTCTGAAGCTCGCAATCCGTTTCCTACTTTCAAGACATTGTTGAAGGAAATTTTTACTCACATATTACTTAGAATGTTTAAAACTTGTTTTCTGCCCAACAGATACAGCTTCTTCCTTGTCCTACTTATACGCTGGATATGTTCGCGATTGAACTGAGTATGTAGGATTGTCTTGGTTGGCGTCTCACTAGTGACTGGTACTATAGCTACTACATATGAATTTTGGGTTCTTATACAAGCAATCTGGAGTACTCTTCCTCAGGCAATTATTCAAAACCTGTTTGATTGGATGCCCCGTCGCATATAGCAAATACTGCAGCGCACATTGGCTTCACCAAATACTGATTTTCGGTATTCATTATTATTTTTTTGCTTTATAATTTCAATCATTTATTTGTATCAAGACGGGTGTTTGTACGTTAAATTTCATTCAATTCGGCAAGTCCTTAAGGGCCCGCTTCACTCACCGCCACCGGAAACCGTAGCTAATGTTATTCTATGGGAAATTTTTCTTTACAAATAACTTATTTACTAATACATATTTTTAAATTCTGTTTTCACATTCTGAAAATTCCCAGCTGTTAAATTGACGGACCTTTTTTAAAAAATTATTATTTTATTATTTTATATTTTATTTTGAAGCTGTAAAATACGAATTTTCAATATGTGAATTTTTTTCATTTTGCAATTTCAAAATAAAATATTAAAAATTAAAAAAATACATTTTTAAAAAAAGGCCGTCAATTTAACAGTTGGGAATTTTCTGAATGTGAAAATAGAATTTAAAAATATGTATTAGTTAATAAGTTATTTGTAAAGAAGATTTCTCCATAGAATAACATTGGCTCGGGCTTCCGGCGGCGGTAAGTGAAGAGGGCCGTAAAATATAAAAAATTTAAAAAATAATTTTTTGAAAAAGGTCCGTCAATTTAACAGCTGTGAATTTTCAGAATGTGAAAACAGAATTTAAAAATATGTATTAGTCAATAAGTTATTTGTAAAGAAAAATTTTCCATAGAATAACATTAGCTTCGGCTTCCGGCGGCGGTGAGTGAAGTGGGCCCTTAATAGTGAATTTTTTACAAATATCAGTTAATTTCAAAAGACTTAAAATTCATAAAATAGCCTTATGTGTTAATATTTAGTTTTATAAAGTAGAATAGTTAATTAATAATAGGTAACTACCGTTTTATAGGAACACGTGCAGAAAATTTGATTTTCTGAAAGAGCCTGACAAGTATCTACCTTATGGCGAATCCACGTACTCAGATCACTTTGGTCCAAAAGTAAATTTCCCACCACCTTGCACTACGGTAAGTGAATATTTGTGATAATTTATACCTTAAATACATATTAGATAGAATCGTGCAGTACATCATATATATAAACAAATTAGTAGCACTTACGCAACCGGAAATTGCAGAGCCGGGCGTTCAGGAGATTTTTTCCTTTCTGACATGATAATCTGAGAACGCCCGTAACTCGGTTCCGCGGTAATCACTACCACGCACGTAAAAAAAAAAAAAAAAAAAATCACTGGACACCCCTACCTCGCTGTGCAGGAATCTGAGAACGCCCGTAACTCGGTTCCGCGGCAATAACTACCACGCACGTAAAAAAAAAAAAAAAAATCACTGGACACCCTTACCTTGCTGTGCATGAATCTGAAAACGCTGGTAACTCGTTTTCGCAGCAATCTGTATCATCCACGTATATACGCTTCACGCACACGAAAACCAAAAGAAAAAAAAATCACTGGACCACTACTCGGTTCCACGGCAATCACTACCATGCACGTAAAAACTGTGTATGAATCTGATAACGCAACTTACTCGTACTATTCTTGCATTTTTACTTTGTTTGCGCAAATTGTAATTTTTCACCACTTCGCGGAAATGGGAATCGCGCATATGGGAAAACAGCATAAAAATGTAAAAAAAAAAAAAAAAAAAAAAAATCTGGAGTGACACTACTCGATTTTCGGGATATTAAGTAATTAACGGTTGTTTAAATGAATTAATGTAAGAGAAGTCTGAAATTAATCAGCGGAATCGAATAAGGCATTTAACGTCATTGCACTTCAAATAATTTGAGACTGCAATCGAATAAGGCGTTTAACGCTATTGCACTTCAAATAATTTGAGATCATGGATCCTTATGATAAAGAATTTTTTGTTGTGTTCATGTAAAAATCTGTAAATTCTAGATTCGCCAAAATCTAAAAAGCTCATCCGAGGGAGACCTATATCATATACATAAATTTTTAGTTCAATTGGATAAGGCATTTAGATGCTATCGCACTTTAAGTAATTTCAGCCCATAGACATGATAAAGAATTTTTCGTTGTGTTCTTCTAAAAAAAACTATAAGTGCTAGATTCACCAAAATCTATACAGTTCGTGCTACGGTGTCCTGTAACATGTATATAAATTTTTAGTTTATTCCAATGAGGCGTTTAGACGCTATCGCACTTTAAATATTTTGAGTCCATATGCCATAATGGTAGAGAATTTTTCTTTGTGTCCCTGTAAAAAAATATATATGTGTTAGATTGACTACTAAAATCTGCACAGTTCGTGCTACGGTGACCTATAATATACGTACCAACTTTCAGTCCATTTGAAAAAAGTGTTTAAATGCTATCGTGTTCACTAAAACACACACACACACATAGATCACGAAACATCGTGTAACATCGTAGATTTATCTAAAATGGGAGCTCGTGTGTCGTATTTTCACCAAAATTGGAAGTATACAATTAGACAACATGACAGTTCCAAATATAAATTTGTAACATTCTACGATCATTCGTTTTGGAGCTATGCGTGATATAAAATCGATTTTGCAAATCATAATTACATTATTTTTCTTTCATATGTATATTCGGAAAGTAAATAAATTAATAAGAACGGGCATTTTTGCAAAAATAATTTTTTTTTTTTTTCAACTACTCAGAAAAAAAAAAAAAAAAAAAAAAATAGTTTTGTTTATTTATTTTTTATTTTTTACCTCCAGCAGATGGGAAAGACTAATAAATTGCAATTCTATCTGCAATTATTATACTCGTCAGTCCAGTTGAACGCAGGTTTGACTTCTGTTAGTGAGGATGTTATTGCTGAGAAATTTTTGACGAATTGTTGAGTAGTATATACAGTGTCCAAAAAAATTTTTAAGGTCGTACAATGTGTTTGGGCGAGAGCAGTCAATTATTGATTTAATTTTCTATGGATCAGTTTTTTTTTCCCTTAGCTGAAATAATATGCCCAAGATGGGAGACTTCGTTTCTGAAAAGCCTACACTTTTTTAGACTAATTTTATATTTGCGTTTTGTTATTTCTGGAATGCTCGTCGAATATTGCAATGGTGTTGTTTAAACGTCCGTCCAACTGTGATAATATCATCCAAGTAAAATAAACAGGTTTCAGAAGATAGCAGTCCACACACGACAGTTCTCATCAGTCTCTCAAATGTCGCAGGCACATTGCAGTTGCACAATCTTTTAAATTTTCAGATTTATTGTCCGGTGGTGTAGACTGTCTTTCCCTATCTTCGGATTTGATTTCACCTCGGATTCGATCCACTCTTTAGATCCAGTATGGATAACCACTGAATATCACTCATTGCATCTAATGTGTCGTTAATACGAGCAAAGGATAGCGATCTTCCTTCGTTACACTGTTAAGTTTCCAGTAATCGACTCAGGTGCATTATCAAGATTGAGCAGCCAAACAGGCATAATAGTTCTTTCTGTGTAAACTAGAGAATACAAGCAATTCTTTATGTGAAGCTGACTTTGAAAAATCAATAATTTGATGCTGGTACTTTTCAGAATATTCAAGGATTCCACTGACCAAACATTCAGATTTTCTAGGAATATTAATCATATCTGCTAAAACTGCACTGCATGATTCTTGCATTACCTGTAAGCATAGGAATTTCTTCCCCATTTGTTTGCAATTCATTCTTGTTTAAGTAAAGTTGAATTTCTGTAGGAAATCTGATCACAGATAATGCTCTGGTCAGGTATGTCAACAATGTAGAATTTATGTTCGAATGATCTGAAGCCACATTTTAATGTTGTATTCATTTTGTCATGTATCTTTCGACACCAACTGGTATTTAAGAAAATTGAGGGAATGTGTAAATATATATATATATATTTCAGATTTTTGACGAAGTGTCCGTTATCAACAGTATCGCATTTTCTTCCGTATCGACAATATCGAGTGCTGAATATCATTCATACATCCTTCTATATATACAGTGGGCTGCAAAATTATTCTAGCACTAGCCAATAATTCCTATATTTAAAAAGTACACTTAAGACTGTTTTGCTAAGTAAATCCTTGTCGAATCATGTTCTTAAACTGATTAAGAACATGTCTCGACAAGGATTTATTTAACAAAGCTGTATTAAGTGTACTTTTTTTTGGCAAGGATTATTGCTAGTGCTCGAATAATTTTGCAGCCGACTGTAAACAATTCTGTTCTCCACTTATTATCGAAATCTCCAAAACATTTAAAGGGTCTTTTTCGAGAAAAAGCAGCCTTCACTCTACAAGACAGCCGTGTTCTAGTTATTTTCCTGAGTTTTATTTTTGTTCGTGGAGCAGTCGTTGTATATGCCTCTTCTCATTCTCATAATATTTTAAACTAATAATTCGCTAAGTACGACGTAGTACTTTATTTTGGCTGTCATTACGAGTGATCATTAAGCTAAATAATTTTTATGGTCTTCTCTAAATTTGCTCCTCATTTCCTATTTCAGGTATCTTGACAAGCCTTGAAGGTTTTCTGAGCATTTCAGATCTTTAAAATCTATAAGACGTGTTGAATGTTAACTGTCTTCCTCTGTGATAGCGTCAACGATGAACTGTGCTGCTAAACTTTCTTTCACACCTAGAAGTCAGCCTAAATAGTAAAGTTGACAAGCCTTTCGTCATCTGCTGCTAAGAACTGGAGACTTTCGCCGGGTTTTTGTCAATGCATTTTAAATTCCGACCGGTAAAAATCCTTTAACTGGCATCCTCAAATTGGCTTTATAGGGTTTTCGCTACAACAGACAGATTTTTTAGTTCCCCATCATACTGTAGGTATGGGGAACTTAGGTAATAGTGAAAATTTTCGACCTCGTTTTTTTAACTTTTTTACACGTTTTCAGGTGTGAGGAATCCGAAAATGACAAAATTTGTATGGTGTCTGTCTGTAGGGTGTCTGTTAGTGTGTTAGTCTGTTAGTGTGTTAGTCCGTTAGTTTGTTAGTCTGTGTACACGATATCTCAAGAACAAATTGTCGCAGAGAGATCAGATAAGTTTTAAAATATTACTTTCGACACTGGCAAGAACCCTATTCATTTGCAACATTCGAATTTAAAAACTTCGTATGTTATTAGAAATTTACGATTTTCTTAACATGGGAGAATAGGACAAAAATTCACTTAAATGTGCATTAAATGGAAACTTTTTACGCTAAAAATGTCAGACCAGTTTTAAAATATCAGTTTTGATGCCGGAATGAACATCAGTTACTATAAATATGCTACTTTGAAAATTTCGCAAGTTACTGGAAATTTACGAATTTCTTAACATGGCAGTATAGGGCAAAATTTCACATAAACGTCAATTTTGAGAGATATTTTCATCGTAAAGATGTCAGACTACTTTTGAAATATTATTTAGGACACTGGCATGAATATTAATGACTATGAATTTTCCAATATAAAGATTTCGTAAGTTATTGGAAATTTAAGAATTTCTTAACATGTCAGAATAGAGCAAAATTTCACATAAATGTCAATCTTGAAGGATATTTTCATCGTAAAGATGTCAAACCACTTTCGAAATATTATTTAGGATACTGGCATGAATATTATAGACTATGATTTTTCCAATTTAAAAAATTCGTAAGTTATTTGGAATTTACGATTTACTTAACATGTCAGAATAAGGCAAACTTGAGCATAAACTTCCATTTTGAGGATCCTAAATACATTAGACAACTTCAAAATTAAGTTTGTGATATTTGTTTGAACATGATTGAATACAAATATTCTACTAGGAAAATTTCGTAAATTATTCGTAATTTACGATTTTATCAACATAGCGAATTTGTAAATTTTCCATATAAATATGAATTTTGAGGTTTATTGCATTGGAAATAGTAGCATGAAAACTAAACAACAGAATTGACCCTGATAAAATAAATTAATAAATTAGAATAAGATAATTATATTCAAGTGAACGGTGCATAGCCTATTAGGCGGGGATTTCATTCTGTCACTGTATCAAGCTTTGGTCAAATTCATTTCTTTTAACATGATTATAATATGTCTCGCACTAGAAATGTATGGGAACATAAATATGATGGGGAACTGAGCAGAGTCCACCTATGCCAACTAGTTTTTTTTTTTTTGTTCTTGTACGGCTTTCAACTATCATTGTTCATTCGTTTCATTTCATTTCTTTTTTGTTTCATTCTTGTAATTCTTCTTCTTTTTTTCTTTATCTTTTCTTTTCTCATGCAAAAGTGTGGTTAATACCTTGATAAGGTCTATGTTATGTATATACTAGATTTTAAGCAAATAGATCTATAAATGCGCTTTTTTTTTTTTTTTTTTTTTTTTAATATTGAAATTAAAAACAAATTGTTTGCAAGATTTGTTATAACCAATACAATTTTGAACCTTAGGGACCTCTACCCGTTCCACTGCTACATGATAGAGCTAAGCATATGGTAACAACCACACAACAAGATTATGATGGGAGAAATGTTGGTACTTACACAGGTAACTATTATTATTTTACTGACTTTTATTTTTATTTATTTATTTACTAGCTGTTACCCACGACTTCGTTCACGTGGAAATTTTGATGTGTATGTGTGGGAACTGACGGTTTGATCATAATATGTAATGAAATGAAACCTTATCATTGTGGTGCTGTGCAAAACAGAGTCTGATAAAGTACACTCAAAAAAATTTGTAACTCATTGAAAGCCAAAATAAAATGCCAAAATAAATAAATAAAAAGTTATCGCCAACATGGCGATAAAAATTTAAAATTCGTCCATAGGGATTCTGTTCTAAAACAGTACTGCGTTGTGGAAGTATAAAAACTGGGTCGTCAGTTATGAATTTTATTTCGAAACCTTTCTTTGTATGATTTTAGTTCACTATTGCACAATATTAATCTGGTTCTAATAATAATTTGGTGACTGGTTAATTAAAATTTTAACTATGTGGTGAAATTCATATAATATTTATGAGTTTCAAATTTTTATTTTTTTTACAAATAGCGAATTGTTGAATGATATTTTAGTTCTTAAACAATTTTGGACGGCTTTGCCCGCTTCGCTGGCAAACTCTTTTCTATATGCTTTATGAAAAAAAAAAAAAAAAAAAAAAAAAAAAAAACTGAAATCGGTCAAAAGCTTGCTTTGGGTTCCCGCTGCCTTAGGCACCGCCTTGTTTGTCCTTGCAATCTCCGGTGCCTGTCCCTATTGCCTGCGACAATGGCTTACCCGTGGGCTTCCATTTGGTTGCTTATCATACATAACAGTTTCGATACGGACAGTATCGAAAAATTTGAAGTAGCTCTTTTATATCTGAATCCCAGTTACATATGAACAACATTATATGTGATGTACATAATATTTGCTCTCAAGTTATTTCCTATATTTATTTGATTTAATCAATCAACCATAGAATGACAGCAATTTCAAGCCACATATAATATTACAATATGTTATGATCGGCAACTTCTATCGCATGAGACAATTATTATTTTGTGGTTATATATACTTCATGCTTAGTTAATAGTAGTTGGTATATAGAAAAATAAATAAATTAGTATGTAAACTTGATCATGGTACAGCCTTAATGCCCTTGGCGACTTTTAAATTTTTGTTGCCGTTTTAGACCAAAATATAATTTATGCGATTATTGTTCCTAAACGCAAGCGAAGTGTGACGTCACTGACCGTCCGTGGATGCAAGAAAATGATTTCCTATGTCAATCGCCCATTGGATTTTTTGTAAAAAATGATTAAAAATCGAAGAAAATTATTTCCCGATTTTAATCCCCATATTTGGGTACACATATGTATTAGTTATCATATGCATGTGTTAGATTGAGTTATTTTGCTGTCAAATTGACAAAATTTTAATTTTAAATTTCAAAACTCTGTCGTTCTTGGCGCTTATTGTATTTGGTGATCAAAAACGTAATACGAAAATATACATGCCAGATGTATATTTTCGTAATATGCATTGTACGAAATATTGTTTCATATTATTCATTACTGTCTTAAAATAAGTTGTTAAAATAACCATGATTTTTGAAAGGAATTAAATTATGTTCGCCAAATAATTTAGCGATATTTTATTTTTCTACCAAGGATGACCGATATCAAATCTATTCCGCTACAACATATTAGTATCTTATATCAGATACTTTATTTAGACATTTGAAAACAAATTTGACTTCAAATTATGATAGAATATTTATCATTTCCCTTTTAATCAGTATATTAGTTGGATATTTATTGTGTTAATATCATCCTTTGAAATTAAATGTTTGTGTTTTCAATCGAATATGGAAGTTTGCCATTTTTTTTTTCTAGAGTTTTGAAATTAAAAATTCAAATTTTGTCAATTTTACAACAAAAATAACTTAATCTAATGCATGGACATGATAACTAATACATATCTATACCTAAATATGCGGATTAAAATCGGGAAATATTTTTCCTCGATTTTTAATAATTTTTTACAGAAAATCCAATGGGCGTTAAACATAGGAAATATTTTTCTTGCATCCACGAACGGCCAGTGACGTCATCACTTCGCTTGCGTATTTCTTTCTATCTTTTTCTTGGCGAAAAATGTCCGATCTACTTCAGCATCAAAATTATAAAAAATTGTCAAGAATTATCAATAAGAAAATACCTTTACCATAATGCTGAATTAAATTTATGCCAAGCGTGTTTCATCCGCCATACTAAAAAAAAAAAAAAAAAAAAAAAAAAAAAAATCTGAAGTTGAGGTATATAAAAAAAATGCTGTGAAATAAAATTCAGAAGAAATATGTTAGATTTGTAATATTACTATTTTATTTTAAAATTATAATGTGTCATTTTCTCATCGACCAATTTAACATTTAGTAATTTCTTATTTTTCGCATGAAAGCATATTTCATTTTATGCTGAAAACAATAAATAAAAAATATATCTCGTAAACTTTTTTTGGCAACAATTAAAAATTTAAATGGCTTATATTAAGTCAATATAAGTCAATAAGTTTATTATTTTCATATTTTAAGTAATTTTAAAGATTTTTTCAAATTTTTTTTCCTAAACCATCCCTGACCTATAAGGAAAAAAACAAAAAAAGAATGATCGAAATCGGTCAAGCCGTTTACGATTTTATAAATAACATACAGACAAACATTCATTTTTATATATATAGATTTATTTTAAAATTATAATGTGTCATTTTCTCATCGACCAACTTAACATTTAGTAACTTCTTATTTTTCGCATGAAAGCATATTTCATTTTATGCTGAAAACAATAAATAAATATATCTCGTAAACTTTTTTTGGCAACAATTAAAAATTTAAATGGCTTATATTAAGTCAATATAAGTCAATAAGTTTATTATTTTCATATTTTAAGTAATTTTAAAGGTTTTTTCAATTTTTTTTCCTAAACCATCCCTGACCTATAAGGAAAAAAACAAAAAAAGAATGATCGAAATCGGTCAAGCCGTTTACGATTTTATAAATAACATACAGACAAACATTCATTTATATATATATAGATTTATTTATTTATTTATTTTTTATGTAGCGAGAAATTTTTTTTACATCGTCGATTTTTAAATACGTTTTGTAAACTTTCCATTACGCTATTTAATATACGTATCTATACTAATATTATAAATGCGAAAGTTTGGATGGATGTTTGTTACTCAATCACGACACAACGGCTTAACGGCCCTCTTCACTTACCGTCGCCGGAAGCCCGAGCCAATGTTATTCTATGGGGAAATTTTCTTTACAAATAACTTATTAACTAATACATATTTTTAAATTCTGTTTTCACATTCTGAAAATTCCTAATTGTTAAATTGACGGACCGTTTTTAAAAATGTATTTTTTTTTTTTAATTTTTTATATTTTATTTTAAAATTGCAAAATGAAGAATTTTCACATATTAAAAATTCGTATTTTGCAGCTTCAAAATAAAATATAAAAAAAATAAAATAATAATTAAAAAAAAAAAAAAAGTCTGTCAATTTAACAATTGGGAATTTTCAGAATGGGAAAACAAAATTTAAAAATATGTATTAGTAAACAAGTTATTTGTATTGAAAAATTTCCCATAGAATAACATTAGCTTCGGCTTCCGGCGGCGGTGAGTGAAGAGGGCCCTTAACGGATCTGGATGAAATTTGGCACAGAGATAGATAATAGTCTGGAATAGGACATAGGCTACTATTTATACCGGAAATTTGATTAGATTTTTTAAAATTAATTAAAATATGAAAATAATAAACTGGTAATTGCCTTAATATAAGCCATTTAAATTTTTAATTGTCGCCAAAAAAGTTTACGAGGTATTTTTATTTATTTATATTTACTTACTTTTTTTTCAACATAAAACGAAATATGTTTACACACGAAAAATAAAAAAATGCTAAATGTTAAATTGGTGAATGAGAAAATGACACTTTATAATTTTAAAATAAAACTAGTTGGCATAGGTGGACTCTGCTCAGTTCCCCATCATATTTATGTTCTCTTAAATTTCTAGTTTGAGAGATATAATCATGTTAAAAGAAATGAATTTGACAAAAGCTTGATACAGTGACAGAATGAAAACCCCGCCTAATAGGCTATCCACCGTTCACTTCGATATATTTATCTTATTCTAATCTATTAATTTATTTTATCAGGGTCAATTCCGTTGTTTAGTTTTCATGCTACTATTTCCAATGCAATAATCCTCAAAATTCATATTTATATGAAAAATTTACAATTTCGCTATGTTGGTAAAATCGTAAATTACGAATAATTTACGAAATTTTCATATTAGAATATTTGTATTCAATCATGTTCAAACAAACTAGCTGGACCCCGTCGACTTCGACGGTCACTTTATTGACCGTAATGTTTCAAAAATCGTTTATTAATTATATCATTAAATTATTTATTAAATCATTATTTAAATGTATTTCAAGTTAAAACATCTAATTTAATTTACAACATTTCACTTAAAAAAAAAGAAATTCGGAAAAATGGTTATAAATTAAAATACTATGTATGACATCACTTTCTACAAAGTACTGTCAATGTGACGTCAAACTGACTCCAAATAAAACAGTTGCTATCTTTTATTTTCTGTTTCTTTTAATACTAAGGCTACATGTTAGCTGACCAACCCGGCGTTGCCTGTACCCATGATAATAACCTTAATTGAACCTTAAATTTGTATGATTTTATATCTTTAACTCGATTTTGTTTGAATTTCTATTTTTAAATAAAGGCAACGCGAAAAAATAATCAGCTGTAACAAAAAAATTACCTCGAACCGAACGAAACTCAGTCTTGTGACACCGGTGTCTGTGGCAGCACATACGTGAGCCGCTAATAACGTAAAAAAAAATTCCCAAAAATTAACCTGCAACCGAAAGAACCCACCCGGTGTTGCCCGGGCCCATGATAATAACCTTAAATGCACCTTAAATTTGTATGGTTTTATATCTTTAACTCGATTTTGTTTGAATTTCTATTTTTAAATGAAAAGATCACAAAAAAAAAAAGAAAATAATAATAATAATAATAATAATCATTATCTGTAACAAATAAAAATTACTTCAAACAGAACGGAACTCGGGTTCGTATCCCAGTGCCTGTGGCACGTATATGCAGACAGCTATTAACATGAAAAAATTCTCAAAAATTAACCTTGAACCGAACGAACCTCTGACTCGTGTTACCGCTGCCTGTGGCTGCGGCACCGTATAGCAGGCATGCTACTTACGTACTGCAAAATCCACTTTCCTCCAACAGGGAGCACAGTATGTTCTATACGAAAATCACCAATCACCTTGAATTTCCAAGACCTTTCAAATAAGGTGTCACATGGTGGTGTCAACTGTAAAATCCTTTAGTTGCACTTTCCACCGCCAGGGGGCGCAGTTTGTTCTGTACGAACATCACCAACGGTGAGGAAATACCAAGATCACTTAGTTCCAAAATCACTTAGTTCCATTTTTTACCACCAGGGGTCGCATTATACTGTATACAAACATCCCCAATCGACATGAAATTTCAAGACCTTTAAAATGAGGTGCTACATGTGTGGGTCTAGAACGGATTTCCCTCTCAAACTAATTTCCCCCCTTTCCCCTCTCCTCCAAATCTACTTTCCCCCTTTTTCCCCCTTTAAAATCGAAAATTCCAAATTCGCAGATATTGATTTTTTAGTATTCGACTCTAGTCCCCATATGTAGAATTTCTTCACCGTGAAGCAATTTGAAGCTTAGTTAAGCTCGTAAACGTGTTTTTAACCCGAAACGGGTGGGAAATGGTTTCCCACCCGTTTCCCCCGGGGGGAAACTGATTAAAGTTGATTCTGCACGCATAACTTTCCTCAAACTCAACGAATTTAAGCAGTTAATAGCTCAAAAGAAAGAGCTTGATCCACTGAGTGTTCTTAGACTTGTGTCAACAGCCTACATTAATTAGAAATCTAGTTATAGAGGTTTGAGTGAAGGAAAATCTTGAAAAAATTGAATGTAAAGTTGATTCTGCACGCATAACTTTCCTCAAACTCAACGAATTTAAGCAGTTAATAGCTCAAAAGAAAGAGCTTGATCCACTGAGTGTTCTTAGACTTGTGTCAACAGCCTACATTAATTAGAACTCTAGTTATAGAGGTTTGAGTAAAGGAAAATCTTGAAAAAATTGAATGTAAAGTTGATTCTGCACGCATAACTTTCCTCAGACTCAACGAATTTAAGCAGTTAATAGCTCAAAAGAAAGAGCTTGATTCACTGAGTGTTCTGAGAGTGAAACGATCAAGATCCATTCAATAGAAGAGGAGCTATGAGAATTCGAATTGTTTGAGTGAATGTGTCCCATAGGAAATGTACAGGGAAGAATCGCGTTTGAGTATAACTTGAGTAAGGTGGGAGTTGAGTAAATTTCAATGATTGATGACATATCTGTGTCTAAATACCTTTCATTTAAAAAAAAATGAAGGAAATCGCCCGGATAGAACGGCCAGACGGACTGCCTTTAGTTTTCATAAATTCTTTTAATATATAAGATATCATAAATGTAATTTTGAAGTTGTCTAATGTATTTATGAGCCTCAAAATGAAAGTTTATGCTCAATTTTACCTTATTCTGGCATGTTAAGTAAATCGTAAATTCCAAATAACTTACGAATTTTTTTAAATTGGAAAAATCATAGTCTATTATATTCATGCCAGTATCCTAAATAATATTTCGAAAGTGGTTTGACATCTTTACGAGGAAAATATCCCTCAAGATTGACGTTTATGTGAAATTTTACTCTATGCTGCCATGTTAAGAAATTCGTAAATTTCCAATAACTTACGAAATTTTTTTATTGGAAAATTGATAGTCATTAATTTTCATACCAGTGTCCTAAATAATATTTCAAAAGTAGTCTGACATCTTTACGATGAAAATATCTCTCAAAATTGACGTTTTATGTGAAATTTTGCCCTATACTGCCATGTTAAGAAATTCGTAAATTTCCAATAACTTGCGAAATTTTCAAAGTAGCATATTTATAGTTACTGCTGTTCCTTCCGGCATCAGAACTGATATTTTAAAACTGGTCTGACATTTTTACAGTAAAAAGTTTCCATTTAATGCACGTTTAAGTGAATTTTTGTCCTATTCTCCCATGTTAAGAAAATCGTAAATTTCTAATAACTTACGAAGTTTTTAAATTCGAATGTTGCAAATAAATAAGGTTCTTGCCAGTGTCGAAAGTAATATTTTAAAACTGATCTGACCTCTCTGCGACAATTTGTTCTTGAGATATCGTGTACACAGACTAACAAACTAACGGACATACACACTACCAGACTAACAGACTAACAGACTAACGGACACCCTACAGACAGACACCATAGAAATTTTGTCATTTTCGGATTCCTCACACCTGAAAACGTGTAAAAAAGTAAAAAAACCGAGGTCGAAAATTTTCACGATTGCCTAAGTTCCCCATACCTATAGTATGATGGGGAACTAATAGTAATATTGCAAATCTAGCATGTTTCTTTTGAATTTTATTTCATAGTATTTTTAGTTCCCCATCATACTATAGGTATGGGGAACTTAGGTAATCGTGAAAATTTTCGACCTCGGTTTTTTGACTTTTTTACACATTTTCAGGTGTGAGGAATTCGAAAATGACAAAATTTGTATGGTGTCTGCTAGTCTGTTAGTGTGTTAGTCCATTAGTTTGTTAGTCTGTGTACACGATATCTCAAGAACAAATTGTCGCAGAGAGGTCAGATCAGTTTCAAAATATTACTTTCGACACTGGCAAGAACCCTATTCATTTGCAACATTCGAATTTTAAAACTTCGTAAGTTATTAGAAATTTACGATTATTTAACATGGGAGAATAGGACAAAAATTCACTTAAACGTGCATTAAATGGAAACTTTTTACTGTAAGAATGTCAGACCAGTTTTAAAATATCAGTTTTGATGCCGGAATGAACATCAGTAACTATAAATATGCTACTTTGAAAATTTCGCAAGTTATTGGAAATTAACGAATTTCTTAACATGGCAGTATAGGGCGAAATTTAACATAAACGTCAATTTTGAGAGATATTTTCATCGTAAAGATGTCAGACTACTTTTGAAATATTATTTCGGACACTGGCATGAATATTAATGACTATGAATTTTCTAATATAAAAATTTCGTAAGTTTTTGGAAATTTAAGAATTTCTTAACATGGCAGAATAGAGCAAAATTTCACATAAACGTCAAACTTGAGGGATATTTTCATCGTAAAGATGTCAAACCACTTTCGAAATATTATTTGGGATACTGGCATGAATATCATAGACTATAATTTTTCCAATTTAAAAAATTCGTAAGTTATTTGGAATTTACGATTTACTTAACATGTCAGAATAAGGCAAAATTGAGCATAAACTTCCATTTTGAGGATCCTAAATACATTAGACAACTTTAAAAATATATTTATGATATTTTTTTGAACATGATTGAATACAAATATTCTAATAGGAAAATTTCGTAAATTATTCGTAATTTACGATTTTATCAACATAGCGAAATTGTAAATTTTTCATATAAATATGAATTTTGAGGATAATTGCATTGGAAATAGTAGCATGAAAACTAAACAACGGAATTGACCCTGATAAAATAAATTAATAGATTAGAATAAGATAAATATATCGAAGTGAATGGTGAATAGCCTATTAGGCGGGGATTTCATTCTGTCACTCTATCAAGCTTTGATCAAATTCATTTCTTTTAACATGATTATAATATGTCTCGTACTAGAAAATTATGAGAACATAAATATGATGGGAAACTGAGCAGAGTCCACCTATGCCAACTAGTTTTTTTTTTTTTATATATATACCCCAACTTCAGTTTTTTTTTTTTTTTTTTTTTTTTTTTAGTACGGAGGATGAGTCACGCTTGGCATAAAAGCTAACTCAGCATTATATTAAAGGTATTTACTTATTGATAATTCTGGACAATTTTTTAAATTTTGATGCTGAAGTAGATCGGACATTTTTCGCCAAGGACAGCCACCTAAAGCCAAATAGCACATCAAATTTATTATAGCATTATATTTTGGTCTAAAACGGCGACAAAAATTCAAAAGTCGACAAGGGGACGCTGCACCATGATCAGGTTCACATATTAATTTATTTATTTTTCTGTATTCCAACTACTATTGTTGAAGAGTTTTCCGCAACTGTGTAAAATAATAAATAATGAAATAGTTTAAGAACGTAATTTAAAATAAATCCCTAGAAAAAGAAAGAGATAACTGCTCTTTGCCGCAGCTGAGAGAGAAAGAGAGAAGAAAAAATAAAGAATAACGTTTTTCATCCTTTCGCTAGGGAGGGGAAGGTTGACCGTGGGGCAGGCAGATATTCTCTCTCCCCCCTCGCGTGTCAGGAAAAACCCAAGAGAAAGTGACAGAGTAAGATACTTCCGGATTTCACGCCGTTATGGTTGAATAAGAAACCTTTTCGGACGTTAGTTTGGTGTTGTGGCAACAGGGGAAAAAAGGACGCCGAGTTGAAGGCGGGAAAAAGAAGGTAACGCGAGTAGAACGCGAAGAGGGGACGCCGCAGAGAGTGCAAGTAACTGTACGTGTCGGCCCTTAAGGGCGTAAGCCCTGGCTGGGGCCCTTGTGTGCCCCCTTTTTCACCAAAGGGAACTTCATAGCTTTGCAGTGAGATCTAATTACTTACAACAGCTTGAGTAGAAAATTCAACCATGCAAGATGAACTTGAGAAAGGATTGAAACCGATGTTTTTGCGTAGCGAAACCTTGGATGTGAATATACATATAGAGCAAGGATGTAGCGTAATAGGGCCCTGGCCCCTTTGGGGATTCCTCCAAGATATAAAAATTGATTAAATGAGGTAGAAGAAAACACAAACTATTCACAAAATATGGCAGACCAAGATCGTGGTCATCTAATTACTGAATTTTGTAAAGTGACAGGTGCTGATGTTCGTGCAGAGCATTACTTACATGCGACGTGTTGGGATTATATTGTCAGTAGAAGTTTCTTTGAAGAAAGTGGAGATGTAGCTCCCCCTGAAAGGAATAGCATGTTTACTAAACCTGAAAGCCCGGAACCACTGATTAAATGCAGAGGTATTAACTGTTGTAGCTATCGGCTTATGACTGATTATCGGAGGCCCCAGGGATAGGGAAGCCAAGCTAGGCTGTTTTCAAGCCCACCTACTAGGTAAAGCCATCCGTTAAATAAAATTAGTGTCCCTCCAAATCATCTGGCCACTCATACAGGAGAAAAGCCATACTCGTGTCATAGGTGTTTTACAAATTGTTCCAACAGGATAGTTTAGAATCTTAAAGTATGAATTAGAGTACCACCAGCTCTCCATCTGGAATTCCCTCCTTAAGGGAAACCGAGGTAATAAATGTTATTTCCTTCTTAAATTTTAAGGCATTGTATGTGTATTTTAAAGGGTGTATTATTTCAAGAGCAAATTCTAATTTTTAAAGAGACTGTTAATTGGTTTAATAAAGTATTGGTGATGAACTCTTAACCCAAAGAGACATTTAACTGTAATTAAAGTAATTTGCTTGAAATTGAGTATAATGTTTAGATAGTAAAGATTAATTTATGGACTAAAGTAAGAAATAAAAAATTATTGAGTTACTGTATACTATTAATTTTTTTATGTGAATTAAGAAGTTGATTAATGTATCTGCTGAATGACCAGAGGATCAAAGTTTATCGAATGAAATAAAAGTAAAATAATAACATGTGATTCTTATTATTATTGCTTGATTTTTCTATGTGTTTCAGTTGAACTATTTGTATATATGATTCAGAAAGTGACTGACAGTTTAGGTCACAGTTGTTCAGTGTTGTTTAATTCTTTAATTGAAAAGTTTTGAATTATTTGATAACTTGTGAGGTTAGTAGTAATATAAAAGGGAGTAAGAAAATAAATGTAGGAAGATTTTCTTGAGAAATTGATTTAAAGTAACTGAATCCTTAAATTTGCCAATTTGTGTAAATGAACAACTGTGACCATTTAAATTCCTTTTTTATTGTTGGTATCTTTTGGCTAATAACTGTCAGTGTTAAAAAAAAAGGGGGAAAGGAAATGTTATATATTTATTTACATGTTTTATTTTATGGGCAATGTAGTACCCTGCTGTGAGGGAATTGTTTGACTAAAGGAGTCAAAAGAGGTTAAAATTGAATAGTAAATTAAAAGATAGATTTACTTATGTAAGTCTTAGGATGTAAGAAGAAAAAATTATGAGCATGTTGTATATCAGGATCTATTTTATATGTTAGTGCTGACTTCCCATAACTCACAGCAGGATACATGAATAATTTTTTTATTTTTGTTTATTTTTTGGGGGTTGGAAAATTGCCCAGTTTGTTTTTCTTTTTATTATTTTTCTTTAATTAGTATCATGTATAATATTTAAAAAGGTTGGCTATGAGAGTCTCTGTCTGTTCATAATAACATAAAGAAAGTTTAAAGTGGGTTGTGCTGGGACAGAGGCTGCCATAGACCATAATGTAGGAAAAATCATTTTTACACCTACCTTGTGTAAAAATCACAACAGAACTGGCACAAGTTCTAGGGTGCAAGTTCATTGCACAAACTTTAGTTTTTGTTGGGTAACCTGGGGTATTGCAAAATTTAACACAACGCGCTTTAATGTGATGTAGTAGTAGGATGAGGAAAATTTAAAAGATAATAATAAATTAACTTAAACCAACGAGAGTAAGAACAAAACCTTCTTTCTCATCGTCACAACTGGAGCCGAGACCAGTTCTGGAATTTGTGTTGCTGTTCTGTTGTGTACATATATAAATATTTCAATTTTTTTTAAATATATTTTATCAGTTTTTAATTAATGTTTGCATGTAAAATTTTAGTTTGTTTATTTGAGTTATAATTTAAATACTAAATCAAGTGTTTTCAGTGCTCTTGAAATTTGATATTTTGTGTTTTCTTTTTTTCAATGTATGAGAAAATTTGTCACTCTGAGTGTGGGTCACAATTTGAAAATTTAGCAAAAAATTTTATTACTGTAGGTGGAGGATACTTAATCAAATATGGAACTATTTATTGGCTGGGTGCGGTTCTATTTGTATATTGTTGTGAGCTGGTATTGCAGTGCTGGCTAACCTCTCCCTTGCATGCAGAACTACCTTAGCTCTGTTGTGTTTGTCCTCAGGTTGACTTGATTTTTTTTTTTTTGGGGGGGGGGGGGGGAGTTGCCTGTATTGAATGCCTAAGTGCATGATTTTGAATTTTCTGTACCAGCTCTGGTAGGGTATTTGTCTACCTGCTTATATAAATAGAGAATAATTTTTCCCAGCATCTGAAAATTTTCTGTTTTTTTTTTTTTTTTTTTTTTTTTTTTTTTTAAATAATATTAGTAATATGCGAATAAATAAATAAAAAAAATGCTACCACCTAGTTATGTTTTGTGACCAGCCCTCAGTGTGGCATTGGGTAAATGTCAAAAATTAATCTGTAATGCTTTGACAAGGGATACTGAGGGATAAAATTGATGTGTTGAATAAAAGGAAAAAATAGATATAAATATATAAAAGTAGTGAAAATTGGTTAATTTTTTAGGATATATTTTGACGAGAACTTTGAGCTGCAAATTCAATGTGTGTAAAATTGATAAAAATTTTTTTCAAAAATGTAAACAAAGTCTTTATATGAGTATAGTACCTCCTTCAACAGAAAATTAGGGAATGTGTTGGGATGGTAATACAAATTTTTTCTTGCTAGGCAGAGTAAATTAAATATTTGTCATTACTTTGATCTCACAGTTAATTGTTTGAGGCTTATATAAAAAAAAAAAAGAAATTCCAAAAGTTTAACTAACATTGAAATAGAAATCAGTTTTTTGGTGCTTCTGAAATTTTTATTCTGTGCAATTTATGAATGATATGAGATAAAAAAGTAAATTTTAGAATTTTTGTTGGATATTTTGAATGGGAAAAGGTGAATTTTGGGATATGTTGGTGTGAGAACTGGAGTATGCCAGAAAACTCTTTGGCTCGCAGATATGAAATAAGTCTGTTGTGGGTCTCCCACTGAATTTTTTTTTAAATGGCTATGAGTTTACCTATTGGGGCGACAAATTTTGTTGCTAATACTTTACAAAGTTCTCACTGACAGGGTTATGCTCTTGAAAGTATGAAATGTTGATAGTGATATAGTGTTAGTGTTAAAGAATTGTCATGATGAAATTTTTCTCGGGAAGAGAAGTTTATGTTGGGAAAAGGTGAATTTACTTAGTGAAAATTTGGAGGTAGAATAGTTTGGTGGTTATGCAAAGTTGAATGAGAAAGTAGTGAATATTCAGAATTTTTTTTTTCTCGAGCTGCCCATGTTGTTTATTCCATTTAAGCTTATTCAAATATCCTTCAATTTAATAGTATTGGTTGAAATTTTTTTTCTAGAAAAGTTATGAAAGCTTACAATTTTTTTTTCTGCATTACATAATAAAAATTGAGTTTTGTGAGGTACAGAATTTTGTACATGTAGGTACTTGGTTATGAAATAGTGAGGTCTCTCAGTGCATATTGGTTTCTTAAATGATTAGTAATGGAGGTAAATTCTGATAGTTTGGAGTAAACTGAGGTCTAAATGTTAAAAATAATAAAAATGGAAAAATGTGAAAAAAAAAAAAAAAGTGTAAAAATATAATTTTTTTTTTTTTAATATTTAGCTTCTAGAGTAGTTTACTATTTACTGACTAGGAATTGTGATAAGGTGTGGACAATGAATTTTGTGTAAATTGCAAAACAAATCTTTGTTTACCTCATATGTGATGCACTGAGAGAGCAATAATTAAGACTCAATCTGTACTTATAGTGGGGTAGAGAAATAAAATAAGAATAACAAAACCACCCTAGCACATTCTGTAAAAATAACTTAAATTTTGTTTGTTTGTGATTCTGTCAAAGGAATTTTTTTTTATATACATATTTCAGTGTTTTTTTTTTCACTTTGTGTGAAAAAAGGAAGAAAATTGTGGGGTAAAATGTCAATTACTAAATGTCTAATAGCATATAAGTGGATTTCTTTTTCATTTGCTCACTCGCATTGGTGATTTATACAAAATTTTAATTTGCATTAAGATTTCTGTTATGAAATTTGTAATGCTAATATGGAAAAGAGGTTGTTTATGAGTTCTCGAGTACAGTAAATATTGGGGGGAGTTTTACAAAAACTTCTTTTACTTCTAACTGTTAGTGTTTAAATTGTTAATCAAAATTGTAACTTAACTTCTGCTTGCAAGGTGCACATTGTAAACAGATTTTGAGTTTTAAGAGATTAGTTGTGTTCTGGGCTTTGGTGTAGTAGGGTCGGTGTTTGACTTTATACACTTTGCTCGGGACATGAGCTGTCTCTTCTGTTTGTTTTTTAAATTATTTAACTAGTATTACATGAGCTTAAGAGATGCTGTGCTTTTAATTTTATGCGAGTGTGGGTGAAAAAGGGATTTACAATCTGACATTAAAATTTTCAGTTGAATTTGTTTTTGTTTTTGGATATGTACTTAGAGAGTTAATAATTTTTTCAGTAAAACTTTTAGGGTAGATTTTTTTTTTAATATTACAGTGCCTTAGATGTCATGTAAAAATTTTTTTAGGATTTTACAAATTTCACAAAATTCTTGTTAATGTATGTACGTGTATTACAGGACTTTAAAAGAAGAAATTGTCAGTAGAATTTCATTAAAAATTTTAATTGCAAGTTTAATTATATGTCAGTGTGCGCTTGGTCATACAGACCTTGTTAAATTTTTTTTTTTTTTTTTCCAAATTTCTGTTATTTTAGTTGTGTATATGTTCTTATATTGCCTTTAATCAGTCACTTGGCTACTTCTCAGTGCATGTATTCACTTTCGAGATAAAATTTAGTAAGAAATTTTAAAATAAGAATATGTTAATCTGTGCCAGATGTAGGTACACAGGCACTTGAGCGCGGATCCAACTGTATATCTTGATGATAAAAATAGTAAATTAAAAAAATAAAAAATAAATAAATAAATAAATAAATAAATAAAAATTTGAAAAAAATAAAACTTGCTTTTGGTATATGGTTGGCGAAGAGGAAAACTCTTGTTTTGCTTGAAAAATTTTGGTACTGGTGTGGGTATGCTTTACATGGTGGAGGTAATATGTGCACTGGGAAGTTCAAAAAAAAAAAAAAAAAAACTTTAAGTTTTGATTTTATGTTTAAGTACAAATTTAGAAAAAATACGAGTGTGGCTGAAAAATTTAGTTTGATGTAATATTGTTATTTATTCCAGATCTTGTCTTATCCTGTTGTTGATAGTATTTCTATGCCATGTAATGTGTTTTTGTATTTTGTAATAGGGAGGTCAGTGGATGGCTGGTGGTCGCTTTCTTTACCCTTATAGGACATGTCGAAGAGCCCTTAAATTGCAATTTTGTTTTTTTTAGTGTCTTGTAGAGCTATCGGTATCCTGCTCTTGGAAGACAGTCATCTCGCTGGTGGTTTGAAATTTTTGTGTTTGTTTACATTTTTGTTTTACAGGGGTCATGTGCGAGTTATGTAGATCAGTATGTTAATGTAACTAACCCTGAGGTTGGTGAAGATTGTTTAAATGACTGTGGGGAATGAGGACGTGTTCAGAGGAATGAAGTTTAGTGTGCTGTTGTGAAACAAAATATAAGCAGTTACCAGTTGTCAAATGTAGGAAGTTGGGGTCTTTCATAGTAGTAATTTAAATTGATTAGATTTTAGATTTTTTTTCTTCTTTCCTTCATTTCGTCTGGTGCTAGGGAGTTTAAATTTCGCAGATGTCACCCATGGCTGGGTACTTTAGATGAAAATAAGTTGATAATAGTAGATATTTAAAAAAAAAAAAAAAAAAATTATTATAACTGATTTTTTTTTTGTGTAATGTAAGATTAAGGTGGACATTTTTTTTGTGGGGTGTTTTGCTGCTGAATTGTGGCCACGTATGTTTCATATTTTTCATGTAGCAATTACAGTTCTTAGTGTTTGCTACCTGTCCTCGCGGGGTCGGTGTTTGACTTCTCTTGGATTCGGGGCATTTGCTGGGTATCTGGCATCCTTTAAAAAAAAAAAAAATGTGCCAATTTTTTTTCCGGAAGGCGGAGGGTGTTGTTGAAGAGTTTTCCGCAACTGTGTAAAATAATAAATAATGAAATAGTTTAAGAACGTAATTTAAAATAAATCCCTAGAAAAAGAAAGAGATAACTGCTCTTTGCCGCAGCTGAGAGAGAAAGAGAGAAGAAAAAATAAAGAATAACGTTTTTCATCCTTTCGCTAGGGAGGGGAAGGTTGACCGTGGGGCAGGCAGATATTCTCTCTCCCCCCTCGCGTGTCAGGAAAAACCCAAGAGAAAGTGACAGAGTAAGATACTTCCGGATTTCACGCCGTTATGGTTGAATAAGAAACCTTTTCGGACGTTAGTTTGGTGTTGTGGCAACAGGGGAAAAAAGGACGCCGAGTTGAAGGCGGGAAAAAGAAGGTAACGCGAGTAGAACGCGAAGAGGGGACGCCGCAGAGAGTGCAAGTAACTGTACGTGTCGGCCCTTAAGGGCGTAAGCCCTGGCTGGGGCCCTTGTGTGCCCCCTTTTTCACCAAAGGGAACTTCATAGCTTTGCAGTGAGATCTAATTACTTACAACAGCTTGAGTAGAAAATTCAACCATGCAAGATGAACTTGAGAAAGGATTGAAACCGATGTTTTTGCGTAGCGAAACCTTGGATGTGAATATACATATAGAGCAAGGATGTAGCGTAATAGGGCCCTGGCCCCTTTGGGGATTCCTCCAAGATATAAAAATTGATTAAATGAGGTAGAAGAAAACACAAACTATTCACAAAATATGGCAGACCAAGATCGTGGTCATCTAATTACTGAATTTTGTAAAGTGACAGGTGCTGATGTTCGTGCAGAGCATTACTTACATGCGACGTGTTGGGATTATAATATTGTCAGTAGAAGTTTCTTTGAAGAAAGTGGAGATGTAGCTACCCCTGAAAGGAATAGCATGTTTACTAAACCTGAAAGTCCGGAACCACTGACTAAATGCAGAGGTATTAACTGTTGTAGCTATCGGCTTATGACTGATTATCGGAGGCCCCAGGGATAGGGAAGCCAAGCTAGGCTGTTTTCAAGCCCACCTACTAGGTAAAGCCATCCGTTAAATAAAATTAGTGTCCCTCCAAATCATCTGGCCACTCATACAGGAGAAAAGTCATACTCGTGTCATAGGTGTTTTACAAATTGTTCCAACAGGATAGTTTAGAATCTTAAAGTATGAATTAGAGTACCACCAGCTCTCCATCTGGAATTCCCTCCTTAAGGGAAACCGAGGTAATAAATGTTATTTCCTTCTTAAATTTTAAGGCATTGTATGTGTATTTTAAAGGGTGTATTATTTCAAGAGCAAATTCTAATTTTTAAAGAGACTGTTAATTGGTTTAATAAAGTATTGGTGATGAACTCTTAACCCAAAGAGACATTTAACTGTAATTAAAGTAATTTGCTTGAAATTGAGTATAATGTTTAGATAGTAAAGATTAATTTATGGACTAAAGTAAGAAATAAAAAATTATTGAGTTACTGTATACTATTAATTTTTTATGTGAATTAAGAAGTTGATTAATGTATCTGCTGAATGACCAGAGGATCAAAGTTTATCGAATGAAATAAAAGTAAAATAATAACATGTGATTCTTATTATTATTGCTTGATTTTTCTATGTGTTTCAGTTGAACTATTTGTATATATGATTCAGAAAGTGACTGACAGTTTAGGTCACAGTTGTTCAGTGTTGTTTAATTCTTTAATTGAAAAGTTTTGAATTATTTGATAACTTGTGATGTTAGTAGTAATATAAAAGGGAGTAAGAAAATAAATGTAGGAAGATTTTCTTGAGAAATTGATTTAAAGTAACTGAATCCTTAAATTTGCCAATTTGTGTAAATGAACAACTGTGACCATTTAAATTCCTTTTTTTTTTTGTTGGTATCTTTTGGCTGATAACTGTCAGTGTTAAAAAAAAAGGGGGGAAAGGAAAAGTTATATATATATTTACATGTTTTATTTTATGTTCAATGTAGTACCCTGCTGTGAGGGAAGTGTTTGACTAAAGGAGTCAAAAAAAGGTTAAAATTGAATAGTAAATTAAAAGATAGATTTACTTATGTAAGTCTTAGGATGTAAGAAAAAAAATTATGAGCATGTTGTATATCAGGATCTATTTTATATGTTAGTGCTGACTTCCCATAACTCACAGCAGGATACATGAATAATTTTTTTATTTTTGTTTATTTTTTGGGGGTTGGAAAATTGCCCAGTTTGTTTTTCTTTTCATTATTTTTCTTTAATTAGTATCATGTATAATATTTAAAAAGGTTGGCTATGAGAGTCTCTGTCTGTTCATAATAACATAAAGAAAGTTTAAAGTGGGTTGTGCTGGGACAGAGGCTGCCATAGACCATAATGTAGGAAAAATCATTTTTACACCTACCTTGTGTAAAAATCACAACAGAACTGGCACAAGTTCTAGGGTGCAAGTTCATTGCACAAACTTTAGTTTTTGTTGGGTAACCTGGGGTATTGCAAAATTTAACACAACGCGCTTTAATGTGATGTAGTAGTAGGATGAGGAAAATTTAAAAGATAATAATAAATTAACTTAAACCAACGAGAGTAAGAACAAAACCTTCTTTCTCATCGTCACACTATTAACTAAGCATAAAATATATATAACCAAAAAAAAAAAAAAAAAAAGTTGTCTCATGCGATAGACGTAGCCGATCATAGCATATTGTAATATTATATTTGACTTGAAATTGCTGTCATTTTATGGTTTATCGATTAATTTAAATAAATATAGGAAATAACGTGAAAGCAAATATTATGTACATCACGTATACTGTTGCTCATATGTAACTGGGATTCAAATATAAAAGGGCTACTTCAAATTTTTCTATACTGTCCATATCGAAACTGTCATATATGATAAACACCCAAATGGACGCTCACGGGTAAGCCATTGTCACAGATAATAGGGACAGGCACCGGAGATTGCAAGGACGAACAAGCTGATGCTGAACGCAGCGGGAACCCAAAGTGAACTTTTGAGCAATTTCAGTATTTTTTTTCTTCTTTTTTTCATAAAGCTATATAGAAAAGAGTTTCCTTTAAATACAGTTGTCCAGTAGAATTCCTGGGATTCAACTGTAGAAAGATCCCATTAATTATCCAGGTCCGTATAGCTGAAAAAGAAGGCCGTCGAAACAAAAAGAACTAATAGTTCGCAGCAAAACATATTTATTTTCTTTTGTAGAGGTTTCATAATAAAATGAACAGAACATTAATAGTGTAATTTCAGCATGACCATAAGTTACGAGAATGCAAAAGATAGGGGTGAGAGAGAGAGCTACGGGGTTACATGTTATTCAATCAACAGTTGTAGAGCGAATTCTGAAGTTGACTCTATTGCAATTAAGATCAGACTGATGAATTACGCCAAAATTATTAAAACAGTGCCAAACTTTCCAGCCAAAGTTAATCCTTTGTTTGTAGAATAATTTAATATAAATATTTTGAATTTATTAATTTCGTTACAGTAGTTTATGCCAAGTTTTATCGCCAGAAGACCGTTATTTAAGGGAGACACTCAGACTAGGATTTATTGCACATCCTGTGATAAAAAAAATCTAAATTACCCTTTAATGATATTAGAACGGAAATGTATTGCTTAATTTAGCCTCGAATAAATAAACATACGCAATTTAAAAGAATGAAAATGTAATTATGTATCCAACGGTTTATAACATGGAAATAATATTTTTTTTATATTTTATTTATTAAATGATTTAGAAGAGCTTATAATTTTGAGAGATGTCATTTAAAAGGAATATGTTTCTGTTCTCAGACGATTTAAAAATAGCATAAGGGATAAAGTATTATTAGAATTAAGATATTTATTATAGACAAAAGCGAATAAATAAAAGTAATTTAGAATTTAGTTATCTATTTTTATTAGCTATTTAATTTATTGAAAATATAATAATTATTTATTGCCTTTATTTAAAGTTATAATTAAAACACATATATGTGAAGGAACGACTTCACATATTTCTCCCCAGCGACGAGGAAAAAAAAATATCGTCAAACTGGACGAAAATTATAAAAATAAAACGCTCTCTCTCACCTTCACAACAGTGTAATACAATTCCAAAAATTTCTGCATACCATTGTGGAACATGTAAAGTAACCTTTTGTTAAACAATAAAAAAAATTGTGGCATATAACAATAAATTTGAAAAAAAAAAAAAATCAATAATAATGAGTTATGGAACAATGAGACATATTCAATCATCGTGATACTAAAGTGATATTCTGAAACAAATCACATAATCAATAATTTATATAAATATGATATATAAAATGTGTAAAATATTAAAAAACAATCATTTATTACAGTGTATGTATGTTTGATAATAAGGAAAAGGAAATCAGTAACCAGAAATATGAAAATCAAATAATTTTTGTATTTTGTTAATTTTCAAAAAAAAAATTAATATTGCATTAATATGAAAAAAAAATCAAATATTTTTGATTAAGAAGACCATTATCGTACACGTGAAAAATTAAATTCTAACAAAGTGAGCCAGAGAGTGTATAATAGAACAATAGCTATGACAGATATGATGGTTTTGTGATGCCTAACTGAACATAGCGTACTGAACAATATGTGAAAAGCAGAAGAGGCTTCATGTTGTGCAAAAATGACAACCAGCATTCTGCAAAGTGACATAATGAAATGTCCCTTGTATGTGTAAAAATGTGTAAAAAAAAAATCTAGCCCTATGTCAGAATAAAAGCGCACATGTAAGAGTTCAAGAAAAATTATTTATTCTATTTTATTTTAACTTTTGTCTATTTTTATGCCTTCTAATTTATTTTGTTTTGCATAAATTTATGAACCAACTTTATTTCAATAGCTTGTGTTGGTAAAAAAAAATATTAAAATTTACTTGTATGAAATAATTTCCTTTTCCTGAACAAAATTTTTATTAAATGAATTAGCATTTGAATTTCTCACAAAAATATGATCTCAATAATAATATAATTTTTAATGCATAAACTTCTGAGTAGACCTGAAATAGGTGATAAGAATATAACTCATAAAAATTGTCGAAAACAGCAAAAAAAAAAAAAAAATCTAAATACACTATTGTTTTTTTATAATTACAATTGAACTATTATTTTATCGAGCCCAATTAATATTCAATATCTTTCTTAAAAAGGGTACTGTATGTTATACAGATAATTCCATAATACTGCTCAGTAAGAAATAGTCTTAAAAAAAAAAAAAAAGAGAAGAGTGAACCAGCCACATACTTCTGCACAGACTACTTCTTACAACGCACAGATGATTTTACGGCCATATAAAATACATCTGTGGTGCAAACCTTCCAAAAAGGAATTATTTTAATTAAGAAATTTTAAATAATTAAATATTTAATTTAAGCCGAAAGAAAACTTTCTGCAAGGGTTTTACTCTTTAGACAAGAAAAAAATTTGATAAAAACAAAATCTTAAAACGTACAGACTATGTACGGAAATTTCACTTTTTATGTATTTCTTTGAAAAACAAATAGGCTCTAAAAAACATAACAGCGTTTATTTCAAGTTGACAAAAAATTTATTTACTTTTGTGTATGTGTGTATTATTATTGTAACTAGTCTTTTGTAAAAAAAAATTCGTGTGAAAATTTAATAAAAGAAAATGTAATTATCTCCACATGTGAACCAATGAAATGGCAACCAAATAGGTCAGATAAAATTTTGTGAGAGTGTGTGTGTGTCAAACATTGGGTTGTGAGGCCAAGTTTGAGAATAATGAAGAAAAGCATGGAAAACCATACATGTGAAAGACAATGGAATATTATTGAATAAATTTGAATTATGACTGACAAACTGAGCAGCCAGCCAATAATACAATAAATTTCTGACCCAAAAGAAAATATATACAGGAACACATGTAGAAACATAAGGGAAAAAAATGAAATATTCTTTTTGGTGTGTGTGCGTGTGAGAATTATTAATTATAAAGTGTTTGCAAACGTTAACCCTTTAGCCGTTACCTATTTTTTTCACTCATCCTTTCTAAAACGTTAAGCACATTCGACTAGGAACTCTTTTAAATAGGTTTTGAGTAGAAGAGGTATTGCTTTCAAGAACGTTAGTAATTTTTGGGGGGAGCAGGGGCGGAGTGACAAGTGTCAAATCTCATAGATAACAATGCGGTAGATAACAATAAGGAGCTAATCCTGACTCCTGAAGGTCATTGCTGTGAAATTTTCAGACAGTAAATTTTTCTCGTAAAAATATGGTTTGATACTTTTTAGCTGTATTTCGTTTCAGTTGAACTGATTTGATATTTTTAAAAATGCGTCATTTCACTTATGTTTACAATCTTTCTTCCATATAGCAATTAATTTTACTAGAGAAAAATAAGCATTACATCAAAATAAATGAAAAATAAATAAACAATAATAATAATAAATTAAAATTATTTTAGAACTTATTCTCATTTGAAAAAAATCTACAAGTGAGCCAAAAAAATTATTAAAACTGGAAGAATTTATTTATGTGCTGAGAAAAAGGGGATGCAGATAAAATTAAAAAAAAAAAACTTTTTATTTATATTAGTAATTTAAATAAAAACAAATTATTTAATAAGGAAAATTTGTATTTATTTAATTTTTTCTGGCAATATTTGACAGACTTTCTGTTGCGTATTGCCAAATTTGATTTAAATCATTGCATGACAAATTTTTTATTTTCTTATTTTTAAGTAATTAACAGTTTTGACATGTAAAATCATTTATTAAATTTAACTTAAATGCTTTACGCAAATTTAACTTGCGATTAACAATTACCTTTGATAGCAAACGCAACAAAAATAGATTAAATACAATATTTACGAATCAAAAATGAGCCCTATGTAAAAACATCCCAATAAAAATTTTTTTTAACTTATTTTGAATAGAAATAGTTAAACAAAATAATTAATCAGGTGCACAGAAAGGAACCTATAGGTAAACATGCCAATGCAAATTATTTTTATTTATTTTGAGTAGAAATAGTTATACAAAATCAGGTGAATGTTTTTAATATGAGTGAGCACGAAAACAGCCCTTTTTTTTCTAATGAAGGTTTGTATTTTTATAGTTTGACACGAAACAATTGTTATTACTAACAATTCGTAGGTTTCAGAAAATAAGGGTGATTTGCTGACAAAGTTGTTAAAATTCAGGCGTTTAGAATATAATTCGCAGAGAAAGTGTGTAAGCTATTCTTCTTCTACTTTGTTACAGGTACGTAAACATTATGTTTTAAACTTTGAATATGACAAAAGAAAAATCAAAATAAAGAAACTCGAAAAAAAAAAAAAAAAAGTATAATATTTATTTAGATTTCACTTTTTTGCTAATTCTTAAATTATCTTCTGTTAAATATTAACAATAAATAAATAAAAATAAAATTTTAATGAAAATTTCTTTTTTCAATGGAATTTTCCCCCTAAGTATACTAAATATTAGTCCAGGCAATTAGAGAATTCACACGGAAAAATTCATGGTGGTTCAAGAAATTGGGATGCTTTATTTACTTCGATTATTTGAATCCGAATTTTTTATTTCTTATCGAAAATTTCCCCTCCAATCCGTGTGTATCAAATCCTTATCCTCGAAAAATTATCTATTAAAAACTATCGCTTTTATTATTTTACAGAAAAAAATACTTAGAAATTCGAAAATGTGTAGAAAATATGCTACAGGTAAGATTATTTTATGTAAGTTTATGGGGGAAATAATAGGAGAGAGAACCGAGTGCATTCTTACTCGCGTTATGCGGTTATTTCAAATCCGCAGTTGTTCTAGTTCAGTAAATATCACCCTAATTTAAAATGAATTTATTTCTAGAACTATATTCTGAATATTTCAAGATAAAGTGTCTTAATGCATCAAGAATTATTAGCCCCGATTAATAGGGTTGGTTAGTTGTATGATTAAGGCCGATTGACTCCGTAAGTGTCCTAGGCCTATAGGGGAAATGCCCTCCGTGGGGGTCTTTCTAAGGAGTCCTAGCCCTTATTTACGCGAGTTTCGGAGGAAACCATGGAAAAATGCGAACGGCTAAATCGATGAGTGCGACCTGGGGTCGAACCCGGCACCTCCCATCTATCGGCTTTGAGCGCAGAACCGCTCGGCCGCTGGTGGGCCCCTCGATTAATTGGGAATATATGAATAAGGCATTTCGCTCAGAATTAGTAAAGGCCCCAAAGGTAATGAAAAATTCAAATCGTATAACGATAGCTCTGAGTCTGAAACTATACTACATTTATGATAATGAGCAGTTAAAATACAAACTGGGACTTTTTCATAATATATTACATTAAGATTTATTGCTACATAAGATTAAATTCAGACCTGCAGTTATCATGGTTGTACATTGAGTACAAGGTAGGAAAAAGGCTCTAGAGCTTATGAGACTAAAAGTATGATAAAATCGGAACAAAATAAATATTTTAATAATGTACACGTTGTGTACTATTTTACTAGGATTTAATTACCACACGGGGCATCAAGTCCTAGACTTTGTAATTAAATTATGAAAAAATTATAGAATAGCGCCCCCCATTGAGCTATGTATGCTGAAATTTAATAGACACCAGTTTATGTCAAACTGCAACTAAATAAAAGTTTTACGAAAATTCTGCTCATTAATTTTTGAATTAGAGCTGCTATGAAAGTTTTTTCGCGTACATAGACAGGCAGGCCTTTTCATAAATGATCAAATCCTCTTCAAGATCTTTCAAAACGTATAAATAAAATAAAAACTGGAAATCGAAATTTTTTATAAGTCCGATATATTTTTCTTATGAAAACAGAAGAAAGTAAAACTCTGGTATATAGTTTATTAAAAATTAAATAATCTGTGTGTCTCTCACGAGGCTTTCTCTTACCTTGCATTTCAAAGCTACACAGATAGATTTTATATTTAGACGTAAATAAATAAGGTAAGATAATGCAGTTCCATCTAGTTTAAAAATAAGCTAAAATCGGTTTACGGAGTTTATTTGAAATATAATACTGAGTGAGAGGATTAAAATGGGAGTTTAGGAGGTGGCATTCCGCGCTCCCCTCAACCCCCTGTTTAATTATAATGCCTACATTTATAAAAAAAAAAAAAAAAAAAAAAAAAAAAAAAAAGAATCTACGCTGTTATCAATTAGCCTTGAAACTTGCAAATTATAATGAACTTTTAAAGTGGCAATCAAGAACCTGTTTCAAAATAAAAAAAATTGAATTTCCCGCAGTTTTCTTTTCTTTTCTTTCTTTTTCTTTTTTTGGACGTTATGCTGAAAATTGATATAAAAAAAAGTAAAACGCTAAAAATTTCACTTTCGTGTTCAGGGCACCTCAAGACGTGATATTATACAAAATACGACAGTCAGCAAACAAACTTCAAAAAATACTCTATTTACAGTATGGGCATTAAAAATTAATTTTTCTACCTGGACAGAGTTCGTCAACATAGTGAAATATAACAATGCATTTGAATCAATTACATTCAATCGAAGAAAAGTTTATCATAATTTTGGGGTGCTCTGTATACTAGCTACAAAACGTATACATATTACGCTGTGTACTTAAATTTAATCTTGGATCAAAAACACTTTTCACAAAATGAAATACAATTCCAGCAATTTAAAACTGTAGCCCCAATGTATCCAAATACTTTGGGTAGCCCTGTATATGAATAATGAATGATATCCATATCACACGCCGCGCAAAATATGCTTTGTTGCATGAACAAAAAAAAAAGTTTATTTCATTTTATTTTATTAAGACAATCTATAGATGTTATACTGTGTAAGAAATTTTGCCCGTAGACTTAATGTGTTTGAAATCTCTTGGATGGCCCTGTATACGAACTCTTCTCATGATCCCAATGAAAAGTTTAATGTAGCATTACTATATGATAAAAATATAAAATACCATCTTCCTACTACTATTTGTTCTTGGGATATGCTGTTAACACACATATACAGAGAGATAGATTAACCGCTATAAAAATATGTTTTTTAGATTCAGGGAACCTTATAACGTGTAAATACAAAAAAAATCTCTATTTCGAAAATTTGACCCTAAGACAATACTTTATCCTTTTCTAACATAAGGATAAGTAAGTAGGTAAATATTTGATGTGGAATTCACACGACCATCCCTTACCCTGAAATTTAATACTATAAATACAGTTTAGAGATTAAGCAGTAAAATAACGAAAACTGTTATATAAACTGACATATATTTAAAACTTACTTATATTTAAAAAAAAATTCAAATTAGGTTTCGGAACAACTTTATTTGACAAATGCATTTGCGTGAGGGGTGGTGGGTACACACCCTTTCCCCCTCCCCTTGATTAATGTAACTACTTTTATATAGAATTCAAATTTATTGTCAAAATAAGTTCATTTAAAATTATTACAACTTTCTTATTCATTGTTTCTTGAAACGTACCAATCTTGTTTAAAATTTTCCAATAACAAGCATATCAACTTCAAGAAACGACTGAAATTATTTGTTTTAGAGTTATTCTGAAAAAAAAAAAAAACAGAGACAAAGATCAAACACTGAAAACTTGACTTAGGTATACAAGAAACCCTGAAAATTGTGAATATATAAAAACAAGCGATGCATATTTATCTTAAAAAAAAAAAAAAAAAAAAGAAAAGAAAAGAAAGAAATGTATTTATAATATGGGTATGAAGAATTAATTACAATTCCTGTCCATTTTTCCTAGACCTGGTAAAATATTATGGTAAAGAACTTCCTCTAATTATATGCAATAAAAAAGAATGTTTCGCTTAATTATTGGCAACCCTGTATATCGTCTAGAAATTATGGACACACTATAAGTTGCACATAAATACAATCCTTTTTTAATAACACAAGTCATAACCTGAAATACGCTTCCTTAAATTTTCAAATATTGACCCATTATTTATATTTTAATTCTTTTGCGTAGACCTGTAAAAGAATGGTGAATGTTTTTCATGTACCATATTCTACATGAAACCTGCTTTAATGTCTAAATATATATATATATGTATGTATGTATTCATTTCATTTGGTTTAGTGCAGTGCAGACTATAGATGTTAAACTCTACTTATATAGAATTACCCCCATATACGTAATGTATTTGACTTGTAAGATATCTACCGTCTTGGGTATCCATGTACATGGACCATTTTCTATATTGCAATGAAAAGTTTAGCACAGCAATTCTATATGGTCGAGATTTAAAATACAGAATTAAACTTTCAGCTTCTGAATCGGAATTCATTTTAATATTCCGGAGAGCAGAGAATGTAATGCAAAATGAAGAAATCAATACGTGCAAATTAGTAAAATCACTGGCAACTGTCGATTTTCTTAGACTAAGCCGTTAAGGTACACCCCAACACCCCCTTTATGAGAGCAATATTTTTTACCTTGAAAATCTAGTCATTCGATTTTATCTTTACACATTGGTATGTTTTCAGAAAATAAAAAGCGTGTCAATGTATACAGTCTCACTAAAAGTTGTTTCTATGTAGGGCCTTTGTATCAGTTAAAATGAAATTTCTCTTCTGCATTGTATTCAGAAGTACAAAGAAAAATAATCCCGGTTCGTGAAATTGCAAACTTTTTGGAACATTTTTCAAACACCGGCTTTTCCGAAAGTGCTAGAAAGAATCCTTTTCTACTGCAACTTTACCTGACACAGTAACAGAGTTTTATACATAAGACTAAAAGGGAAATCGCTTTTTCATTGTTTAGGAGAGTTAGTGAAGCATTATCTATTTCTTCCATTAACATTCCTTTCCCTTCCCCAACACCGTTTACTTTGTGAAACATTCTCATCACAAGAGTAATATGAAAAAAAAAAAAAAAAAAAAAAAAAATTGTATATTAATAGATTTTAATTGTTTCTTTACGTACACAATAAATTAAACGTACAATTAAAATATATATTAAAAAAAAAAAAAAAAAAAGAGAGAGAGAGAGAGAGAGAGAGTTCTACGTATTACAACGACGTATATTATATTTATTCTTGACTTCAACAATTTTTCAGAGTATAATTATATTAACAAAAATAATTTTATGCGATTAAACGCACAAAATTAATGTATATTCTATTTCGAATTAAATGAAAACTAGAAGAAAGAAATTATTGTTATTAGTCTTTGAGAGATACCAGCGAGTTAAATATATTAACCAATTTTAGCGGTAAGATATAGATATATAGAAATTCCCATTAAGAAAATTCACTAACAGAGCAAGTAAAATATTGTTCATGTAACCGGTGCTTAGTTAAAAAATTGACGTACAATTAATATTTAAATTTAAAATCTTCTTTCTACACCATGCTATTAATAAACTAGTATTGTGCTTTAATTAATTTTTTAATGATGTGTAAGGGAGATTTAAATATAAATGCATTTAACATATATAAAATGATTGTAATACACACGCAAAAGGAAAATTTCTATCCATTTTAAATATTTCGAAATTAAAATTAGATCAAAAATCACTTTAATTGGGTAAAAATTAATATTACTCCTGCAGAGGGAAATAATAAAATATATCGAAAGGAAAAATACGCTCACTTTTGTGTAGGTTAAGGTCAATTGACTATGATAGGGTCATAGGCCTATGGGTGGAATGCGCTTTATGTGGGTCTTTCTTAGAGGTACTAACCTGTATTTACATGAGTTTTGAAGAAAACACGAAAAGGCACAGCCCCGTCTGCCAGCTTTGAGCACAGAACAGCTCGGCCACAAGACGTTCAAAGACTCACCCAGGAAAAATAATGTTAAAAAAAAAATAGAACTTTCATAAATCATTCAAATTCTTTCTTGATTTGCAAATATGTTCAAGAGTATTATACAATTTCAATTTACCTTTTCTGATATAATAACATTACTTACACTCTAATTACTTCCTCTTAGAATAAAAAATCGGTACAGTAGAGAACATAGGAGTGTTACATCTATGCAAATTACGATATTTATGGTTGTATTGAAATTTTACAAAAATACATGTACTTATTCTATAGAAATTTTTAATATAAAAGATTACTCGTATAAAATGAAATATTGTATAAAAATAATGGTATTTTTGAATGCCTTCTTGGCATCTTAAGAGAATATATATATGTGTGTGTGTATGTATGTATGTATATATGTATTTTTTTTTTCTATAATCCACATAAACCATTTTTTTTCTAACTGTATATGTTACAAATGCATGAAAAATCCCAGGCTTGCATATTATTATGTAGATGGAAAGTGCAACAAGTGTTTTCAAGGAGCCGGGTACACATGGTTATCAGGTGCAATGAGTGCATGTGATTAACATTTGATTTACTTGTTGAAATAAAGAATATGTATATTGTAATCAGTGAATTGTTCTATTTATCAAGAAAAAAGTTAGTTTATGATTTTTTTTTTTTTTTTTTTTTTTTTCTGGGTACCCTTATTTTCAGAGAGGATTTTTTTTTTTTTTTCAAGGGAGCTTTTTCCTTTGGTGAATTTTTCCAGGGTGACTTTTTTTTTTTTTTTTTTTTTTTAGTGAAGGTCTTTCGGTATTCTAAAGATTAATTCCGAATAAAACATTGATTGGCATTGACAAGAAACTAACACAACTGCTTCTCGTATGAATAATTTTCGAGATAGAGATGTGACGTGTGTGTCTCTACATTGAGGCAATTTATTTACATTCTTCAATGACGTAAACTGAAAATAGGTACTTTTCAAATTGCGTCACATTCCTTGCGTGGATTTGATATGCTGTTAAGAAATGTCTCTCATAGTCATAAAGTATAGATTAGATGCAATTCTATTAATAATATTAATTCCAGTAATTCTGTTTATACCATTTTTAATAGCAAATATGCTATAATAATCCTCAATGACACTTTCAACGAATGGAATATCATAATGCAATGCATTTAATTTAATTGCTTGATATGTTTGTTCACAATATCATTTTCTTGAGAAACTTGATTACTTAAACTTTAGAACGGGGTAACTAAATATAAATTCGAAGAGAAAAAAATAGAACTATTGCATTTTCTTTAATTACTTTCCAAGCAAACATTTATGTCAGGTTGGTTGGAGGATTTAAGGCCGATTGACTCCGTGTGTGTCCTAGGCCTATAGGGGGAATGAACTCGATGGGGGTCTTTCTAATGAGTCGTAGCCCGTATTTACGCGAGTTTCGTATGAAACCATGGAAAACTCCGAATGGCTAGGTCGATTAGCGCGACCTCGGATCGAACCCGGCACCTCCCATCTACCAGCTTTGAGCGCCGAACCGCTTGGCCCATTTATGTCAGGAAAGTATTGTAATTATGAAAAAATTGGATTTTTAGATTTTAGTATACTTTTACGTTTTAAGGTCTTCTAAGTTTATTTTTGCTGTTTTTACGGTGAGGTATACATGCAGGCGTGTGTCTGTTAGGGAACTCAATAAACGATTGGTTAGATTGAACCGAAAATTGCCAGGTACGTCGCCGTCGTATGAATTGTTTAGATTTTGACAAGTCTGCGGATTTATATTATTTATTTGTGCATTTATTGTTTATAGCGAAAAAAAAATAAATAAATAATCATTATGTAGGTGCATGATTGAAATTATTGAAAGTGCGATGATGCGTAAACTACTTATTTGACTGAGCTGAAAGTTGGTAGGTATGTTAAAGGTTACATGAATTGTTTAGATTGAGTTTTCCGAACTGTATCAAAAGTAGGCGGACAGATAACTTATTTGCGTGGGTACATTTTTCTCTCTCAAATCAAATTACAACCTACTTGCCCCACTAAATTGAAATACCCTTTGACTTCATCTACATGAACAGATGCTTCATTATTTAATCTCTTTTAAAAAATATTAATACTTGTATGTTAACTTATTATTTAATCAAATTATAAAATTAAATTTGTTTCAAATTGAAATATCTATTAATTTCTTAAATTCAAATACGTAGTTTAATCTTAAGATTCTATAAAAACAACTTTTACATCTGATTTGTCAAATTGGGTATTTGAGAAATTTTATTTATAAAACTGTTATTTATAACTGTGATTAACATAATTTCTCAAGTGAAATGTTAAAGATACATAAATATGAAATATTTATATTTGTAATACAGTGATGAAATTATTTTTAATGGGGTGTTGTATTGACAAATGTGTACTCTCCCTTAGATTTCACGTCCGTTGGAAGGTAGTTAAAAACTTAGATCGCAATGTCCAATTTGTCTGAAAATTTGAGTCACACTTACGGAAATAAGGTGTTTCGAATCATATTGAAAGGATAAAAGATGATTTATACTAATAGTGACCGCTGCAAAAATATCAACTCAAATTAATTTGTAAATATTAAACAATGCATGAAATAAACATTAAAAATTTTAAAATAATAATAATAGTAATAATAATAATAATTATTATTATTGTGACATAAAGCAAAACAATTTTTCTGCAAGTAAATTCTTATAACAATGTGCACTAGGTTGTTGTGGCAATTACATCTTTTTCTTATACAGTCTATATATCATCACCTCTTGCTTATTTAACTTGCACAAAAGTTAATTCTTTTCTTATCTCAGTAAAGGTTTTACCTATGAAGTTTGGTGTGATTTTAATCAGTAGATTCTAAGACGTTGCAAACTGCAAAAGCACAAAAGGCGCTGTTTACATTCAATTAAAAAAAAAAAAAAAAAAAAAAAAAAAAACATATGTTTTGACAAAGGCTGTTTCACATATCAAATTTGGTGCATTTATTCTCTATATAAATTGAGATTTAGCATTCATATTCATTAGGTAAACTGCAACACAGCTTCGCCTCTTATCGGGCGATATGCACTCAAAATGGACGGGCAATATTGTTTCATTGTCGTCCTCTTATTTACTTAGTTTCGTGCAATTATATTAAATAGAATCTGAGATATATCCTTTCCGATTATGAGGAAAAAGGAAAAAAGCACGCCACCTATCTGCAGAAAAGCTTTCAAAGTTAATCAGTTTAATATTTCGCTATGAGCCCTCTCACTTACCGAATTTTGTTCAATTATACCGAATAGAACCTGAGGTGTAACCTTCTCTTATACGGATGAAATCGCACATTATCAGCTATACCTATACCTGTTCAGCGATTCACCAGAAAAGTATCTGCACCGAAAGTTGATAGGCCCTAATTTCTGTCAAGGTGCAACTGCATACAAATTTTTCTGAAACTCTGTGCAGTATTTTCTGAAATGTAGTTTCTACAAAATTTTTTAAAAATTATAAAATCGTGTTCAGGATTTCTGAAATCGTGTTAATCAGTCGAAAAGCGGAAGTCGAAAATTTTTACGAATCTAATACTTCTTTCTACTGAATGTAGCAGAAGTAAAAATGTTTAAAAATCCCGATGGCACCGTATATTTTTTGGTTTTGCACATTTTTTATTCTATAATGTGATTATTATTATCTTTTCTATTTTTCTGTATAATAATATCACACATGAAAAGTATGTTTTTTAAATTACTATGTTGTTAATTTTAATTATTAAACAGAAGATCGTACATAATATGAATACTCTAATTACTTAAAAAAAAAAAGGGGGGGGGGGAAACACGGATTTTATTTTTCTAAAATTTCGAATTAAGCATTTTACTTTCAATATTTTTATAGACGGTTGGTTTCCATGTTAAAAAATGGCGACATACCCTGGTGAGATAAGAAGTGAGGGACACAATCAGATTATCAATTTTAGAGGGGGGAAGGGTGTAGTGCAATTCAAACATAAGCGTTGAAATTAAAGTGAGAGGTGCGCAATTAGATTGTCTCCGTTTTCGATGGGTATTATGATTAGACTTCTACAGGAACTCTAAGAATAATTTTTTTATCATTTATTGACTGTGGAGTGTGGGCTCAAAAAATAAGAAGTGCGATATCTTCTAAACGCCTGAATGGGTTGAGCTAAAATTTGGTATATATATGTTATAAGTCACCATCACACAATTTATATGGATCTTGATGATCACAGAACTTAAAGATCTTTTCATGGTTAAAATGGAAAATACTTTATAATTATGAGTCGCAAACTCAAATTATTTACAACGTGTTTCCGTCTAAAATTCATATTTAAATAAGGTATAAATCAGTAGGCACGTTATTGGTTAAGAATGACAGTTCTTTTCAACTGAGAGGCAAAAAAGAATTTTTATATATTAAGGTCTACGGGATAAAACTATTTATGATTCAATTTTTATTAAAATCACAATCAACTGATTTGAAGAAAATCATATTTAGTGAAATTTTATTTTTCCGACTGCGTGAAAATAATGCCTGGACCGGGAGTCGAACCCCGGACCTTTGACTTACAAGGTCAAGGCTCTACCAATTGAGCTATCCAGGCCGACAACCGGTCAGCATTACTCACTCAGACAACCTTAAGGCAGAAACATCTGGTCTATCATTTAGATAGCTCAACAGAAATAAGCCGCAGGTAAAGGAAAACACCATTAAACAATGGGAAAAAAATACAATTTTTATTAAAATCACAATCAACTGATTGGAAGAAAATCATATTTAAGGTTGTCTGAGTGAGTAATGCTGACCGGTTGTCGGCCTGGATAGCTCAATTGGTAGAGCCTTGACCTTGTAAGTCAGAGATCCGGGGTTCGACTCCCGGTCCAGGCATTATTTTCACTCAGTCGGAAAAATAAAATTTCATTAAATATTTATGATTCGTTTTAATACTGTCAAACTATTAAAAACGCATAACAAAATGATTAATAACAATAATAAGATAAATGTTGAATATGGCAAATTTACTGTTTATTGGTCTTTCATTGAAACGGATAGAAAAAATGTGAATCCTTTAAAAATGACATATAACTTGGGGAAAAATACTACCCTAATACGATTTTTCTTTTTGTTTATTTTGCGGTTTCTCTGATTTAAATTTATTTAAGTAACTCTTAATTACTAGAATTTACAGAACGTCAAGCGAAGTCACTTCAGATTTTTCCTGGAAATGGTGTTCAAATATTCTATTTGCAGAGTTAATTTTGGTAAAAAAATTATCATTTAGTGAATTAATTTAAATCTCTTAATATTTTTATTCAGTTTATCAGAAACTGTTATTTAATTTTGCATTTGCATATTGGTTAGTAATTTCATTTATGGTTTTCTCGTATTCATTTTATCAGAAATAATTATTGAACTTCGCATGTTATATCGGTTTCATTTATAGATTTCTAATACTCAAACTCAACCCGTTTCTTTCATATCCCGAAGTGATTTTGAAATAGAAAATATTTTAGAAAATTATATGCGATAAAATCCGAACTGTTTCTATTTTACCTTTTTAGAAAAATAATAGTTTAAAAAACTACAGATAATTTTTTTTTCTTTAGGTTTTTTTTTTTTTTTTTTTTTTTTTTTTGGGGGGGGGGGGGGGATTAGAAAAGTTCGCTTTATCTACTATTAGTTATATATATATATATATATATATATTAATCTGTTTCAAATGTAGTAAGTACAGTCATTTAGAGACGACGCTAATCTATATGCATGTTTATAATATTAATGATTTTTTTCTTTCATTTGTAATAAATTTTTATTGAGAAGATTTAATTGCTTTTCGAGAAATATGAATCGCTTTGAAACAAGTTTTATACATATATGATTCAGTTATAACATGTAGCTAGATTACGCATAGCTGTAACCTAAATACCATTCAGCAACATTAATTTTACTGCCTAATAAATAACACATTCTAAAGATTACACATACACACAGAAGCATGTATATTTTTGGCCATTTATATTTGATGTAAAAATACAACTTTTTTTTTTCCCAAGTATTTTATTCATATGAATGCACTGCTTATCATGACACCTTCTATATTATGGTCTTGGTCAAGAATTCAGGAAATCTAAAGTATTATTCATAATTTCATTTAAAGGAACACATTTAACGCATATTGAAATTTAAGATGACCACAAATGAATATTCTATATTTAGAAGCAAGTTCAAATTTTTGCGTTACTTATAATTTATTATTGATCTTTTCATTTTTTATTAATCTTGATAGATTTTTCATTACATATTATTATAATTATTATTATTTTATTGTTGTTGTTGTTGTTATCTTCTTTGAAAAATATTTTAACAATATTTTCTTTAAACGAGAAAATTAAAATAATATAATACAGATAAACAACATTTTTAAATTAATATTAGTGTTTCCCTATATTTTAACTTTTAAAATTTAATTTCAAAATATTATATTTTTTTATCAGTTTTATTAGTGTCCTAATACCCGAATTTGAAAGAAAATACAATGCTATTTTAAATAAAATTAATATATAAATATATATAAATATACTCTTTTTTTTAATTAAAATATATAAGCTGTAACATATATATATTTCATTTTCAGTATAACAAAACAAAATTAGTTCCCATCTCATAAGAGTAAGATTTTCAATTGCACTTCTTATCTGCAATGCATGTGTCGTTACTTTAGAAAAAGGAAAACTATTTGGAATTTTACCTATTGTAAGTTTATCGATATCTCAATAGACACGCGTCAACAGCTCATCTTTATTTTTTGCCGAAAGTTCAACCCCTTGTCAATCACCCAAACCTGCAGGGGGGAAACGATACCTGGGAGAAGCCGTCTTTAACGGTTTAGGAGAAGAAATTCTAGTTAAAGATAAACCGTCTGCAACGGTCTAACTACACTTAAGGATGAGGGGGAAAAGCCGCCTGCAACGGTCTAGCGACAGAAAACAGAAGCGGAAAAAGCCGCCTGCAACGGTTATAGGGTTAAAATAAACTGATCATGTTATTCAAATGAGATAAAAACATAGTGTGAATTTGTTAAAAATGAATCTTGTGAAAGAGGTGATGTGTTCACGCAAAGAATCCTTGAAACTTTGACAACCAATGAAAATATAATTAGGAAAAATATACAATCCAAATATTTCCAAAACTCACATACATCCTTATGTTATTTATTTAAAATTTAGTAAGTAATTTTATATCAATATCTTTTTATTTATTATTATTTTCATTATTTTCATTATTTATTTTGTCACCCGAAATATTTATAGAACATGTGTTCATGAATTATAAGTGTACTTGGAAACCAATAAAACATAACCTTCAAAAATTGTTGTGAAAGTGTGAAATCCCCTACACAATTACAAGTGTTGAAACCAATATAATGGTCAAATCCCCTACACAATTACAAGTGTTGAAACCAATATAATGGTCAAAATCCATAGATTATAGAAGTCATTAATATACTGACAACCAGAGCAACACAATTGTGCTTAGAGGGTAAATGTGTATATGTGAAAATTAAAAATATAATCAAACGGGTGATATGTTATAATGTTTAAACAATATTGTAAAAAAGGAATATCAACTGAAATAATTTGAACTATTAAAAATTTAGTATATGTCTGTAAGTGTTCCAAGAAATATTAAAATTGAAAAAATTAAAAAAAATGCCACAAAAATAAATTTCCATTGCCGCAGATGAAAGCGCTAAAATTGCGAATTTAACGTGCACAGAAAATTATAAACAAACAGTAAAAGCAAAAAGTCATGACTAAAACAACAGTATTATCTACTGAACTGAGCATATATGAACTGAGATGAGCTGAGCTGAGGTGAGATGAGCTCAGATGAGGCCTCAAAAATTAAAAAAAAAAATGCGCATAAAGTAAATATATAAATAGCTTCAAAGGCTATAAAATTGCTCAGCAAAATAATAATATAAAAACTCGAGTACAAGAAGTGTAATCTCACTTCAAAAAGGTGAATAAAAAGAATTTCACCAAATCAGCTGATAAAAGGAACAGTAAAATAAATCTGTTCACACACGTGCAAAAGATGTTTTTTTTTTTTTTTTATCTTAAAAAAAATACTGCAATTATTCAGCAGTGGGCCCAATTTGATGTTAAAGTAAGCTTACTATATATTTTGGTGTGATAATTATTTGCTAGCAATAGTAATAAAATATTCCCATATATATAAGATAGACATATTAAATATAAACACCAATAAACAAACATGAAATATCGAATAAATGCGATAAAATATATCATATGTACAGTAAAAATAAAAAAAAACTCTGCAATCAACGTATTTGAACTGAATGAAAAAAATATATCACTATTATTATTATTAGAACACAAACAAACTCAGGCGGAATGGCGAGAGTTTATTTCTGTTTCAAAAAAAAAAAAAAAAATTAAGCAGTCTTCCGTTTCTGTTTTTTTTTTTTTTTTTTATCTTATCACGATTACTCTGAAACTTTTCTTTTCTTTTTTTTTACGTAAATGAACGAAATAAAACTATTATGCACATAAAATAAATTTCGTATGAAAGGTAATTAAGGGTTAAAATTTTAGAAAATGATGATAGGTTTCATCTAACAAAATTGAATGAATGTGGAAAAGAAATGTGTGAAATGAAAAATTACATTAGATGTCAATGTTCACGACCAGCATAATAATACCTGGATTTATGCGATAACATCTAACCGACAAAAAATATAATGTGTTATAAAATTTCTCAAAGTTTATGAAATTAGAAAAAAAAATAATTAAAAGATTTGTATTAAAATGTAATATTTTAGTTAAAATGGGCAAAGAAAATACTGCGTTATGTTATTATAAAAATTAAAACTTGAAAAAAAAACTCGACAACCAAAAATAATATTAGAATAAAATTATGTTTATGTGTTTAGGTATCCAAGATATACAACCAATTCTCTTTCTGTATAAGTGATTGTACATGATTATTTAAGAATGCCTGGTAAGTATAATAAATAAAACATTGAACATTATGTTCAAGACTAACAAATTTGTTAGGTTTACATGAAAGTCAATGTACATAATATCCGAAAAAATTAGAAAAGAAATATGTAAATTTGAAAAATTGTGTGTTAAATTTATTCAGGACATTTGCATGCAACAAGATACGGCCAGTATAGATTCATAAAATATATTATGTACTGGATTTACGTATTGTCCTGAATACATATAGTGTTAAAAAATGAAAATTGTTGGAGATACAATCAATTAATAAATATTTATCCTCAATATTTTATTTTATTTATATATTCTGTCACTGTGTAAGTGAGTATGTACCTATGCGTTGTGAGAAAGATGTTTTTATATAAACAATATTAGTAAACAATGAAAAAAAAATGTACCCTAAAGAAAAATAATATCATTCGATTTCTGTAAAATATGTTAAATTTTGTGTAAAATTTAAATAGTAAAAATGTAAGTTAATTATAGGAATACTCAAATTAAATGAAGTTTAATGTAAAATCATGCAAACAAAGACAATCAATGCAGATCCCCTCACCAAGAAAAATTTGGCCAGTAATTCAAGATAAGGAAAAAAGCATTGAATGCCAACAACACAAGTGCAATTAGCAGCGCTACTAATGCACATTGTGGCACAAAATTACATAAACTTAAATCCTAACATATTAATTGTGCCTCTTTTAATTCAAGGACTTAAATTAAATGTATAAACCTAAATTATTTATTTGTTTAACTATTTTTAAATGAAAGGATAAATAATGGTATTTAGAGAAAAGTGTAGTGTTTTGACAGTTAGGTTTTGAAACACAGTGATGCATAAGATTATACAGCCCTTATCTTTAAGAAACCAATTGTAAAAAAAAACTTGATTTAATATAACCATGATAAGAAAAATAAACCCATTATCTTTAAAATTAAAAAAATGAATCTCAATAATTTATGTAAAGGTGTGAAAGTTATGTAACATATTAAGTAAAAAAAATATTAACTAAGTTCTCTAAAATATATTGCTAAATTTTGCTTTAAACTATGACCTTAAAAAGTAATAAAAAACATATAAATTTATGGAACAAAAGTATGAGAATAACTGAAATTATCACTCTAGTTATTTTATTTATTCATTAATTTGTTATACAATGGCAGTTCCAAGCAGGCTAAAATCAGTGAACAAAAAAAATATATGTGTGTAAAAAGATGAGAAATAAGTGTCTAGATATCGACTGATATCAAAAACGAATTTTCGCCGACACATCTCGAAAAGTTATCTAAAAAAAAAGGTATGTGTATTTTCAACCTGCCTGAAAAACACCAACATAAGAAATAACTTCAAGTTTAGTTCTTAAATTAAAAATATTAATTAAATTCAATTATTGACAATAAACAGAATAATAAACATTTTTCAAAAGGAAAATCTGAATATGAAAATAAAAAATATACTGAAAGGAAATGCAAATTTGTATAAAAATTGCACCAAAAAAATTATTATTATTATTTTCCGCTTTTTTTATTCTTTTTTTTTTTTTTTTTTTTTTTTTTTGCATTATGAATGAAAAATCAAGAAATTTCTAAAAATTTATCATCACGCATTGTATATCGGTATTAGCATAAAAAGGAAAATATGAATATGAGAAATATAAAATACTATAATATGTAAATTTATATATATATATTACACATAAAATTTAAAAAAAGCAAGGTTTTTTTTTTTTTTTTTTTAATCATTATTATTATTACTTTTAAAATTGGGAAACAAAAATATATTATATGGAAACAGAAACAAAAATATATATACAGAAATCTGACAATATTTAAGTATCCTTGTTGTTTGTATTATCTAAAAAGTTTTTAATTAATGATGCACCAAGAAAAAAATTATGTATCAACAAGGATACTTAAGAGTGAAAAAAAAATATACAAAACACTCACCAACCTTTCATAATCTTGACCTGAAAATAAAACTTTATTTTTATTAATTTTAATAAGATAGGAAATGATTTTCTCCGCGTTCGGTTCTCCAATTACCCCTTCATTTTAGCAAGACCTTGTGTCCTGATGAATAGGTGCATATTTAATGATTTATTTCACTTGACGCAAAATTTTACAAATCTTTCAGGCCTTAGTTCTAAGTGATATTTCTCTTCAGGAAAATTAATGTTCGATTCGCCATGCACAAAAATAACATTCCATTAGTGTCCACGGAAATGTTATCTCATGTATATGTTCTTTATTAAAAAACATCATAAGCGGACCTCGTTCTTTCCCGTATGAATATTATGTCTCAGCAGGACTTGAAAAAAACAAAAACTGTCGAAAAGACGAGTACTAAATTTGAAGACACTGTAGCAGAGAACATATGAAGCAGCACAGGATGAAACAACAAGCTATGAAACCACAAAGGCCACAGTAGAAAAAGCGGCGGGGACTGCATCACAAAGCATTTTTTGGCGAAAAGCAGAAACAGCGGCCGGCCAGCACAGAGTCGCGGAAAATGAGATCAAAAGTTCTCTGACTAGAGTCGAAAAGGACCCGCGCCGGTAATCCATTAAAGGAGATAGACTAAACACTGTATGCAGGGCCGGCTCTAGGCGGTAGGCAAGGTAGGCAACTGCCTACGGCGGCAAAAATTAGGGGCGGCAAAACCAGCTGAACTACAAAAAATAAATAAATGAAATACTTCGATTATTGAATGAAGAAAATAAATAAATAGAAAAAAAAGTAAATAAATACAACAAGAATTTACAGGCTTCTCTGCCCATTGCTATAATTTGAAATGCAGACAAGAATAAACAAATTTCTAAGTTCTGTACAGTAAGGTACAGTTATTATTTATGCAGCCGCGACGCGAAGGGAGAAATGCACACTCGCTGGTTTAACAAGCTCTTTTTGTTCTCTAATTAAAGAAAGTCAAAAGTTTGCCAATTGTTGGCAATTTTAGCAGTGTTCTTCAGCATGTAGGAACTATTTGGAGGTACCCTTTCTCCCCAGGACATTATCAGTATATCCTAAGTATGAAAGAACGTCCTAAGACATCCTCAGCCATAAGATAGGGACATTTTGAGTTGTCCGTAAAAACACGGTAAAATTTAATTTGGAATTGGTAACAGTGATGTCACATTTAAAGCAATGCTTTATTTATGCAATAATGTCCATCAAATTCATTGGATGGGGGAGGGGGGATAAATTTTTGGTTAAGGTATGCTTCCATTGGCCAATCAGAATTTCAATGCAAATTCAAAGAACATTTTTTAAGGTTTTCTTCCTGTTGAAAGATCTACTGGTAAGGAACTGCTTAAAGTTTTATTAAAAGAGATGGGGGAAAAAATGGGTTAAAATTATAAAATATGAGAGTCAAGGTTATGAAAATTGCTCAGATATGAGAGGCGACAAATTTGGAGTACAATCAAGGATTAAAACTTTAAACTCCAGGGCATTTCACGTACATAGCAGCAGCCATTTATTAAACTTAGTAGTTAATGAATGATTGCGAAGTTGGAAAATTTGTGTAGATTCCCCAATATCTTTATTTCTTAAAATAGAAAATATTCATGATGCTTTATTAAGTCATTTATAAAAATGTAGAGATAGATAATATGATTAAAAATGTGGCAGTTGTTTATTGATTACAGTCGGCAGCAAAATTATTGAAGCACTTAGTAATAATTCCTACTTAATAGATGCGCACATAATACTGTTTTATTAAGTAAATATTTGTCGAGTGATGATCTTAGTCTTATACTGTTTTTAAAAAATCTGATGTGGGCACCACATGACTTCCTTATACACTTTTAGAAGTATACATAATGTTAAAAAATATTGTCACTGGACCCGAAACAGTTGGCTAAAAGTATTTTTTAAAAAATGCATGCATACGTAAAAAAAAAATAAATAAATAAATAAAAATAAAATAAAATTGTGCCTTGAGGGGACTCATTTTAAAGTTGTGCCTTGGGGGGGGACTCATGTCAAAGTTGTGCCTTGGGGGGACTCATGTCAAAGTTGGGCCTTGGGGGACTCATGTCAAAGTTGTACCTTGGGGGGGGGACTCATGTCAAAGTTGGGCCTTGGGGGGACTCATGTCAATGTTGGGCCTTGAGGGGACTCATTTCAAAGTTGCGCCTTGGGGGGACTCATGTCAAAGTTGTGCCTTGGGGGAACTCATGTCAAAGTTGTGCCTTGGGGGGGACTCATGTGCTTTGGGGGGACTCATGTCAAAGTTGTGCCTTGGGGGGACTCATGTCAAAGTTGTGCCTTGGGGAAGGGACTCATGTCAAAGTTGTGCCTTGGGAGGGACTCATGTCAAAGTTGTGCCTTGGGGGGGATTCATGTCAACGTTGTATCTTGGGGGGGGACTCATGTCAAAGTTGTGGGGACATGTTAAAGTTGTGCCTTGGGGGGGGGGGACTTCGGATCCGAAACAATTGGATAAAAGTGTTTAAAAAATGCATTTTCACCGTGTTTCTGAACTATTCCGGAAGTTTCAAATCTCTAACTAGTCGGGAAGTTAGTTAAATAATTTTTCTGTTGAATCATATAAACGCTGCTGAAGGCAGCAGTGACACGAAGCAATTGGCTAAAAATATTTAAAAAATGCATTGTCACCGTGTTCTGAGCTTTTCTGGAAGTTTTAAATGTCTAGCTAGTCGGGAAGTTAGTTAAAAATCGATTGCAAGATTTGTACTGGTAACGCTGCCGAAGGCAACAGGAATCGGAAACAGTTGGCCAAAAATATAAAAAAAACGCATTGTCAACGTGTTCTGAGCTTTTCTGAAAGTTTCAAATGTCTAGCTAGTCGGGAAGTCAGTTAAATTGCAAGATTTGTCCAAACCGTTTTTGAGTTATTACCGTTTTTTGATACATTATGGCCAAAACCAATGTATTTTTGGTCATTATGAACCTAATTTTCCTAAATATCTCCAAAATGGAAAATCATACAAAGTCCAAAAAGGGAGGTGCAGAACTCTATGTTATGACAAACCTATGTACCAATTCGCAACTTTCTACGTTCAACCGTTTTTGAGTTATTACCGTTTTTTGATACATTATGGCCAAAACCTATGTATTTTTGTCATTATGAACCTAATTTTCCTAAATATCTCCTTAACGAAAAATCATACAAAGTCCAAAAAGGGAGGTGCACAACTAGATGTTATAACAAACCTATGTACCAATTCGCAACTTTCTACGTCCAACCGTTATTGAGTTATGCGACATACACACACACACACAGACACACACACATACAGACGTCACGAAAAATCGTGTAAAACCGCTTATATCTCTAAAACGAGAGCTCGCGTTCAGACGACACTTGCAGGTGTACAACTATACATCATGACAGTCACACGTATAAATTGGCAACATTCAGCGATCATTCGTTTTCGAGCAATGTGAAATACAAAATCCATTTCGCAAATCGGGATTACTATACTTCCTTATACTTTGTATAAGGAAGTAAAAAGCAAGTTGATGATAAAAAGAAGCGATCAAACTAAGAAATATATATATATCTAATATATGAAAAATGCGGATGTGTGCTTCAATAACTTTGCTGCCGACTGTATAATAAAACAATTAAAGTTTTATGTTTGATAGTCATTTGATACAAAATTTTGAATCATATTAATCCGATTAAGTAAGCTACGTGAAACAAAAGTTTTTGATTTATACCAAGCCACTGATTTATTAAATAGCTCATTATTATTATTATTATTATTATTATTTTACGAATTAAGATCAGTTGAATCCTTTGAAAACTTTATCTTTGGTGACTCCTCTGATCTTAACATTTTAAAATTGGCTGGTAAAATATACTTTATTTTCTGCACTTTTGAAAAAAAAGAATGTCCAGTTGACGTCCTTAAATTCATTACCTTCCTTAACATTGGGCCGAATTTAAGCATTGCTTTAAAAATTTTGTTAACCTTGCCCATAACTTTTGTTAACGGAGAAAGATTTTTTTCTAAACTAAAAATGATAAAAAAATAATCTGGTGTGTCACTCACACGACTTTCTCTTACCCTAAATTTTATACTATATATACAGGTTGCAGATTAAGAGGTAAGATAACGAGTACTCTTATATAAAACTGTGTTAAACAATTCAAATTAGCCCTCGGAAGAGTTTTATATGATAATTGCCCCCTCAACCCCCGTTTCAATTATGCACCTACATTTATATAGAATTCAATTCGGTTATTAAAAAATAATTCTGATTTTTAAAAATAATTTATTAAAATTATTATTTAAAAAAATTATCTTTTAGGATAATGCAGTCGATTTCCATATTAGAGAAGTAGTATAACACCAAATATCCAAAAACAGTCCATTTTATTCTCAATATTAAAAAAAAAAAAAAAAAAATCGATAACTTTGTTTTAAATTATCGCAGATCGATCGTTCAACCATTCGTTTTAAAGGTATTGGCGAGCTCTTTTGAAAGATACCCATCATGAAAATTTACTCCCCTCGAGGGGGGGGCTCCTACATACATAATTTTTTTCCCCAGTTGACTATCTCTATTACAAAAAATATATATTCGTTTCATTTGGTTTAGTGCAGTGTATAGACGTTAAACTTTACTTACCTGCCATTTCCCCCATAGACGTAATGTATTAGAATTCTCTTGATTGCCCCTGTACACGAACCATTTGCTTGATCTTAACGAAAAGCTTACTGTAGCATCCCTATATGATACACATTTAGAATACCAAGTTTGAACTTTCTGCCATATATATATATATATTTTTTTTGAGATATGCTGATAACAGACAGACACACACACACAGACATACAGACACACAGACATACACACAGACCATTTGCTAAAAACATGATTTTCGTATTCAGGGGACCTCAAAACGTGTAAATATAACAAAATCTCGCGATCGCAAATTTGACCCAAAACCAATACTTTCTCTACCTTATGGGTAAGAGAAAGTAAAAATACTTTAAAACCATGTCTAGTCAAAATCGACTCAATGGGTTAGCAATGCTGGCCATTGAACATGAATCGAGTAACAAATTAGATATGCAAGAAGTTATTCGAGATTTGTAGAAAAAAAGTTTGAAAGAGATTATTTTATTAAGGTTTAAATTTTGTATATTGTACTAGCATTCTTTACTCTTTGCTGTTTAGAAAATATTGTCTGTACTAGTAGTATTAGTTAAAAGATTTTATGTTTTTAACTTAAAAAAAAAAAAAAAAAAATAGTAATATATACTAGTGGATCTGCAGATCAGGAGCCTCAACGTCCTATTTGCATCAGACATTTTTCAATAGGTCATTTTTATTTATTTCTTATTATATAATAGTATATATTGATTCGATCGACTTATTACCATAATCAGATACATTCCTGAGGGGGGCTACCGCCCCCCTCAACCCCCCGCTGTATCTCTCTTTCTATACCTATTTGTATATCATATAAAGTGTTACGGAATTGTAAATAATTGCATTTATTTTTGTATAATTTTTTTCAAGGAGGTTTAGTAAGTCGATAAAATGCTAATTTTGTGCATTTCTAGTCGTTTTAGCGTTAAAATAGCCTAATTTTTCTTTAAAAACGAATTGAAAAGCTCCAATAAGGGAAGAAATGGATTTGGCGCCAAATTTTGCGACTGTTTCCTTCCTTGGCGATTTTTTGGCGACCTTGGCGAGAAAATCCTTATTAGGGATATACCAAATATGGAAGCTCGAATCTCATTGGCTGATGAGATACGATAATTTTCCAGAACAGTCTGTGTTCGATAGAATAGTATAAAAGGAGCATTTTTTTAGCCAAGGCTTCCAATCTCAGATCTGTGTCGGTTTCGTCAAATGCTTGCTTTGCTTTGAGCCTCTTTGAATGAGACTTGCTTTATGTGTTATTGCTAAACAGTTTGTACTGTTGTTTTGCGGTTAACGGCTGTTGTTTAAGCTATGTTTACTGGTTGAATTGAAGCTGATACTTGGTTTATAGACCTGTATTCTTCTGGAACTTTCTGTGAATAAATCACTGAATTTTTGCAAGTTTCGCCTTTCATTCTCGGACAACTTACAAACCCCCAAGTACGCAACAATATGCATTCTTATTAAACGACGGTCTTGTATTATTTCCCGGAAATTCATAAATACCGAATTTCATACAAAAAAAATTACATAGCATATCTGAAATATTTTGCGTAACCTTTAAACTAATTATCAATTCTATGCCCACAATTTTCAACATGAAAACAGGCTTTTAAAATTCTAATAAAATTTCATTATATTTGATGGGGTGTAACCATGTTAAAATACACTTTTAAGAAATACCGACTATACACCATAAAAGTACGAAATTCCTTTATGTATCCCGGAAAAGTAACCACAGTCATTATAAATGCCAATAATAAGAAGAAACATAATTAATTATAACTTATTAATCTTTCAAACTAATTTGACATCATTTGGATGATTACAGTACATACTCGGAATTATTTTGTGTGGTCCCATAAATTATTTAGTCTATACATAACCTTTTTTTTAGAGTAAACATGATTTTAAGCATCTTTATAATGTATGTTAACTTTATTAAGTTCAATTCAGCATAAACGCATTAAAGTGCGCGCTTAAATTAAAAATTCGTCCATAGGCTCTAATGTTACGAAATTCTTTCGTGTGTCTTTGTAAACGAACCATAAACATTGTATACACCAGTAAAAACTATTCAGCTTATTTTGCGTTTAAAATTAATAATTGTTCCAAATTTAACATCGTTTGGATGACTAAGTGACATTGTCAGAACGCTTTTGTAAGGTCCTGTGCATTAATTAGAAAGCTTAAGAGCACATATTTTCTTCAAGCGACATAAGTTTAAGCATCTTACTCACGTACTCTAGTTTCATTTTCTTCATTGCAAAGTAATGATATTAAAATGCGTTTAAACGAAATTCACCCCATACGCCGTAATGTTAAGAATTTTGGCGTGTCCCTGCACACAGTTTATAAAAAATATCGCAATGAAAATTATACAGCTACTTATATGGAAAGCTAGAATGTGTGCGCCAATTTGCAAGTCAATCGAAGGATTTTTGCGGCCGCTATTGCGTTACATACAAATTCTTCCCATAGGCCGTAAGGATAAGAAAAATTTTGGCGTGTCCCTGTACACGAACAACAAAGGGAATACACACTTTAATATTTTATAGGCAGGAGAAGATTTATGAGCCATAACTAAGATATGACGAGGCGTTTCATTTTAAACACACAAAATTTAATAGATGACTATGACAATTACACATGAAAAATACAAGTAACATGAACGACTACATTTTTAAGACTGCGATCTGTTCTAGCAGAGATAAAAGTAAAAAGGAAAGAACAGATCATTGATTGGACGTGACGTAACTTACCAACAGTCCAATAGATTAAATCAGGAATACAATGACGAAATACACCACACACACCTAACACTATACAGCTAATTCCGTTGGGCTCGTGAATATGTGTACCAAATTGCAAGTCTATAGCGTTATTTTTGGGGCCGCTATCGCGGTACATACAAATTCTTCCCATAGGCCGTAATGATAAAAAAAAACTTTGGCGTGTCCCTGTACACGAACTACAAATGGAATGCACACCCAAAACTATACAGCTAATTTCGTGGGGATCATGAACATGTGTACAAAGTTTCAAGTCAATAGCGTGGTTTTTACGGCCGCTATCGCACGACAGACAGACAGACAGACGGACGGACCGACGGAACCCAAAATCCTTTTGAGTCTCAACAGAGGGCCTCCACTGACGTTTCGGCAAAAATTGAAGTCAATAGCTTAATTTTTGCGGCGGCTATCGCGGTACATACAGATTCTTCCCGTAGGCCGTAATGATAGAAAATCTTTGGCGTGTCCCTGTACACGAACTACAAATGGAATACACACCTAAAACTATACAGCTGATTCCGTTGGGCTTATGAACATGTGTACCAAATTGCAAGTCGAAAGCGTGATTTTTGTGGCTGCTATCGCGGTACATACAAATTCCTCCCATAGGCCGTAATGATAAGAAAAACTTTGGCGTGTCCCTGTACACGAATTACAAATGGAATACACACCCAAAACTATACAGCTGATTTCGTGGAGCACATGAACACTTGTACCAAATTGCAAGTCAATAGCGTGATTTTTGTGGCCGCTATCGCGATACATACAAATTCCTCCCATAGGCCGTAATGATAAGAAAAACTTTGGCGTGTCCCTGTATACGAACTACAAATGGAGTACATACCAAAAACTATACAGCTGATTTCGTGGGGCTCTTGAACACCTGTACCAAATTTCAAGTCAATAGCGCTATTTTTGCGGCCGCTATCGCGCGACAGACAAACAGACAGAAAGACAGACAGACAGACAGACACAGCCCAAAACCGTTTTGAGTCTCAACAGAGGGCCTCCACTGACGTTTCGGCAATTATATGAGTATTATTTACTTAGCTCAATCAGAACGTTTTTACGATTTATATATATATGTGTGTGTGTGTGTGTGTATTTTTTTTTATTTGAAAGTTTTTAAAGCTTGAAGGTGGAGGGGGGCGGCACTTTTGTGGTTTGCCTACGGCGGCAAAAACGTTAGAGCCGGCCCTGCTGTATGGCTCTCGCAAACATACTGCGTTCCAGAGAGAAATATCGGAGAACTGATGAGTCGAGCGTAACCTATAAACACAAGCTGCTATTCTCGGCGTATTGTCCCAAACACAGCAAAAAGTATTTCACGAAGAGAGGATCAGAAGAGGACAAACTGCCGATACGATGCGTCCAATCCATAGTGTGCTCCAATCAGTGACATCCACAATGATTTTTCTCACAATTTAAAAATAATACAGCGACGACAAGTCATGTAGATCAAAATCCTTCAATTGAGATTAAAAACCATCGCGGTAAATAAGTTTCCATCTTCTTAAAAAAATTGCTATGATTTTATATTAACTCATAAAGTCATTTTAAACAAAAATGCCCCTCTCTCTCACCAATGCATCTCGAACTGGTTGGTCGCTGGTCTAGCACCAAAGTGTGTCCAGTAGAATTCCTGGGATTCAACTGTAGAAAGATCCCATTAATTATCCAGGTCCGTATAGCTGAAAAAGAAGGCCGTCGAAACAAAAAGAACTAATAGTTCGCAGCAAAACATATTTATTTTCTTTTGTAGAGGTTTCATAATAAAATGAACAGAACATTAATAGTGTAATTTCAGCATGACCATAAGTTACGAGAATGCAAAAGATAGGGGTGAGAGAGAGAGCTACGGGGTTACATGTTATTCAATCAACAGTTGTAGAGCGAATTCTGAAGTTGACTCTATTGCAATTAAGATCAGACTGATGAATTACGCCAAAATTATTAAAACAGTGCCAAACTTTCCAGCCAAAGTTAATCCTTTGTTTGTAGAATAATTTAATATAAATATTTTGAATTTATTAATTTCGTTACAGTAGTTTATGCCAAGTTTTATCGCCAGAAGACCGTTATTTAAGGGAGACACTCAGACTAGGATTTATTGCACATCCTGTGATAAAAAAAATCTAAATTACCCTTTAATGATATTAGAACGGAAATGTATTGCTTAATTTAGCCTCGAATAAATAAACATACGCAATTTAAAAGAATGAAAATGTAGTTATGTATCCAACGGTTTATAACATGGAAATAATATTTTTTTATATTTTATTTATTAAATGATTTAGAAGAGCTTATAATTTTGAGAGATGTCATTTAAAAGGAATATGTTTTTGTTCTCAGACGATTTAAAAATAGCATAAGGGATAAAGTATTATTAGAATTAAGATATTTATTATAGACAAAAGCGAATAAATAAAAGTAATTTAGAATTTAGTTATCTATTTTTATTAGCTATTTAATTTATTGAAAATATAATAATTATTTATTGCCTTTATTTAAAGTTATAATTAAAACACATATATGTGAAGGAACGACTTCACAACAGTGACCAGCAGGGCCGGCTCTAACGTTTTTGCCGCCGTAGGCAAACCACAAAAGTGCCGCCCCCTCCCCTCTTCAAGCTTTAAAAACTTTCAAAAAAAAAAAAAAAAAAAAAAAAAAAAATACACATACACACACACACACACACACACACACACACACACACACATATATATATATATATATATATATATATGAATCGTAAAAACGATCTTATAGAATTGAGCTAAGTAAATAATACTCATATAATATTTACTACTATTTCTTTTTTTTTTTTCTTTTTAAGTAAAAAACACAAAATTTTTGGAACTAATACTAGTACAGACAATATTTTCTAAACAGCAAAGAGTAAAGAATGCTAGTACAATATACAAAATTTAAACCTTAATAAAATAATCTCTTTCGAACCTTTTTTTCTACAAATCTCGAATAACTTCTTGCATATCTAATTTGTTACGCGATTCATGTTCAATGGCCAACATTGCTAACCCATTGAGTCGATTTTGACTAGACATGGTTTTAAAGTTTTTTTTTTTTTTAATCATTTTTAGTTTAGAAAAAAAACTTTCTCAGTTAGCAAAAGTTATGGGCAAGGTTAACAAAATTTTTAAAGCAATGCTTAAATTCGGCCCAATGTTAAGGAAGGTAATGAATTTAAGGACGTCAACTGGACATTCTTTTTTTTCAAAAGTGAAGAAAATAAAGTATATTTTACCAGCCAATTTTAAAATGTTAAGAGGAATCACCCTCTGTTAAGTCGTTTCCCAGATCTTTACAGTGCAGTAGTAATTCAATTTTGCACGTGTCTTTAAGTTTGTGGACATTGCATAAAAATTCATTAGAATGATTATGATTATTCAATAAATTTAATCTCAGCTTCAGTGCACTGAACTCCTGATCACTGAAAAGCAAAAAAAAAACTATTTTATATTTCTCTTTTGAATTTTCTATAGATTCATTTACACTTTCATAAGAAAAATTTCATTTTTAAAATTGAACATGATGGCGTGATTTAGTCAATTCAAAGTTTTTTTTTTTTTTTTTTTCTATGTCTATTACATTAGCTAATTTTTCAGCTTTTAAAATAAAGTGTTCAAAGGATTCAACTGATCTTAATTCTTAAATAACTAGTATATAACCCCGTCAAAAATGACGGAATGTGAACGACACGGAGGTGAACGATAAATCTTGAAAACAATGTTTAGATCATGAAGATTACCACGTGATCATTTAAATGTATTTTCAGTTTTTGTTTATAAATCAAATGTGTTTCGATATTTTATAATTTTCGTTCTGAAATTTAAAAAATTCTACCCGATCAATAAATATGAATGACAATAAAAAAACTGCTGGTTGACAAAAAATATAAGCCCGACAACACAACAGCAACAACACATCCCAGTGTTCCGTTAAGTGCTCTATTTAAAGTCTTCATAATAAGAATAATCTAGTGTGTCCCTCACACGACTTTCTCTTACCCTGAAATTTAATGCTATAAGTACAGGTTGGAGATTAAGAGGTAAGATAAAGAGTACTGTTATGTAAACCTATGTTAAACAATTCAAATTAGGCTTCGGAAGAGTTTTATATGATAATTAGTCCTGGCCCCCCTCAACCCCCCGTTTCATTAATGCACCTACATTTATATAGAATTTAATTCGGTTATTAAAAAATAATTCAGTTTAAAAAAAATAATTTATTAAAATTATTATTTAAAAAAGTTATCTTGTATGATAATACAGACGATTTCCATATTAGAGAAATAGTATAACACTTAATATCCAAAAAAAAGTTGAATTTATTCTCAATATTAAAGTAAAAAAAAAAAAAAAAATGTTAAAAATGAAAGAAATCAATAACTTTATTTTAAATTATCGTAGATCGATGGTTCAACCATTCGTTTTAAAGGTATTGGCGAGCTCTTTTGAAAGATACCCATCATGAAAATTTACTCCACTCGAGGGAGGACATCTACCCCAGGGGGGGGGGAGATGTACACAATACCTACATACACAAAAAAAAATTTCCCACTTGACTATCTCTATTACAAAAAATATGTATTCGTTTCATTTGGTTTAGTGCAGTCTATAGATGTTAAATTCTACTTACCTGCAATTTCCCCCATAGACGTAATGTATTTGAATGTCCCTGTACACGAACCATTTGCTTCATCTTAACGAAAAGCTTACTGTAGCATCCCTATATGATACACATTTAGAATACCGAGTTTGGAATTTCTCCTACTATTTGTTCTTGAGATATGCTGATAACAGACACACACACAGACAGACAGACAGACACAGAGACCATTAGCTAAAAACGTGATTTTCGTATTCAGGGGACCTCAGAACATGTAAGTATAACAAAAACTCACGTTCGAAAATTTGACCCTAAAACAATACTTTCTCGACCCTATGGGTAAGAGGAAGTAAATAACGATTCACTTCACTTTACCAAAATACTTTTTTTTAAGACTATCGAAGATCCTGTTTCCAAATACGTAAGCGAAGTGTGACGTCACTGACCGTCCGTGGATGCAAGAAAAAGATTCCCTATATTAATCGTCCATTGTATTTTTAAAAAAAAAATAATTAAAAATCGAGGAAAATTATTTCCCGATTTTAATACCCGTATTTGGGTATAGATATGCTATCGTATCCCTGTGTTAGATTGAGTTATTTTGCTGTCAAATTGACAAAATTTTAAATTTCAAAACTGTGTCATTTTTGGCGTTTTTTGTATTTGGCGATTAAAAACATACTACGAAAATATACATGCCAGATGTTTATTTTCGTAATATGTATTGTACGAAATATTGTTTCACATAATTCATCGCTCTTTTAATATAAGTTGTTAAAATAACCATGATTTTTGAAAGGAATAAAATATGTTCGCCAAATAATTTGGCGATATATTTTTTCCGCCAAGGATGACTGATATATTAAATCTATTCCGCTGCAACATATGAGTATCTTATATCAGACACTTTATTTAGACATTTGAAAACAAATTTGACTTCAAATTATGATAGAATATTTATCATTTTCCTTTTAATTAGTATATTAGTTGGATATTTATTGTGTAAATATCATCCTTTGAAATGAAATGCTTATGTTTTCAATCGAATATGGAAGTTTGCTATTTTATTTTTCTAAAGTTTTGAAATTTAAAATTTAAATTTTATCAATTTTACAGCAAAAACAACTTAATGTAACGCATGCACACGATAACTAATACATATCTATACCAAAATATGGGAATTAAAATCGGGAAATAATTTTCCTCAATTTTTAATAATTTTTTACAAAAAATCCAATGGGCGATTAACATAGGAAATCTTTTTCTTGCATCCACTGACGCCCAGTGACGTCATCACTTTGCTTGCGTATTTTCTAACTAACTATCTAATAATTACAGACACTCCATGCTAACCCAAATTCACCTCTACTCTATACTCCCAACCAGCTATCTCACCCACAACATCGCCAAAATATCTAGGATCCAGCTAGGGACTTTCTCATTCTCAACCGAACATTTTACCTTGATTCGACATTATCACCTTAAACTACCCTACTTTCAATACTCATTTCAACTGGTGACCTTTACTTGCCCAACCAAACATTCTATCCCAACTATAACTTTACACTAATTTCAAAACTAAAATCAACTGGCGACATTTACGTACTGAACTCGACGCCAATCATACCTTACAATGTAAAGAAATAATGAAGCTTGATAAAAATATTTAAAGACTTTAATATGTTTTTACAAATATTTTAAGATTTTTAAGGCTTTAATGGACCATATTCCCACTTTGGGTTCGAGGCTACAAGAATATCAGCTGGTAATAAAATGTTCTTATTAATATTTTATTCATTATATATATATATGCGTGTGTGTGTGTGTATACATAAAATGTTCTGCAATTGTACGATATGGAATAGTCGTAACTTTATCATTCGATTCAGTTGTTTACATTTCTCTTATGTTTTTGTTTGAACAGATATCTGATTATTAAGTTTCACTGGAGAAATATTTAGGAAAATGTTATGCGTAATAATAAAATAGCATCTTGAATCTAGTTTGTTTACAAAATATCGGCCACGTGTTCGGCGATTTTACCTACTGAGACGTCACAGGAATATTGTCCATATGTTTTAGAAATATTTTAAGCGTTTTTTTTAATGAAACAGTCAAAAAGTCGTTCATTCGCAATTAAAGAGTTGTCCATTTGGAATTTGTATTTTCTGAATGGCAACAGTTTATGTTTGTTTTTATTTGGCATTGCGTTATTTATAATCATGAAGTTACATAATTCTATTTATAGGTTCATGTTTATAATAGCCAGTTTTCCGTTATATTTAATTAAACATTTAAACATTACAATTGAATAGTTTTTCAAGGTTTTAGAGGGAATAAATAACAATATGTGCGATACAAAACATGTATGAAAATGATATGTATGTTTTCGTAAGTTAAATTGAACAAACGGGAAAAAAAAAAAATGGCTACCAAAACTCTCTGTTTTGAAGCGGTGTAAACCGGAATCGTGAATGACAGATGAGGGTCATTATATATATTAATAATAATAATAATAATAATAATAATAATAATAATGATAATAATAATAATAATAATAATGAGCTATTTAATAAATCAGTGGCTTGGTATAAATCAAAAACTTTTGTTTCACGTAGCCTACTTAATCGGATTAATATGAATCAAAATTTTGTATCAAATGACGATCAAACATAAAACTTTAATTGTTTTATTATACAGTCGGCAGCAAAGTTATTGAAGCACACATCCGCATTTTTCATATATTATATATATTTTTTTCTTAGTTAGATGGCTTCTTTTTATCTACAACTTACTTTTTTAAAAACAGTGTAAGACTAAGATCATCACTCGACAAATATTTACTTAATAAAACAGTGTTATGTGCGCATCTTTTAAGTAGGAATTATAACTAAGTGCTTCGATAATTTTGCTGCCGACTGTAATCAATAAAATCATATTATCTATCTCTACATTTTTATAAATGACTTAATAAAGCATCATGAATATTTTCTATTTTAAGAAATAAAGATATTGGGGAATCTATACAACTTTTCCAACTTCGCAATCATTCATTAACTACTAAGTTTAATAAATGGCTGCTGCAATGTACGTGAAATGCTCTGGAATTTAGTTTTAATCCTGTTGTACTCCGAATTTGTCGCCTTTGATATCTGAGCAATTTTCATAACCTTGACTCTCATATTTTATAATTTTAACCCAATTTTTTCCCCATCTCTTTTAATAAAACTTTAAGCAGTTCCTTACCAGTAGATCTTTCATCAGGAAAAAAAACCTTAAAAATGTTCATTGCATTTGCATTGAAATTCTGATTGGCCAATGGAAGCATACCTTAACCAAAAATTTATCGCCCCCCCCCTCCGCCCCAATCTAATGAATTTGATGGACGTTATTGCATAAATAAAGCATTGTTTTAAATGTGACATCACTGTTACCAATTCCAAATCAAATTTTGCCGTGTTTTTACGGACAACTCAAAATGTCCCTATCTTATGGCTGAGGATGTCTTAGGACGTTCTTTCATACTTAGGATATACTGATAATGTCCTGGGGAGAAAGGGTACCTCCAAATAGTTCCTACATGCTGAAGAACACTGCTAAAAGTGCCTACAATTGGCAAACTCTTGACTTTCTTTAATTAGAGAACAAAAAGAGCTTGTTAAACCAGCGAGTGTGCATTTCTCCCTTCGCGTCGCGGCTGCATAAATAATAACTGTACATACTGTACAGAACTTAGAAATTTGTTTATTCTTGTCTGCATTTCAAATTATAGAAATGGGCAGAGAAGCCTGTAAATTCTTGTTGTATTTATTTACTTTTTTTTTCTATTTAATTATTTTCTTCATTCAATAATCGAAGTATTTTATTTATTTATTTTTTGTAGTTCAGCTGGTTTTTCCGCCCCTAAATTTTGCCGCCGTAGGTAGTTGCCTACCTTGCCTACCGCCCAGAGCCGGCCCTGTGACCAGCGAAGCGGGCAAAGCCTGCTAGTATATATATATATATATATCAGAGAGGAGTTACCACATTTGAATAATTTAAAAGAGGTGCTACTGAATTATTTTTAAAGCTTTGTTGTTGATTTTTTTATTTCTCAAATATATACAAATGATTTGGTACCGATTCAGGCGTTCCCAATTGAGGTGGTAGTAGAAAACTGTTCCAGTGGGTGGTGGGTGGGAAAGCACTGGTAGCCGGCTTTGAGGTTACAGCAATTGGCTTAGAAGTGCCCGTCTGGCTAGAAGAGCCGTCCTATTGGCTCTTTTCCCCCACTTGGCACTTTCCACAAGCCTTTGCGCATGCGCGCGAAGGAGGCCTATATCTTATTTTTTCTCTGTGCAATATCATTTTTTGATTTGCAACCATGTTGTTCTGGCACAGACTGCTAGAACGCATGTAACTCGTTTTCGCAGCAATCAGTATCACGTACGTATGTTCGCTTCGCTCACATGAAAAAAAAAATCATTGGACACCCCTACCTTGCTGTGCATGAATCTGAGAACGATGTAACTCGTTTTTGCAGCAATCAGTACCATGCACGTAAACTAACAAGGAGAATTTGTTCTCCGCAACTTTTCTGGGGAAATTAAATAGGCCACCTCCTCGTGGTGTTTCATGGAAACGCCGAATAAACGTGGCTAAGAGCCTACTATAAATTTATTTTCATGTTTGACAAGTAAATGCGCCAAATAGCCAAGTATAAGTATCACCGCCTCAAACGGGAATAGCCAATATCCCTTTTCACCCTCACCACATTAATCAGGACAATTTTCATTTACCGTCTCAATTGTGAACGCCTCAGTTGGTACATTACCATACAAATGCGGGATGCTTTTATTATTTATGAATATCTAAAGAAATCTTGTAATTTTCATCAAAAAAATATTTATTTTGACAGTTATTTTATAGGTGTTTTTCAACAATAAACATTTAGTATCGACACATTTTGCGAAAACTTAAGAAATAGAATTATTAATGCACAACCAAAATATTTATATTTTTTGAATTAAAAAGTATTTATTTATTTATTTATCGAGCGAAAGATAGTGATGCTCGGAAAGATTCGTACACTATCAGTAAAAAAGAAAAAAAAAAAGAGTTGGTATTAAAAACAAGTCCTTCCGGCTTATTCGGAAGGGTAGGTTGATTTCTTTTTCCTTATCAAGTAGCCGTCATTTTGTTTCAAAATGGCGGCTACAAATTATTAATGGACTTAGTAGAAATATTGATGTAGGCTATCTACATATGGAGTTTTAAGCAAACTGGTTCATAAATACCTTTTTATGTGAATTTAAAATTTTCAAGTGGTAAAATTTCGCTTGGAAACAAGATGGTGGGCCAAGTTGACAAATATATCAAATGCATTTGCGAGATAAGACTACTGTACACATATAGTTCGAATTAATTCAAAATCTCAAAAGTCATCGTGTTGAAAAATTAAGTGGCTGCCACTTGGATCAAAATAGCAGCGAAAGTTGCTCAGTGAACTAATTAATCTAAAATGATGTAGCAAATTTGAATTTTCTTTTCTTTTCTTTCTTTTTTCTTTTTTTTTTTTTTTGTTGTGGAAATTCTTTCAAAGAGGCTTAGTAAGGTAATAAAATGTTAATTTTCTGCATTTCTAGTTTGTTTTCGCGTTAAAATAGCCTAAATTTCCCTTAAAAACGCATTAGAAAGCTCCAATAAGGCAGGTAATGGATTTGTTGCCAAATTTGGCAACTTTTATCCCTTGGCGACTTTTTGAAAGAAAATCCTTATTATCGATATACCAAAGATGGACGCTGTAACGTGATTGGTTCACCAATTACGTGAAATTTCTAGATTTTTCTGGTTTTGATAAAGGGGTATAAAAGGTGGCCGAACGCGCCAAGTCAGTCAGTCCAAGTTGGGTTTCGCCAAACGCTTGTATTGCTATTGAAGGAGTTCTGAGCCTCTTTGAATGAACCTTGCTTTATGTTAATGCTTTCATACTGTTTCCACTGTGAATTTGTTGTTGACAGCTGTTATTTAAGCTGTGTTTATTGGTGAAACTGAAGTTGATACCTGGTTCATAGACCTGTATTCTTCTGGAATTTTCTGTAAATAAACTACTGAACTTTAGCAATTTTCGCCTTTCATTCTCGGAAAACTTACGAACCCCCGCAAGTACGCAACAATACTTGTAAAATATGTCCACTGTCCAACTTTGGTTCAAATAAATAAACTGGTTCAACTTTGGTTTGAATTGATTAAGTATTTCAAAAGTTACCGTGATAAAAAATTTTCAAGTGGCCCCCACCTGGAAACGATAGAGTGGAGCAAGTTGCCGAGCAAACACATCCAAGATATTTAAAGCATAGGTTCACTGTCCAAATGTAGTTCAAATCAGTGCAGTGTTTCAAAAGTTATTTTTCTGGCAAATATTCAAGTGACAGTCCAAGTGGCTGCAACTTCGAAACAAAATGGCGAAACAACTTGCCCAGTTAAATCACCAATATATTTGTACGATAAGTTCATTGTTCAGTTCTAGTTGAAATTAAATTAGTATTTCAAAAATTATCGTCATAAGAAATTTTCAAGTGGCATCACTTGGAAAAAAGTCGGAGTGACATGACCAGCGAACTTATCTGAGATAGTTGAATGAAAAATCCATTACCCAAATTTGATGCGAATTCATTCAGTATTACTAAAGTTATCATATTGACAAATTTTCAAGTGACCGCCACTTGGAAATAAAATTGTGGATTAAGTCACCAAGTGAACATATCCAAGATATTTGTACCATAAATTCACTATCCAATTTTTATTTGAATCAGTTTAGTACTTTAAAAGTTATCCTGATGGCATATTTTCAAGTGGTAGTGTGATTTCAAGTGGCTGCAACTTGGAAACAAGATGTTGCAACGAATTGTCCAGTGAACTTATGCAAGATAATTTTATGATAAGATGCTTATTCATCTTTGGTTCGAATTGAATTAGAATTTAAAAAATTATCATGTTTATAAATTTTCAAGTGGTAGCCTAATTTCAAGTTGTCTCGCTAAGTGTATAACACCCGTAATTTGTTAAAAATGACAGATAAAGTTGATTCATAAAGTTGATTGAGACACTTATATAGTCTATGTGTACATCAAAATTCAAATAAATTCGGAATATGCTTTTTACAAATTGAATTTGAAATTTTCAAGTGGTCTCCACTTGAAAATAAAATGTTGGAGCAACTTGGCTAAGAAACTCATCCAAGATATTTATAAGATAAGTTAACGCACTGTCCAAATTTCGTTTGATTTGGAGTATTATTTCGGAAGTTATAGTGTTTTTAATTTTTCAAGTGGTAGCCTGATTTCAAGTGGCCCCTCTTAACTTAAGATATCCGCCACTTTATTAAAAATGGCGGATAAAGTTCATTAAGACTCTTATGTAATCTATGCATACATCAAAATTCAAACAAATTCTAAATACACTTTTTACAATTTGAATTTGAAATTTTCAAGTGGTCTCCACTTGAAATCAAAATGGCGAATCAATTTGGTTAATAAACTCATCTAAGATATTTATAAGATAAGTTAAGATACTGTCCAAATTTGGTTCGATTTGGAGTATTATTCCAGAAGTTATTATGTTTTTAAATTTTCAAGTGGTAGCCTGATTTCAAGTGGCACCGCTTAACTTAAGATATCTGTCACTTTATTAAAAATGGCGGATATAGTTCATTAATAAACTTCATTGAGATCCTTATGTGGTCCGTATTTACATCAAAATTCAAACAAATTCGGAATACTCTTTTCACAATTTAAATTTTCAAATTATCATCTAAGGTATTTATAAGATAAGTTAAGACACTGTTCAAATTTGGTTCCATTTGGAGTATTATTTCGGAAGTTATCATGGTTTTAAATTTTCAAGTGGTAGCCTGATTTCAAGTGGTCCCGCTTAACTTAAGATATCTGCCACTTTATTAAAATTGGTGGATAAACTTCATTAATAAATTTCATTGAGACCTTTATGTGGCCTGTATTTACATGAAAATTCAAGCAAATCTTGCTTTAAATCTGCTTTTCACATTGTGGGTTTGAAAATTTCAAGTGGCTGTTACTTGAAAACAAAAAGTCGGAGCAACTTGGTTAATATTCGCATCTAAGATATTTATAAGGTCAGTTCACTGTCCATATTTGGTTCGATTTGGAGTATTATTTCTGTAGTTATCGTGATGACAAAATTTTCATTATAGATAGATATATAGATAAACGAAGTGATTGCAATAGGCCGATTTCTAAAGAAATCAACCTAATAAAATATTACTTCTTTTATAACAACGTATATTAGCATCGTGAACTACATTAACACTTATCAATGTGTATAAATTTAAAGTGATAATGACGTCAATTTTTTTGAGATGCATAATTTAACTTTTTATAATTTTTTAACGTTTACGGTGAATTAAATCTGATTTTAATATATATATATATATATATTTTAAATCTCTTAAAATATTACAATATGTTCCGAAGTTACAGTAAGTATTATTGTGAAATAATTTCTATTTGTTTTTACTGAAATAAAAGTTTTTGTCTAATGTAACGTTTTTTTCTCCTCGATATCCCATTGGTCGTATTTTTTTTTTTTTTCTTAACTTTTAGGCAATATATTTAAACATTGTAGACTGCCCGATTACTTGGACAGATCTGAAACTCAGCCTGTACTCTACAAAGAAAGACCCGAAGAAGTTTTAACTACGGTTGGTCCAAGTAAATATCAGTTATTTTTATTTTTATTTTATTTCATTTTTTAAAATTTCTATAATATATGCATGTCCTCTTTAAAATACCTACTTTCAAATCTTAAACTCCATTTTTAGCAATACATGATCACTAGCTCTGGTGTTCAGAATAACTGAATAATTTTTTAACTGAACAAATTTATAATTGTGACAAGTTGGTTAACTGTTTAACAATATTATTATTCATTGCTGGTTATTATTATATTTTCTTGAATTGAAGTTAATATTTTGTTTTGAATTTTTATTTTCTTGAAAATCTGAATTTAAATTTGGTTAAAATGAATTCTTGTCTAGTAAAAGAATGCGTCTGTCTGTATGTGACGTACAGACAAAACTATGGTGCGTAGAGTTCTGAAAATGTTTTCCTAGGTAAAGGAATGAGTGCAGATTTCCTTTACATTTTCGATATTCTTATTACATGTTTTAAAAGAATATATTTTTTGCGATTTTTGCGTTTTTTTTTCGGCATTTTTCTCTGAGATATAATTTCAAGCTGATGCCAATAAAAGAAAAATGCTTACAACTTTTTATTTTAATATTTATCTTTCATCATAAAGATAAAATGGATAAACGTTTATTTCCGGCCCTCTGTGATCGAGTAGTTATGGCACCACTTGAATATTTGAAATTATCATTTAAATTTCACGACCTTTCAAATCTTGCAGTGAGCACTGACTTGCGAGACATTACCTAAAGGTATTTTTAAGGCATTTTTAATGCATTTTGCATTTGACATTTCAGCAAAAAAATCTCCAAGAATGTTAAATATATTGATTTTGTTCAACACTTGTATACACTGCATTTAAATCTGATTATTTTTGGATATATTCATTATTAGTTCCTCATGATACTATAGGTATGGGGAACTTAGGTGATCATGAAAATTTTCGATCTCAGTTTTTTGAAATTTTTACACATTTTTAGGTATGAGGAATCGGAAAACAACAAAACTGATATGGTATCCGCCTATAGGGTGTCTGTTAGTGGGTTAATGGGTTAATGAATTAGCTTGTTAGTGTGTTTGTTTGTTAGTTTGCGTACACGATATTTCAAGAAAAATGGTCGTAAAGAGGTCGGACCAGTTTTAAAACATCACTTATGACACTGGAAAGGACGCTATTGATTTCAAACATAACTTTAAGAACTTCGAAAGTAATTTGAAATTTACGATTTTCTCGACATGGGAGAATATGACGAAATTTCACTTAAAATTGCATCAAACGGAATATTTTTATTGTAAATATGTAAGACCACTTTTTAATATAGTTTATAATACTGGCATGAACATGATAAACTATTCTACTTTGAAAATTTCGTAAATTATTCGAACATTACGAATTTCTTAACATGGCAGAATAAAGAAAATTTTAGCTTCAGTGTACAATAAAAGAAATATTTTTATCGTAAAAATGTAAGATCAGCTTTATATGACAGAATAAGGCAAAATTTTGCTTAAATGTCCATTTTGAGAGAAATTTTTATCATAAAGTAGTCAGATAACTCTTAAAATATTATGTATGATAATGGTTTGAACATCATTGGCTACGATTATTCCAATTTATAAATTTAAGATTTAAGATGAAATTTCAGATTTTCTGAACACAGTAGAATCTATATAGTAATATTTCTCTAACGTGGACAGTTCCGATTATATTTTGTCAAAGCGGTACGATAGTAGTGAAATTAATAAAATACGTGAGGATAAAAAATATTTATAAATGGACAATATTTCGGCACGCAGATTCAGCTCGATGATCTAATAAGAAACTAGTATGTTGTGGCCACCACGAGACTTTCTTCTATATTTTCCTATACAAATTCACTCAGTAACAATAAAAAAAAGAACAAAAAAAAAAAAAAAAAAAAAGTGGGACTTTGAGAAAATTTTGGGTAAAATGTGAAAATTTGTTAAAGTTTGTCAAAACACGGAAACCGTGGGACTTTGACAAAATTAAGGGGAGAGGAAAAAAAAAAAAAAAAGATTTTTTTTCTAAGTTTTTTTTTCGTAAAAAGTAAAAAAAATCGATAACTTTGTTTTAAATTATCACAGATTTATAGTTCAACCATTCGTTTTAAAGGTACTGACGAGACCTTTCGAAAGATACCCATCTTGAAAATTTTTGCCCTATATCACCCTGTTAAAAATTTAGAAAAAGCGGGATGGCAACGCAACCTGTAAGACGATTTTTACCAAAAGTTGATAGGCACTAATTTATGTCACTACATACCAATTTGTATGAAATTCTGTGCAGTAGTTCCAGAGATACAGTTGCCACAAAATTTTGTCACACACACACACAAACAGACAGACATTTTCTAAAAATGGTAAAATCGTGTTCTACAGCTCTCAAAACGTGTAAATCCATCAAAAACCCGAAATCGAAAATTTTTACGAATCCAATACTTTCTTCTATCGAAGATAGAAGAAAGTAAAAATGATGCCATTTGTCCGATGACCTTATTCTATGGGAAAATTGTATTTTTAAAAGTTGTTTCTTCAGAGTCTTTGTAAGCGTCATTTTAACGCTAGCAATACATTAAAGATAGATACAGAATGAATTATTATCATAAATTGACTAAAAATCGCAATCATAAAAAGTATAATCAAAATAGGAATTAGTTTTTTTTTTTTTTTTTTTTTACAAAAAATTATGCCAACATAAATAAATAAAAAGTCATCGCCAACACGACAAAAATTTAAAAGGCGTCATGGGGTCTTGTACTAAAACTGTACTGCTTTCGGAAGTATGAAAACTGGGTCGTCAATCATGAATTTTATTTTGAAACCTTTCTTTGAATGATTTTGGTTTCACTATTGTACGATACAAGGCACAATATTAATTTGATTCTAATAATAATTATAAGATTTAATATATATATATATATATATATATATATATATATACCATGTTTTTAAATTTTCTGATGAATCATTAATAAAATACGCGAGGATGAAAGATAATATTTAAGCAAATTTTAAGCACGCGGACTTAGTTCAGTGAAATAATAATAATAGTGAAAAAAAAAAAAAAAAAGTTGGTTTTAAAAATAAAATATTACTCCTTTTAAAACAACGTATATTAACATCGTGAACTACATTAGCACTTTTCAATATGTTTAAAATTTTTAAAGAGATAATGACGTCAATTTTTGTGAGATGCATAATTTAACTTTTTATAATATCTAACGCTCACGTTGAATTAAATGTATTTTTATATCGAAAGAAAATGAACTCGTAATTTTTTTTTGGCAGCAATTAAATTATAGCTAATATTTTAATGGCTATTTTATTGCTATTAAGAGCTTATTATTTTCATATTTTAATTAATTTAAAGACAACTATTCGAAAATTCGAAAATCTGACTTCGAAGTATTATGTTGTCGCCGGGCTCTGAGCTACTGTGAAAGTTTCAAATGTCTAGCTAGTAGGAACGTTAGTTAAATAATTATAAGATAAAAAAAAACCTTTTTATACACCATGTTTTAAATTTTCTGCTGAATTATAGAGCTCTTACCAATGTGCATAAAATTTTTAAAGTGATAATGTCGTCAATTTCTGTGAGATGCATAATTTAACTTTTTATAATTTTTTAACGTTCACATTTAATTTAAATGTATTTATTTTTATGTCGAAAGAAAATGAACATGTAATTTTTTTTGGCAGCAATTAAATTATAGCTAATATTTTAATGGCTATTTTACCATGCTTTTATTAACTTCGATTCCTGTTTATTTGTTTGTCCGGTACAAATCTTGCAGTCTATTTTTAACTAACTTCCCTACTAGCTAGACATTTGAAACTTTCACACTCAGAACCCGGTGACAACACACAGATTTTCGAATTTTCGAATAGTTTTCTTTTAATTAATTAAAATATGAAAATAATAAGCTCTTAATAGCAATAAAATAGCCATTAAAATATTAGCTATAATTTAATTGTTGCCAAAAAAAAAAAAAAAAAAAAGAAAGAAAGAAAGAAAGAAAAGAAAAGAAAAGCAAAAAAAAAAAAAAATGCGAGTTCATTTTCTTTTGATATAAAAATAAATATATTTAATTCAACGTGAACGTTAAAAAATTATAAAGAGTTAAACTATGCATCTCACAAAAATTGACGTCATTATAATTTAAAAATTTTATACACATTGATAAGTGCTAATGTCGCTTTTGTCACGATGCTAATATACGTTGTTCTAAAAGGAGAAATATTTTATTTTTAAAACCAACTCCCCCCCCCCCCCACACACACATACACACACACTATTATTATTATTATTTTACTGAACTGAGTCCGCGTGCTTAAATATTGCTTAAATATTATTTTTTTATCCTCGTGTATTTTATTAATGATTCATCAGAAAATTTAAAAACATGGTATATAAAAAGTTTTTTTAATCTTATAATTATTAATGCTATTAGGATGTTATTATTTTCATATTTTAATTAATTATAAGGAAACTAATCAAAAATTCGAAATTGAACTTCGAAGTATTGTGTTGTCACCGGGTTCTGAGCTACTGTAAAAGTTTCTAATGTCTAGCTAGTAGGGAAGTTAGTTAAAATTCGATTGCAAGATTTGTACCGAACAAACAAACAAACAAGAACAGAAGTTAATAAAAACAAAATTTTATATAATTTTGCGCCGACATAAAAAGATATGATTAATTGTATTGTTTATGTTGCTTGACGAAGTAATTTATTTCATACTTTTAGGCGCAATTTACAGTTTCATTTTATTTTTAGTTGTTTTCATAATAATTGCTTTCTGGAATCGGTTCTATTCTTTAGAAAAGGTTTTATATGATTTGAACACGGTTTGACCTTTTTTAGAAAACTTCTGTATGACTGTGCGTCTCTACGTGTGAGTACCAAATTTTGCAAGCGCTGTACCTCAGAAAGCAGTGTGCGGAATTCTATAAACCTTTGTATTTGATTGGACCTTGACGTGGTTACTGATTATATTTTAACATATAGCGTTCAGCAGGTGGCGTTGCTATTCTGCCATTTCCTGCCATTAGCGAAAATCTATATCTGAGCTGCTATACTGTATAATTGCATGAAACTTGATATATAAGAGTGCTATTATGAAAAATAATACTGATTAAATTAGGAGTATACCGGACGACAGATGACACTTTTATGCTACAATTTTTTTCATTCACAGAAAAGTTATGTCTCAGCTTCCATGATATAAAATGTAATAAAAGTGATATGTGAAATATATATTTTGAAAAATTATGTTGATTAAACATAGGTATATACTGGCAAGTAGGTGGCTATGCTATTACTCCCTTTCTGCAATTTTTCGGATGGCTATGTCTCAGTATTTATTGGTTGTAATCGCACCAAAGTACACGTGTAAAACCTTTATTCTGAGAATACATATTAATTAAATTTTTGTGCATGTTATCCGGTAATATAGAATGATAGAGAATGCAAGCTCACGGCATACTAGTTTCAATTATAAGTATAATTTGTGAATAACGTTTAAATAAATAGTAATTTCACACAGATAGCATTGGCATTATGTGTACTGTTTAAAAATTATTGTCGTCAATAATTGACATTTTTTTTTTCAGCCCCATTCGTAAAGTCTTGTCGTCAGCATCAAGGATGGGAAACGACTTACAAGAGTGATTATGAATATTTTCCATCGAAAGAAAGATTGTTCCCTTTTCCACAGTGAGACTGATTTAACTTGAAATGGTCCGATGCATTAAAGAAGTTTTAAAACATCTCAGTTGTTTGCATGGCGTCTGTTGTAATTTACTGTTTTACTTTCATATAATTAATTTGATGCAGTACGATTAATGAAGAACAATAAAGAGTTTAAAGCAGATATGAGTCACTGGAAAATAGACTGATGATAAAGATTTTTCATCACCTTATCATCTGAATATCTTTTACTCTAGGAATTTTCCCTAAATGGTGAATTTTCATTGACATTTTCAAGTCTTCCATTCTTTTCTATTTAAAGTTAACGTATCACCCACTTGAAAATCCATCTAATTACTACAGAAGTATTATTTACCTAATATTTTAGTAAATTTTAGAGTCCAGTGTTTTAGATGGCTAACAGAGTTAAAATTATAATCATTCATTTTAAATTTACACATCATAACTCAATATTTTTTAGAGATCATTTTTTAAATTCGCTATAGCATATTTCGAAATGCTAAATGGACGTACTAAATTTGCGATATAGATATTATTGTAAACGTTTAAAAGTTTATCAATATTTACACAACATTAAAAACGCCAATCTAAAAAATTGTTAAGTGCATACTGAAATTTCGGCAGCATAAAGTAGAGGTCTGCACGGGCCGAAATTTCGAGGCCCGGGCCCGGCCCGGCCCGGCCCGTTTCTTTTTTAACGGTTTATGGCCCGGCCCGGACCGATTCAAAAATATGTAAAATAACAAAAAATAAAAATAAATAAAAGAAAATAAAAAAAGAATGCCTTTTTATAAAAAAGATTTTGAATATGTGTTTTGCAGAGGTTTTATATAACCAAACAATAGTACGTTCTTTAACAAAACTGCTGAAATTTTACAAGTCAATTATATATAAACAGAAATTCATTATTATAGACAAGGCACAAAGACAAACAGAAAGTCAAATCGAAAATATTAGCATTCATCAAACAATATAGGAAGGTATTTAAAATGGTTAATACTACTGAAAATGCACTTTCAACCATTTTCTCTTATTTATATACCATAATGTATCCGAAACTTTCATGTGCTCCGGTAAACAAAACTTTAATGTTAAACCAACCATATTCAATAGAAAAGTTGCTTTTGCCCATGATAAAAATTATGCTACTTTCGTCCACTGGAGAAAAGGAAAAGGAGCCTTATAGAAAAAGTTACAGCGGAAAGATTTTTATAGCCTTTATAACACCTAAACTCAACAGATCATAAGAAACAAACCCTTATACACAGTAATGTATCTAATTTCTTTTGCTATGTACATGTACGCAAACTGGTAGTGACATGCATACTATTTTGAATAGGAAACCATCTAATATTACTTTAAATAAAATATATTAATTTCGAGGCATGCTAAAAATATGCGAAAAATCAGATTTCGGACACACAGACTGATAGACAATTAAATTGACGTTACAGACACTTTTTTAACGAAATAGAACTTTATGTGACATACAAGCCTGTAAAATTATGTAAAATAAATGACAGAAGAAATATTTTATCATTTTCCTTTTTCGTTGATTAACGAGGAAACCAGAAAAGGATTCGGGCCGACACGGCCCGGAGAAAATTTTATTCAGGCTCGGCCTGCCCGGAGAAAATTTCATTCAGGCCCGGCCCGGCCCGAAAAAACACAAAAAAAACTGAGCCCGAGCTCGGCCCGGCCCGAGCCTGAAAAATTTTTTTAAGCCCGAGCCCGGCCCGGCCCGAGAGCAAATTCAAAAATTCGGCCCGAACCCGGCCCGAGGGCCGGGCCGGGCCCGGGCTCAGGCCGGAACGCCGGCCCGTGCAGACCTCTAGCGTAAAGCATACCGTCATCAGCGCAGAATGAAGTGGATTATTGCTCATACATATAAGTAGGGAAGCGGATTATAGAATCAGAGTAGCAACCAATAGGAATTTAGGAAACTGGAGCTGTAAGCCAATAGGAATTTGGGATGAAGAAAGCTATGTAAAAACTAAAAATATGTGGATTTTATGTAATTTTTCCAACAATCCGAGAGAGAGGGTACAGCAAAATCGCAATTAATGATATTTTTATGATTTTTATAGATATGGAAAGTTTCTAGAAAATCGAGTTCATGTAAATGTTTAGGCTGACAGATTATTTTAGTTGAATTAAAGTTGAAATTATGGTTATTTTCCAACAATGCTTAGGAATGGCCAATTTTTACTTCCTTATACAAAGTATAAGGAAGTATAGTAATCCCGATTTGCGAAATGGATTTTGTATTTCACATTGCTCGAAAACGAATGATCGCTGGATGTTGCCAATTTATACGTGTGACTGTCATGATGTCTAGTTGCACACCTGCAAGTGTCGTCTTAACACGAGCTCTCGTTTTAGAGATATAAGGGTTTTTACACGATTTTTCGTGACGTCTGTATGTGTGTGTGTCTGTGTGTGTGTGGGTATGTCGCATAACTCAAAAACGGTTGGACGTAGAAAGTTGCGAATTGGTACAGAGGTGTGTTATAACATCTAGTTGTGCACCTCCCTTTTTGGACTTTGTATGATTTTCCGTTTTGGAGATATTTAGAAAATTAGGTTCATAATGACAAAAAATACATAGGTTTTGGCCATAATGTATCAAAAAACGGTGATAACTCAAAAACGGTTTGGACAAATCTTGCAATTTAACTGACTTCCCGACTAGCTAGACATTTGAAACATTCAGAACACGTTGACAATGCATTTTTACTTCCTTATACAAAGTATAAGGAAGTATAGTAATCCCGATTTGCGAAATGGATTTTGTATTTCACATTGCTCGAAAACGAATGATCGCTGGATGTTGCCAATTTATACGTGTGACTGTCATGATGTCTAGTTGCACACCTGCAAGTGTCGTCTTAACACGAACTCTCGTTTTAGAGATATAAGGGTTTTTACACGATTTTTCGTGACGTCTG